>JAOWBW010000722.1:202536-605829 GCA_026119855.1 Campanula takesimana
TGGGTAGTCATAATGGCTGGCTAGAGTCCGCTTATGACTTACGAGGTTTGACTGGTTCGAACTCGTTGCCACTTAGTATAATCCTATTGGGTCACACACGCAGAATGGATAATTAAAAGGAACGAAAAACGAAGTAAAACGGATCCTGCCTAAAGGATCCGTACGGATGAATCTGGATACTTCCAGAAACATCCGTACGGATGGTTTTACCCGGCAGAATCAGTTTTCGGAAAACTCTTGTTGAACAAGAAAACCTAAGTCCTAAAGTGTTTCTGAAACCCCTTGAATATAAATACAGACTGGCGGGAATTGTTCCCTAGTTGTTGATTTGATCAATTCCAAAGTCTTTCTTAGAGAGAGAAATCACACATTATATTCTTGGGTTATTGTGATTGATTATCTCAATTATCAAGTCACATAATATTAGGAGCTTTGAAGAATTGTTCTTCAACATCGTTGATCAATCCGAGGACTAGCAGTCAAGTTTAAGAAGGAGTTCTTGAAATATGTTCGTTGTGTGGATTACCGGTAGAGGGCGTTCATCTTAACGTTTAATCCAAGTTTTACATAATGATCTACAAGGGTTATTTTCTTTCATCTTGTTATTATAAATTATTGTTCATAGCAGATCTAGGCTATTGAGTTTTATTCATGTCTATATTCCGCTGCGCATGATTGCACGAAACCCAACATGGTCAATTTGGCTCTATGGAGAGGGTTGACTACGCAAGGAAGCGTGACTCTCGGGTCAGAGGCGGGACATGATCAACTTGGCTCTATGGAGAGGGTTGACTTACACAAGGAAGTGTGACTCTCGGGGTCAGAGGCGGGACATGGTCAACTTGCTCTATAGAGAGGGTTGACTTACACAATGAAGCGTGACTCTCAGGGTCAAAGGCGGGACATGGTCAATTTGGCTCTATGGAGAGGGTTGACTTACGCAAGGAAGCGTGACTCTCGGGGTCAGAGGCGGGACATGGTCAACTTGGCTTTATGGAGAGGGTTGACTAACACAAGGAAGCGTGACTCTCAGGGTCAGAGGCGGGACATGGTCAACTTGGCTCTATGGAGAGGGTTGACTTACACAAGGAAGCGTGACTCTCAGGGTCAGAGGCAGGACATGGTCAACTTGGCTCTATAGAGAGGGTTGACTTACAAGGATGGTCTTACATCATTTTGGACTGCCGAGACAAAGGTTTCCTTCACCTAAAATGACATTATGGGCCTTGGCTAGAGTTAACTCCATCTTTGGGAAGTTTGACGGGCTAACTGGTCTTACATCCCACTAAGGACGGCCGGGGACAAGGTTTTAACCTATAATGACTATTTTGAGTCAAGGTTTGACTTGGGTCAACTCCACCTTTGGGGAGATTGACGGGGTAACTGGTCTTACGTCCGATTAAGGACTGCCAGGGACAAGGTTTCAACCTATAATGACTATTCCGAGTCAAGGTTTGACTTGGGTCAACTCCACATTTGGGGAGTTTGACGGGAAATCTGGTCTTACGTCCGACTAAAGACTGCTAGGATAAAGGCTTGAACCTAAAGAGACCATTCTGGGTCAAGGCTTGGTCAACTCCATCTTTGGGGAGTTTGACGGGAAAACTGGTCTTACGTTCGACTAAGGACTGCCGGGATAAAGGCTTGAACCTAAAGAGACCATTCTGGGTCAAGGCTTGGTCAACTCCATCTTTGGGGAGTTTGACGGGAAAACTGGTCTTACGTTCGACTAAGGACTGCCGGGACAAGGCTTGAACCTAAAGAGACCATTCTGGGTTAAGGCCTGGTCAACTCCATCTTTGGGGAGTTTGACGGGAAAACTGGTCTTACGTCCGACTAAGGACTGCCGGGGACAAGGGCCTGAACCTATAATGACTATTTGAGTCAAGGTTTGACTTTGGTCAACTCAACTCTACTGGATGGTTGGCACATTTTCTTAACATCGGGGAAGAGCCTAGGGGCAACCGTTAAGACACATTGTGGATGAAAGAGTTCAAAACTTTTGGAAAATCATTTTGAGAGGAGATTGTTGGGTATGCTTATTACTTAACCTCCTACATTTGTTAGAATTGATTGATACCATCACCTATGAGTATTTTTATGGAATTTAGGACCTCATGTAAAGAAGTTTATAACTTCAATTTTTAGCCAAGTCCTTTATATAGTATATGCTTAGATTATAGGACTTGAAGCTTTAAAGATCGAAGATTTCCTAAGCAGGATTCATTTCACTACGCAGAATGTTCTCTGCGCAGGTCGCCACTGCGCATAGATATCTTGCGCAGCCCTTTGACCCTGCTCAATTTTTCAAGATCATATTTCCTACTCTCAAGAGATCTCTGTGTGACCAAAGCATGGTACGCATGCTGCTCATGCGCTGAATCCATGCGCGCCGGCAATGCGCATGCCTTTGTGCGCGGACACAACCTTGGTCAAGTTCCTCATCTCCTGATCTCACATTCTAGAAGCTTGGAAAGCGTCAAGACAAGCTACGCTTTTTTGGATTGAGTAAGAATGCTGAGGTGTGCACAAACGACAAAATAAGCACATTCAGCAAAACCATTGGTGGAGACGCTTCAAAGAAATATCTCAAGTGAAGACAGCTGTCAACCTTCTAGAAGAAGCTTTTGAATTTGGTCTTCATGCTCAGTCTCCAATGGCTCTAAATCACCTGCGCAGCAATCATATTGTGCCAGGTCATCAACTTTGATCAGAGCCCCAACGGCTATAAAGGACAGCTGCGCGCCAATCACTTTGTGTCAGCTCATTGTCCTTGCTCAGAGCTCCAACGGCTATATTCAAGCTCTCTGCTATAAATATCCTGCTCATCTTCATTTCCAAGCGGCCTCGAATATCCCATTCATCAGGCCCTTTTATCAAGCCCCTCTTGTTGGCCATTATGCTTCAGAGCTCGAGTTTCATGCTTCACTGAGAAACCATGAAGATCTGAAGACTGCTGCTTAGTATTTCCAGATTCTTTAGAACAACCTTCAAGATCTTCAAACCTTCAAACTCCTGCTCATATCACAAAGCCTATATCACCAGAATTCTTGGTGCTCTTCATCTTTCATATTCATAGAGCCCAGAATTTCTGTCACACACACACACCTCTTGAAGCTTTGATCATTTTGATCTAACTTTTTGAGATACACCGGTTTAGTCTAGGATTTGTTCTTCATAAAAGATCTTGAGTTAGTATTGAGCTCAAATGTTGTAATTTGTAATACTCTCTCATATAATAAGATCTCCATTAGAAATCCAAGACTAACCATCTTGGTAGAGGATGTAAATCTTTCATCGATCGAACCTCTCCAAATAGCGTGTTCATTATACTTACTGCATATTTCCTGTTTAACTATTTATGAACTGCTTTGTTTGATCTTTCAGATTGCTACACTCTGATGTTGTAATTGTTATTGCTCTTTTGCCTTAGAATCCTTTTTGTGCCACTCTTTAGCCTCATACTTATCGCGTGCATTTTTATCTCTGCGCAGTATACCCTGCGCAGAGCTGCTTTAAATTTCCGCTGTGCATTTCACACTCTTACTGCGCGCTATACTTAGCCAAAATAAGAGTTATGCGCATCTGCCATTGAATTGCAAAAGGGTTTGAAAAGAATTTTAAAACGCTATTCACCCCCCCCCCCTCTAGCGATTTCACACCCTTGTTGTCCTTTAGGGACCAACAAGTGGTATCAGAGCTAACACCTTCATAAAACATGTTTCTGTTTTTCAAGCTTAACAGATTGGGTGCTGATTCAATATGGCTTCAAAATCTAGGGCAATGGCTAACTTTTCAGATATTCCTGCGCCTGCTCAAACCTCAGATCAAATTCAGAAAGTTCTCCAAACCTGGTGGATCCTCAAGCAAAGATCCGTATTCTCTCTCATAGAGACTCAAAGAAAAATGACTTGGTATACTGCAGAAAGCCAGGACATCTCGCTTCAATGCCTACTCCAAAATTTGAGTACAAGGAAAAGCAACTCTGCGCACAAAGCATCAAAGTAGTGCAGAATGGTTGCTGAAGAGAACTGCGCAGAAAAGGAGCTAAAGACTCGGAGACTTGACACTGAAGACAACGATGCTGACTCTGAGGATGGACTGCTCTGCTTAGTGGCAAATGCTGACAATGATTCAAAAGTCGTTTCTGAGTAGAACCTGAGCATGCGCCAAGGACAATCAAAGAAAGATCCCTTCACTCCAGTGGAAACAGGACACCTTCACCAAGCAGACAGAATGACAAGCACCTATCTGCCAGAGCTAACCTGACAGAAGCTGCGTCATCACCAACTCCGCAGCCGCGCAAGGAATCTCTCAAAGTACCTGCTGATCTTAAGTGATAACTCTGCTGTAGAGCGCAAGTCAATGTTTCAACAAGCAGAAAAGATCTACTTCACTGCGCATTCTCAAGCTCAGTTGGTTTCAACAGTGGATTCTAGACACTACTGGAGATGTCAATACTCTTAAAGATGTGCATAAAGGAAGAGATCGCTCAGTAATATATGGTGACAACAACAAGTGCACATAATTGGATTTGACTAATCATAAAGACAATCTCAAGCAACCTGCTCTCCATATCACAATTATGAGATAAAGGTCTGGAATGCCATATCACTTCAACGCACTGTTACATCAAGAATGGCGTTTCTGGACTAAATTTGCTCACAAGGACTCGTAAGACCAATTTTTATATTATTGATCTTACCGCTATAACTTCTATTACTAATCCTTGTTTTGTAGCAATGAACATAAGTGAATGCAGCTAGCAATGGTATAAGCACCATGCCAGCTTAGTAAGAAGCCTGAGCAGTTTTCCTCCAGCAAGATTGCTCCAATGTCAAAACGCTTACATCCGCTTCATCTCATATGCTTGGACCGCTCACTACTGCGAAGCTTTGGACCAACCAGTGGTATCTCTATGATATCCTGGCTGCTCTCCTTCTAAATCTCCAAACATAGAAGACATCAATAGAGTTCGACACTTCAATGGAACAGAATTTATGAACAACGATGTCGCTCAATATTGTGAGAACCAACAAGAACCAACAAATGGTACTCTTCACAATTTATCTGCTGCTGGAGTTCCGCAATAAAATGGCGTTGTGGAAAGAATCTCTCGTTGATTGAGGATGGATAAACAATGATAGTAGAAGCAGTACTTCTAAATGTATTTCTGGGAAAAAGCTGTCATCGGTGCATGTTTTACTCAGAATAAAGATCCCTCATCAACAAAGCCTACATCAATACTCCATACGATCTATGGAGAGAGAGAAAGCACCCAACATTACTTTCTTCAAGCTCTTTGGCTGCAAACGCTATAGAGGTAAATTCGACGCCAAAGCAGATGAAGGTATTCTCGTTGGGTATGCCAATCATTCTATAAGCTTTTCATGATCTTAATAAGATAAATCTCTAGTTATTTTAGTATCTGTACATGCTACTTTTTGATAAGCATTCTCTCCTTGAGCCACATTTGGCTCCCAATGATTCTGATGACTCTGCTGAGCTTTTTAGACAGGTGCGCAGTAATTCTATTCCTGCGCAGAATATAGATAAAGCAAAATCAGAATCAAGTCCATCTCATGCGCATACTCCAAATGCTGCGCCTGAAGTTACAACTCCTGATGCGTAAACACCTCCTCCTGCGCATGATGTTTCTCCACTTCAACAAATCACCTTTGATGATCGTGATGCTGAAGCAAATGAAATACCCATTGATCTTCGTATTCCTATCATCTAAATGTAGGGGTTCGCACATCGAGAGCATCAAACTTTGCCGTGTAGCATTCGTTTATCTCTCATGTCGGATCAAAAAAGATTGATAGAGTGCCTCATATTTTAAGATGGATCGATGCTATGCAAGAAGTGCAGGAAAAGCTCATCCAATATTTAGCGCTTCAATGGGTGTTCGGAAACAAGATGGATAAGAATGGAAGCATCACAGAATCAAAGCAAAGAAAGCTTTGTATGGTCTTAAGCAAGCTCCAAGAGCATGGTACGATACTCTATCAAAATTCCTACTAAAGAAAGGCTTCAAAGCGCGGTAAAATCGATACAACTCTTTTTATTGCTAAGTATAATGATCACTCTTTACTTGTTCAAATTTATGTCAATGATATTATATTTGGTTCTAGTAATGAGTCACTTTGTAAGCGCTTTGAAAAGCTAAAGAAAAGCAAGTTTGAGACGAGCATGATGGGAGAAATCACCTTCTCCCTCGGGCTTAAAATCAATCAATTGAATGATGGCATCTTCGCAAATCAAGCCAAGTACACAAGGGACTTAATCAAGAAGTTTGGACTTGAATGCTAAAGTATACGACTCTTCAATGGCCACCAGCAACAAATTTAACAGACTTAAAAGGTAAAGTTGATCAGACTACATCAAGGTATGATTAACTCTCCTTTATCTTCTGCGAGCTGGCCAAGATATTATGTTGACTGGATCTGTGCGCACTATCATGCTAATTCTTCTGAAGTGCACATAACAGCGGTAAAATGTATTAGATATATTCTTGGCTCTGTTAACCTTGGACTTTGGTACACCAAAGATTCGAACTTTAAACTTGTAGGTTATTCAGATGCGGACTACGCAGCGTGTACAATTGACAGGAAGAGCACAAGTGGAACATGTCATTTCCTTGGAAATCGACTTGTAGCATGGGCAAGCAAGAAGCAAGCTGCTGTGTCCATCTCCACTACTAAAGCAGAACATATTACTGCTGAAAGCTGCTGCTGCCAAATCTTATGGATGAAGCAACAATCTGTGGACTATGGGATTCATGAAGAGAATTATCCAATTCTCTATGATAATATGTCCACCATAGCAGTTTCCAATCCTGCCAAGCACTCGTACCAAGATCATCAACATCTAATATCATCTCCTCCAGAATTAACAAGTGATCTCTTGAAAGGAGAAATGGGTATGCTTAATCTTAGCTAACTTGTCCATATGATTTATTGATACTAATGTATTTGCTTGATAAGTGTGCAAAACAGGTTAAGTTTCATGCGCCCTGCGTAACACCTGCGCAAACATATGTCTGCGCATGAAATAACAGTTCTGAGATTTATAGACTCTCTGCGCTATCAATGCACTGCGCATGACTATCCATGCGCAAATCATCGTGGACCGCAGGTAAGTGTTCTATTCGTTAGATTTTGCACAAAGGTCCTTGACTAAAAAGTCAACGCTGAGTCACAAGGGTACTTGTGTAAATTAAATTTTCCCGCGCTTTTATTTTTTGAATTCTCTTGGGAAATTACCTTTTTACCCTTGCGCATGTCCCATTGTCATTTAATGCAAACTGCAATTCATGATAACGCACCTTGCGAATGTCTGCTCACCATTAAATAAGGAAGGTGATGCGACAGCTGTCAGCCTCTTTTCACTGACACACGCGCGCGCAAAGACTGCGCACGCGCGTTCCCCATTCGGCCACGTCACCCTGCTAACGTGCGCCCGTCCTTTCACTGACTCACCATTTATGAGGAAGTTGACTTGACAGTGACCGGCTTAAGACTTCACACGCACACACGCGCATAGGCCTGCGCACGCGCGTTCCCTTTTGTGACACGTGGTATCGCTATCCTGCGCCACTGCACATTTTCTCAAATTTTTCTCAACTATCGTGCGCCTAACATCTCCTTCCCTACTTAAACCGTTTCTCTCTCTTCCCTCTAAATTTTCTCTCACTCTCTTTCTAACCTCTGCTCTAAACCCTCATTTCTCATCTCCTGTTCTTTTCTTCACCTCAACCTTTCTTCTCTCTAAACCATTTCAATGGCGCCTAAGAAAACCAAAACTCAACCAGAAATCATCATCTCCGACTCTTCTTCGCACTCAAATCCTGGGAACTCTCACGAAGAAGAAGTAGAACGACAATCAAGGCATCCAACCGTTAAAGACATGGTATGTTTCACTATAACTCCTTATTTTTCCGCCATTGTTGTTCTTGGAGGTCTCAAGACTCCCTTTTTCGATTTCTCCCTTTTTGTTGATCTTTTTTTAAATCGATCGTTGTGTTGTGTTCGTATTTGCCTGATCTATTCTTTCATGTAGTTTATTTCATGATCAATGGTCGTTACATATGTTTTTTGTCATTTCTGTGCTCCGTAACTTCCTCGGCAGACGAAACCGTTTTTCTGATTTTCTGGGTTCGTTTTAATGTTAGTGACTATACTTTTTACATGGTTGACTTCGTCCTGTTCACGCCGTCATTTCGATGTATGTTTTGTTGAATTTTGTCAACTTTTGTTTTTTGGTGTTCTTGGGTGTTCCTCATGTTCTTATATATTCGTTCTATTTTTTTTTTTAATGTTTTATTTGGTCTATTGTTATATCTCCTAGTATCTGTGTTCTGCGCATAGTTTCCTGCGTATAGTTTTTCTGCGCATATAGTTTTATCTATTTCTCTGCGCACACCTCTTTACTAGTACTTATTTTCTGTGCGCACGATCCCTCTCTGCGTATGCATTCTTATTTTATGCGCACCCTCTTCCTATTTTCTGCGCATAAACATTTTTTTGCTTATCATGGAACCTGTGCCAAGGTATATCTGCATTAATTGCAAATGCGCACAGCTCCTGTAGATACCCCGGGGAACCACGGCTTGGCTAGAGCGGTGAATTATCCTAGGATGTCTAACTTGTTTTAGATTGTTTAGAGTCGCCACCTATATTTTTAAAGGAACATAAGAAAAACCTAGAAATAGCCTAATTTATGTACAAAACCAGAGATTCGGGAGAGAAGGGTTCGGGGTTAGGTGACGGAGTGGGAAGTACTTAACACCCACTCCGCCGCGCTTACGCGGGTCTTGCTACTATTGGTGTTCTAATATTTACATGTCCTTCAATTAATTAAATAGAAATGTGCTAACAATTGTGATGAGAAGAAAAGGGGAAATAAAGGGGAAATAAAATAGAATTGTTTTATTTATTTAATGATAAAGATTACATGTACGAGTAATGTTAAAGAATTACATTAAGAGATGAAGAGAAATTAACATGGTGAATTAAAGTTAAGATTAAAATGTAGGGAGATAACCTTAACTAACTTCAATATGTGAAGTAGTCATGTGGTCATGTCCCATTAATGGGGATTGCATACATCAAGAAGAAGAAAACAAAGGAAGAAAATGGAGTTGTACCTTGAGAAAGAGGACTTGGAACCTTGACTTGAAAGTGTTGTTGTTGTAATGAAATTGTTGTAGAACAATTTGTGTAGAGTCTTGTTACTAAGAACTCTTGTTGGGAGAATTTGTGTATAATGTAGTTGGTGAATCAAGGTTGGAGTCCCTTTCTAAGGTAGGAGATGATGGTTTTTATAGGTAAAAAAGAGAGGGAAATGATGGAGGGAAATTGGTCATCCATGTGAAATGGGATGAGCCAATCACAAATAAGATAAATGAATAAAAGAAAATAAAAGAAATAAAGAAATCAAATAATAAATGAAAGAAATATTAGTTTTGGGGAAAAGGCTTAGAATTTGGGATTGGGAGTTAATGAGAAAAGGGGGGATGAATGTGGATGTAAAAAGATGGTTTTTGTGATCAAGAAAAGATGTTTGTAAATAAGAAAATGGAGGGAAATAAGGTGCAATCCGTTACTGCCATAATGGGAGGCGCGCGGGTCCGGCTTTAGGGGCGGGACGCGCGCGCAGCCCGTTACAGTTCCGGAAGCGCCCGCGGGTGAAAAATGACAGAATGACAGAATGACCCTAAAGTTAACTCTGTTATGCAGTTTAGTCCAAAACTAACGGAATCAGTTAGGAACTTAACCGAAGTAACAGAAATTAATGAAAATAAGTTAAATAAAAATACTTTGTATGCAATCGGGGTGAGAGGTCCAAGGCGGGGTGTCTACAGAGCCCCTCGGCGACGTGGATTGCGAGGCAAAACGCGTCGACGAAAGAAAGACAACCGCCGAGGACATCGACAAGAGAAAACAAAGACTCGATAAAGCAGGAATTTGAAATTACAAAGGATAGAAATGCGCTCCCTGTGTGAGCGACTTTTGCTGATGGAAGAGGTATGGTGATTTTAGTGGTTCACCATGGACCAAAATTGGTGCTCTGTGCGGCACCTGGTGCTCTGTGCGGCACCTGGTGCTCTGTGCGGCACCTGGTGCTCTGTGCGGCACCTGCTGATTCTGGTGCTCTGTGCAGCACCTGGTGCTCTGTGCGGCACCTGTTGATTCTGGTACTCTGTGCGGTACCTGGTGCTTTGTGCGGCACCTGTTGATTCTGGTACTCTGTGCGGTACCTAGTGCTCTGTGCGGCACCTGTTGATTCTGGTACTCTGTGCGTACCTGGTGCTCTGTGCGGTACCTGGTGCTCTGTGCGGCACCTGTTGATTCTGGTACTCTGTGCGGCACCTGCTGATTCTGGTGCTCTGTGCGGCACCTGTTATGTGTATGCTTTGCAGATATATGTGCTTGTGCAAGAAGATGCATGAAGAGAGAAATTGTGCTCGTGGTGTGATGAGATTTTGGAACACCCTTGCAATGAGAGAGAAGTAAGAATGTAAAGAGTGATCTTGTGTGCGGTGTGATTTTGAGGAAAGCGTCGGATGTATTCATACCTTCACTTACCATTGCCGCTTGAGTGGAGATGGATTCCTGATGTCCGCGGAGGATGCTTTGATGGAGAATGTCCATTCTTTAGATGTTGATGAGAGAATGCCCTTGATGTTGGGTTGGCGAGATGGTACTCTGGATGATGGGTCGGTCGTGCCAAAAGGCTGCCTACGTATCTCTTTAAGAGAATCAGACCAGCGTAGTTCAAGGATGATGGAGAATGCTGGAGGAGAGGCTAGGAGCAAAGCAAAGTAAAGCACATAATTTTGCACATAGAAGGAGAAAAAGAAAGAAAAAATCTTTTTTTTTTTTTTTTTTTTTTTTTTTTAAGTTCGTGGGTGAACCATTTTAACCATTGTGTGCTTGTGAAGCCAACCCAAGATCAAGTCATGTTCAGTCGAAGTCCGGATTGCTTCGCTTGAATTCTGTTGTCGCTGGTGTGCCCAACGAAGATTGATGTCTAGCCCCAAGAGATTTGTCGATTATGGGGCTTCAAAAGGCTTTTGATGCCTAGATGAGGAGTTGCTGATTGTAAAGCCCCTAGAATGCCTTTGATGCCAAATTTTGAGGGACTTGCATAGCTCCAAGATAAATCAGCTCTTGGCCCATTCGAGTATATCGCCCTTTGTTGTTGTAGTGAGCAAGCCCCAAGAGGAGATCGTTGATGCCAAGCTTCGAGAGATTGCAAAGCCCCAAGTGTCGTGGGCTTGTAGATGGTGAGATGTGAAGACCTTTCATTGTAAAGCCCCAAATTACCTCGCGATTGGCTCGGCATTGAGAGCGGGTGTACCGTTTGGTAGAATTCTTGATAGAGATCTCCTTCTTGCTCTTACTGGGGAGATGAATGGCCTCATTGTGGTCGATACCCAAACGGCTGAGGGCTTATGTCAAAGGATGTAGTAATGTCTTGCGGTGCCGTCGAGGTCGCGGAGGATAAGGTCTTTGGTGTGATAAAGTCCCAAATGAGTATGCTTGCTTGACTCTTCTTGAGTTGAACTAATGACGGATCTTCGGATGCAACTGGTGCTGTGGCCCAACTCTATCTGAGCTGCACCTTGTGCTTTTGATCTTGGAGAAGGGGGTGCTGAATTGCAGAAACATTGGGATTGGCCGTGGCATTTCCCGCTATAACCCTGTTTTGATTAGAGTTTAGCATATTGAATCTTTTTCCTTTTCTCTAAGACTTCCTTCAAAATCTCGCTTGAAAGTTCTAACAAAAATCATCAACTTCATTCATAACATCGGAGTCTTCATTTAAAACCAAGAGGCCTTTGACTTGAAGTGTTGAGAGACCCTTTGAAGCTTGATTGTTCTCATGGAGCCATGAGACTACTCCACATTGCACTTGCTCGAGTATTGTTGCCAAAAGACTGTCGGTCGCGAAGCCCTAATACTGCCCTTTGCTTGAATTACTGTAATGCCGTAGCCCAAAAGATTATAGATTGCAAAACCCGTTGAGACCTTCGGTGCCGAATTAAGGAAGCTTCCAATGTTGCACATGACTTGGCTGGGGATACTGCTGGGGAGTTAATTGCTCTTTGCCAAGGGAGCCTTTAAGACTTGACCGTAGCCCCTAGAGTGCCATCATTTATTGCGAGAAAGGTCCATCCTTGATTGGGGGAACAAGCACGGGCACACGTGACAAGAGGGCTTTTTGACATCCCTTTTGAGGGACTTTGAGGATAGTCTCACACATCTTTCTTGAGCATAGCCCCTAGGGCGTATTGATTGCCAAATGAAGCAAAAGAATCCCTTGTTCTTGAGTCACATAGCCCTAGGGCGTCACCATTTGTTGAGCAAAGCAAGAGTGACTCATCCTCGTGCGAGGGAACGAACATGAGAGGATATGGAAAGAGCTACTCCATTTCTCGGGAGCCTTTCGGCGTACTTTAGAAGCACATACTTGAAGAAGCCTTGAAAACTGAGACACATGTTGTTGCTATTTGCTGCCCAAGCCAATTGACTAGCTAGGGATTATTTGTGCAACCTCGTGCCCTTATGATGGGCTTGTTCTCGGATGGATCTTGGTTACCACGGGCCTTCTTTTCATGAACCCAAAAATGCACACTGCTGGAGAATGATGCCAATAACCCAAAACAACCTTTGATGGTGCCATATCTTGTCGAGCCTTTTGCAATCCCAAAGTTGACTCGGTGGGGAATTGACTTGCTGAGGAGATTCAATGTAGAACTTGTCTTCTTTAGAGGCCGGGGATCTCCATTTCTCTTTCCCTTCTCTCTCTCACTCTCTCTTTTTTTTATGACGCACCATGTTTTTTGCCTAGACCGCCCTTTCGGGTTTTCAATCTAGCGGGCATCTCTTTTGCGTCTTCATTTTTGACTCGATTAATGAGGAAGTGTGCATTGACTCTAGCTGAGGATGAGAGACATGTGATTTTGCGGTGAAAACCTTTTGTCACTAAAGATGAGTGACATTGACTCGACTAGGGAAGTGTCCCTAGTATTGACATGTATTTTTTTTTTATTGAATTGAATAACTCACGAAGGAAAGTAAGTCATTAAGAGAGAAGAGAAGGAAAGCCCCAATTTGATTGCAAGGAATTGGGAGTATACAGAAAGAATTGAAGTCCCTAGACTCGACAAGGAACGCGAAATGATTTCAAATCTAAGAAAGTTGTTCAATCTTTTTGGTGATTAATTCATTGGCAAATGAATCGTACAAAGATGTCTTGACAAGTTCGAGATGAAGGCCGATCACCATAACGCGCTAGGGCTAAACATATCTTCTTTCTTGCATGAGACCGGACCCGCAGGTTGCCTACGTTCCTCCAGTGTAGAGGCTCAGGTCACCGTAGTTCTTGTGAATTATCCATTCTTCGTGATGGAATTTTTGCTTCGTAGCTTCGTCCTTTGTTGGTGGATGATGATGTTGATCTTCTTTGATTGAGGGGGATTTTTTTTTTTTTTTTTTTTTTTTTTGCTCTAACTTTTGCCTAGGTTGATTTGATGGTTTCAACCTAGCGAGCTCTCTCTTTTTTTTTTTTTTTTTTTTTAATCCCCCTTTGAAAACTTTGCTTGACTTCTTTATGATTGTTGCCCCACCTTGTTTGTCTTGGCTTCGTCGTTGATGTTGGCGTCGATGTTTAGCCCCTAGGCGTTCAAGTGATGGCTTTGTTCTAAAACTTGTTTAGACATCTTTTCATCATTTTTCAAGAATTAGATCGAACAACTTGGAAGAGTGTATAAGGACAAGAACGACTTTCATTTGATAAGAAGACTCGACACTTAACATGGGACGAGAGAAAATATAATGCACACAAAAGAGGACTTTTGACTCTTTTTTTTTTTTTTTTTTTTTTCCTACTACTAGGTAGAGAAAGAGAAACGGAGATTGTTGTCGTCGTCCTCTTTGTTGAAGCCCCATTTCAAAACCAAGCCACTTCTTTGATGAGTTGCTCTTCACCCACGGTAAATTCGCCGTTGTCGATCAAATCTTGGATGATGTTTCGAAGAAGGAAGCACCCTTCGGTAGTATGGCCACTATGCTTGTGGTAGCCGCACCATTCACCATGTGCATGATTCTTCGGTATCGTCTTTGGCTTGTACCCCTCCAAAGGCTTGACCTTTCCACTTGCCACCAAATTTTCAAATGCTTCGGCTTGGGTTACTCCTTGGAGAGGAGTGAAAACTCGGTTGTTGGTGGTACCTTTGTAGCTTTTGAGGGTCGGGCCACTTGAGCATGTTTTATCATTGAACTTTGCTTTGCTGTCGGTGCGCTCTTGCAAATGGGCTTTGAGTTCGGAAACCTCTTCCTTGTGAATTCTTCTTTCATAATCAAGACGGGCCTTGAGTTCGGAAACCTCTTCTTTGTGAATCCTCTTGTCGATATCGAAACGGGCTTGCCACAAATTGTCTTTACGGCGGGCATCCTCGACAATCCTATCCATTTGTTCCTCCATTGATTTCATTACGTTGAGTAACCCTTCATTGGACCCGAAATCATTTCCACCGTTGTTGTTGTTGCCGTTGGAAGCCATTGGACCTATTGGAAGAGCACGGTTGATCTTAGATTGGCCCCACAAACACCTTTTGGATAAAATAAATTTAGCCCACAAACACGAAAAAGACTCAACCATATAAAGAAAATGACTCTTTTTTTTTTTGTTACAAAGTCGGAAGGACGGAGTCCTTTTTGGGGTTTCTAGAAAAATAGTGGAATCGTCACACTAGTATATAGACCTTCTCGCGGTCCCATATACTCATCGGATTCCACCACGCTTGTGAGACCTATATGTGTCGGGATTAAACTAAATTAATGTAGTAAATCATACATGCGGGGACGGATTTTTATTTTCGTCCAAAATAACCACTTTTGGGGACGGAGTTTTATTTCGTCCATTGCAACAAGTTGGCATGTATGATTTGAAGACATTAGTTTAGGGAAAATCTCGGCACATGAAAAACCGACTTGGTCACGGAGTGTTAGACCCTAGACTAGAATTGTGTGGCTTGTGCTCGGCTTGAATATGAGGCTCAAAGGTCACCCCCGGCATGTAGTCTTGAACTACGCCACGGGCTAAGGTTGACCGCTTCGGAAGAGTCAAGGTCGGGTGGAGCTTGAAACTTCCTAGGACGGGCCTCGACGGGTTTGGGGTTGGACTTGTGCGACTCGATAGTGAGCAGTTGATAAGAATATGTGCATGTAGTGTGAGGTCTAACATGTGACAAACATTTTTTTTTTAAAAGGAAATAAAAAAAAAAAATAAGCACGTAATTTACAACTTTCGAATCACCCGTGTGACCGATAAAAACAAACAGAAAATAAAAACTGTTTTGTGCATGCCCGGTGCCCACACATTGTCAAAACCACTCTGTTTTGTGCACTGTTCTGTTCCGGGAATGCGCCCAGAAGCGTGCGCATTGGGTTGCCTATGCGGAAGGCGAGCGCGTGAGAGGAAGAAGGGCAGAGGCGCCCGTTTCTGGGTGAGAACCTGCAAATCAGTGGGTTCAAGGGATTGCCTTGACCCTAAATTATAGAACTTTTTCCCCTGCAGTAAACGTTAGCATAGAAACATGGAATTGAAGGACAAGAAGGAAGATGGGCGATTCTGGTAATAAGGGTCGGACGCGCGCGCTTTAGGCCAAGAAGGCCGGAGGCGCGCGCTTCCTACCCTTTTTACCAGAATGCCCAGAAAATAAAATAAAATAACACCAAAAAGTTAAGAACGCAAGTTTAACCCTCTAAACATTCCCCAGCGGTGAATTATCCTAGGATGTCTAACTTGTTTTAGATTGTTTAGAGTCGCCACCTATGTTTTTAAGGAACATAAGAAAAACCTAGAAATAGCCTAATTTATGTACAAAACCAGAGATTCGGGAGAGAAGGGTTCGGGGGTTAGGTGACGGAGTGGGAAGTACTTAAACACCCACTCTGCCCCGCTTACGCGGGTCTTGCTACTATTGGTGTTCTAATATTTACATGTCCTTCAATTAATTAAATAGAAATGTGCTAACAATTGTGATGAGAAGAAAAGGGGAAATAAAATAGAATTGTTTTATTTATTTAATGATAAAGATTACATGTAACGAGTAATGTTAAAGAATTACATTAAGAGATGAAGAGAAATTAACATGGTGAATTAAAGTTAAGATTAAAATGTAGGGAGATAACCTTAACTAACTTCAATATGTGAAGTAGTCATGTTGGTCATGTCCCATTAATGGGGATTGCATACATCAAGAAGAAGAAAACAAAGGAAGAAAATGGAGTTGTACCTTGAGAAAGAGGACTTGGAACCTTGACTTGAAAGTGTTGTTGTTGTAATGAAATTGTTGTAGAACAATTTGTGTAGAGTCTTGTTACTAAGAACTCTTGTTGGGAGAATTTGTGTATAATGTAGTTGGTGAATCAAGGTTGGAGTCCCTTTCTAAGGTAGGAGATGATGGAGGGAAATTGGTCATCCATGTGAAATGGGATGAGCCAATCACAAATAAGATAAATGAATAAAAGAAAAATAAAAGAAATAAAAGAAATCAAATAATAAATGAAAGAAATATTAGTTTTTGGGAAAAGGCTTAGAATTTGGGATTGGGAGTTAATGAGAAAAGGGGGGATGAATGTGGATGTAAAAAGATGGTTTTTGTGATCAAGAAAAGATGTTTGTAAATAAGAAAAGGGAGGGAAATAAGGTGCAATCCGTTACTGCCATAATGGGAGGCGCGCGGGTCCGACTTTAGGGGCGGGACGCGCGCGCAGCCCGTTAAGAGTTCCGGAAGCGCCCGCGGGTGAAAAATGACAGAATGACAGAATGACCCTAAAAGTTAACTCTGTTATGCAGTTTAGTCCAAAACTAACGGAATCAGTTAGGAACTTAACCGAAGTAACAGAAATTAATGAAAATAAGTTAAATAAAAATACTTTGTATGCAATCGGGGTGAGAGGTCCAAGGCGGGGTGTCTACAGAGCCCCTCGGCGACGTGGATTGCGAGGCAAAACGCGTCGACGAAAGAAAGACAACCGCCGAGGACATCGACAAGAGAAAACAAAGACTCGATAAAGCAGGAATTTGAAATTACAAAGGATAGAAATGCGCTCCCTGTGTGAGCGACTTTTGCTGATGGAAGAGGTATGGTGATTTTAGTGGTTCACCATGGACCAAAATTGGTGCTCTGTGCGGCACCTGGTGCTCTGTGCGGCACCTGGTGCTCTGTGCGGCACCTGGTGCTCTGTGCGGCACCTGCTGATTCTGGTGCTCTGTGCAGCACCTGGTGCTCTGTGCGGCACCTGTTGATTCTGGTACTCTGTGCGGTACCTGGTGCTCTGTGCGGTGCCTGGTGCTCTGTGCGGCACCTGTTGATTCTGGTACTCTGTGCGGCACCTGCTGATTCTGGTGCTCTGTGCGGCACCTGTTATGTGTATGCTTTGCAGATATATGTGCTTGTGCAAGAAGATGCATGAAGAGAGAAATTGTGCTCGTGGTGTGATGAGATTTTGGAACACCCTTGCAATGAGAGAGAAGTAAGAATGTAAAGAGTGATCTTGTGTGCGGTGTGATTTTGAGGAAAGCGTCGGATGTATTCATACCTTCACTTACCATTGCCGCTTGAGTGGAGATGGATTCCTGATGTCCGCGGAGGATGCTTTGATGGAGAATGTCCATTCTTTAGATGTTGATGAGAGAATGCCCTTGATGTTGGGTTGGCGAGATGGTACTCTGGATGATGGGTCGGTCGTGCCAAAAGGCTGCCTACGTATCTCTTTAAGAGAATCAGACCAGCGTAGTTCAAGGATGATGGAGAATGCTGGAGGAGAGGCTAGGAGCAAAGCAAAGTAAAGCACATAATTTTGCACATAGAAGGAGAAAAAGAAAGAAAAAATCTTTTTTTTTTTTTTTTTTTTTTTTTTTTTAAAGATTAGAAAGGAAAGAATATGCACACATGTGAGGAAAAGATTTTTTTTTTTTTTTTTTTTTTTTTTAAGTTCGTGGGTGAACCATTTTAACCATTGTGTGCTTGTGAAGCCAACCCAAGATCAAGTCATGTTCAGTCGAAGTCCGGATTGCTTCGCTTGAATTCTGTTGTCGCTGGTGTGCCCAACGAAGATTGATGTCTAGCCCCAAGAGATTTGTCGATTATGGGCTTCAAAAGGCTTTTGATGCCTAGATGAGGAGTTGCTGATTGTAAAGCCCCTAGAATGCCTTTGATGCCAAATTTTGAGGGACTTGCATAGCTCCAAGATAAATCAGCTCTTGGCCCATTCGAGTATATCGCCCTTTGTTGTTGTAGTGAGCAAGCCCCAAGAGGAGATCGTTGATGCCAAGCTTCGAGAGATTGCAAAGCCCCAAGTGTCGTGGGCTTGTAGATGGTGAGATGTGAAGACCTTTCATTGTAAAGCCCAAATTACCTCGCGATTGGCTCGGCATTGAGAGCGGGTGTACCGTTTGGTAGAATTCTTGATAGAGATCTCCTTCTTGCTCTTACTGGGGAGATGAATGGCCTCATTGTGGTCGATACCCAAACGGCTGAGGGCTTATGTCAAGGATGTAGTAATGTCTTGCGGTGCCGTCGAGGTCGCGGAGGATAAGGTCTTTGGTGTGATAAAGTCCCAAATGAGTATGCTTGCTTGACTCTTCTTGAGTTGAACTAATGACGGATCTTCGGATGCAACTGGTGCTGTGGCCCAACTCTATCTGAGCTGCACCTTGTGCTTTTGATCTTGGAGAAGGGGGTGCTGAATTTCCCGCTATAACCCTGTTTTGATTAGAGTTTAGCATATTGAATCTTTTTCCTTTTCTCTAAGACTTCCTTCAAAATCTCGCTTGAAAGTTCTAACAAAAATCATCAACTTCATTCATAACATCGGAGTCTTCATTTAAAACCAAGAGGCCTTTGACTTGAAGTGTTGAGAGACCCTTTGAAGCTTGATTGTTCTCATGGAGCCATGAGACTACTCCACATTGCACTTGCTCGAGTATTGTTGCCCAAAAGAATGTCGGTCACGAAGCCCTAATACTGCCCTTTGCTTGAATTACTGTAATGCCGTAGCCCAAAGATTATAGATTGCAAAACCCGTTGAGACCTTCGGTGCCGAATTAAGGAAGCTTCCAATGTTGCACATGACTGGCTGGGGATACTGCTGGGGAGTTAATTGCTCTTTGCCAAGGGAGCCTTTAAGACTTGACCGTAGCCCCTAGAGTGCCATCATTATTGCGAGAAAGGTCCATCCTTGATTGGGGGAACAAGCACGGGCACACGTGACAAGAGGGCTTTTTGACATCCCTTTTGAGGGACTTTGAGGATAGTCTCACACATCTCTTGAGCATAGCCCCTAGGGCGTATTGATTGCCAAATGAAGCAAAAGAATCCCTTGTTCTTGAGTCACATAGCCCTAGGGCGTCACCATTTGTTGAGCAAAGCAAGAGTGACTCATCCTCGTGCGAGGGAACGAACATGAGAGGATATGGAAAAGAGCTACTCCATTTCTCGGGAGCCTTTCGGCGTACTTTAGAAGCACATACTTGAAGAAGCCTTGAAAACTGAGACACATGTTGTTGCTATTTGCTGCCCAAGCCAATTGACTAGCTAGGGATTATTTGTGCAACCTCGTGCCCTTTTATGATGGGCTTGTTCTCGGATGGATCTTGGTTACACGGGCCTTCTTTTCATGAACCCAAAAAATGCACACTGCTGGAGAATGATGCCAATAACCCAAAACAACCTTTGATGGTGCCATATCTTGTCGAGCCTTTTGCAATCCCAAAGTTGACTCGGTGGGGAATTGACTTGCTGAGGAGATTCAATGTAGAACTTGTCTTCTTTAGAGGCCGGGGATCTCCATTCTCTTTCCCTTCTCTCTCTCACTCTCTCTTTTTTTTTATGACGCACCATGTTTTTTTGCCTAGACCGCCCTTTCGGGTTTTTCAATCTAGCGGGCATCTCTTTTGCGTCTTCATTTTTGACTCGATTAATGAGGAAGTGTGCATTGACTCTAGCTGAGGATGAGAGACATGTGATTTTGCGGTGAAAACCTTTTGTCACTAAAGATGAGTGACATTGACTCGACTAGGGAAGTGTCCCTAGTATTGACATGTATTTTTTTTTATTGAATTGAATAACTCACGAAGGAAAGTAAGTCATTAAGAGAGAAGAGAAGGAAAGCCCCAATTGATTGCAAGGAATTGGGAGTATACAGAAAGAATTGAAGTCCCTAGACTCGACAAGGAACGCGAAATGATTTCAAATCTAAGAAAGTTGTTCAATCTTTTTGGTGATTAATTCATTGGCAAATGAATCGTACAAAGATGTCTTGACAAGTTCGAGATGAAGGCCGATCACCATAACGCGCTAGGGCTAAACATATCTTCTTTCTTGCATGAGACCGGACCCGCAGGTTGCCTACGTTCCTCCAGTGTAGAGGCTCAGGTCACCGTAGTTCTTGTGAATTATCCATTCTTCGTGATGGAAATTTTTGCTTCGTAGCTTCGTCCTTTGTTGGTGGATGATGATGTTGATCTTCTTTGATTGAGGGGGATTTTTTTTTTTTTTTTTTTTTTTTTTGTGCTCTAACTTTTGCCTAGGTTGATTTGATGGTTTCAACCTAGCGAGCTCTCTCTTTTTTTTTTTTTTTTTTTTTTTTTTTTTTTTTTAATCCCCCTTTGAAAACTTTTGCTTGACTTCTTTATGATTGTTGCCCCACCTTGTTTGTCTTGGCTTCGTCGTTGATGTTGGCGTCGATGTTTAGCCCCTAGGCGTTCAAGTGATGGCTTTGTTCTAAAACTTGTTTAGACATCTTTTCATCATTTTTTCAAGAATTAGATCGAACAACTTGGAAGAGTGTATAAGGACAAGAACGACTTTCATTTGATAAGAAGACTCGACACTTAACATGGGACGAGAGAAAATATTAATGCACACAAAAGAGGACTTTTGACTCTTTTTTTTTTTTTTTTTTTTTTTCCTACTACTAGGTAGAGAAAGAGAAACGGAGATTGTTGTCGTCGTCCTCTTTGTTGAAGCCCCATTTCAAAACCAAGCCACTTCTTTGATGAGTTGCTCTTCACCCACGGTAAATTCGCCGTTGTCGATCAAATCTTGGATGATGTTTCGAAGAAGGAAGCACCCTTCGGTAGTATGGCCACTATGCTTGTGGTAGCCGCACCATTCACCATGTGCATGATTCTTCGGTATCGTCTTTGGCTTGTACCCCTCCAAAGGCTTGACCTTTCCACTTGCACCAAATTTTCAAATGCTTCGGCTTGGGTTACTCCTTGGAGAGGAGTGAAAACTCGGTTGTTGGTGGTACCTTTGTAGCTTTTGAGGGTCGGGCCACTTGAGCATGTTTATCATTGAACTTTGCTTGCTGTCGGTGCGCTCTTGCAAATGGGCTTTGAGTTCGGAAACCTCTTCCTTGTGAATTCTTCTTTCATAATCAAGACGGGCCTTGAGTCGGAAACCTCTTCTTTGTGAATCCTCTTGTCGATATCGAAACGGCTTGCCACAAATTGTCTTTACGGCGGGCATCCTCGACAATCCTATCCATTTGTTCCTCCATTGATTTCATTACGTTGAGTAACCCTTCATTGGACCCGAAATCATTTCCACCGTTGTTGTTGTTGCCGTTGGAAGCCATTGGACCTATTGGAAGAGCACGGTTGATCTTAGATTGGCCCCACAAACACCTTTTGGATAAAATAAATTTAGCCCACAAACACGAAAAAGACTCAACCATATAAAGAAAATGACTCTTTTTTTTTGTTTACAAAGTCGGAAGGACGGAGTCCTTTTTGGGGTTTCTAGAAAAATAGTGGAATCGTCACACTAGTATATAGACCTTCTCGCGGTCCATATACTCATCGGATTCCACCACGCTTGTGAGACCTATATGTGTCGGGATTAAACTAAATTAATGTAGTAAATCATACATGCGGGGACGGATTTTTATTTTCGTCCAAAAATAACCACTTTTGGGGACGGAGTTTTATTTCGTCCATTGCAACAAGTTGGCATGTATGATTTGAAGACATTAGTTTAGGGAAATCTCGGCACATGAAAACCGACTTGGTCACGGAGTGTTAGACCCTAGACTAGAATTGTGTGGCTTGTGCTCGGCTTGAATATGAGGCTCAAAGGTCACCCCCGGCATGTAGTCTTGAACTACGCCACGGGCTAAGGTTGACCGCTTCGGAAGAGTCAAGGTCGGGTGGAGCTTGAAATTCCTAGGACGGGCCTCGACGGGTTTGGGGTTGGACTTGTGCGACTCGATAGTGAGCAGTTGATAAGAATATGTGCATGTAGTGTGAGGTCTAACATGTGACAAAAAATTTTTTTTTAAAAAAAGGAAATAAAAAAAAACAAATAAGCACGTAATTTACAACTTTCGAATCACCCGTGTGACCGATAAAACAAACAGAAAATAAAAACTGTTTTGTGCATGCCCGGTGCCCACACATTGTCAAAACCACTCTGTTTTGTGCACTGTTCTGTTCCGGGAATGCGCCCAGAAGCGTGCGCATTGGGTTGCCTATGCGGAAGGCGAGCGCGTGAGAGGAAGAAGGGCAGAGGCGCCCGTTTCTGGGTGAGAACCTGCAAATCAGTGGGTTCAAGGGATTGCCTTGACCCTAAATTATAGAACTTTTTCCCCTGCAGTAAACGTTAGCATAGAAACATGGAATTGAAGGACAAGAAGGAAGATGGGCGATTCTGGTAATAAGGGTCGGACGCGCGCGCTTTAGGCCAAGAAGGCCGGAGGCGCGCGCTTCCTACCCTTTTACCAGAATGAACCAGAAAATAAAATAAAATAACACCAAAAAGTTAAGAACGCAAGTTTAACCCTCTAAACATTCCCCAGCGGTGAATTATCCTAGGATGTCTAACTTGTTTTAGATTGTTTAGAGTCGCCACCTATGTTTTAAAGGAACATAAGAAAAACCTAGAAATAGCCTAATTTATGTACAAAACCAGAGATTCGGAGAGAAGGGTTCGGGGGTTAGGTGACGGAGTGGGAAGTACTTAAACACCCACTCTGCCCCGCTTACGCGGGTCTTGCTACTATTGGTGTTCTAATATTTACATGTCCTTCAATTAATTAAATATAAATGTGCTAACAATTGTGATGAGAAGAAAAGGGGAAATAAAATAGAATTGTTTTATTTATTTAATGATAAAGATTACATGTAACGAGTAATGTTAAAGAATTACATTAAGAGATGAAGAGAAATTAACATGGTGAATTAAAGTTAAGATTAAAATGTAGGGAGATAACCTTAACTAACTTCAATATGTGAAGTAGTCATGTTGGTCATGTCCCATTAATGGGGATTGCATACATCAAGAAGAAGAAAACAAAGGAAGAAAATGGAGTTGTACCTTGAGAAAGAGGACTTGGAACCTTGACTTGAAAGTGTTGTTGTTGTAATGAAATTGTTGTAGAACAATTTGTGTAGAGTCTTGTTACTAAGAACTCTTGTTGGGAGAATTTTTGTATAATGTAGTTGGTGAATCAAGGTTGGAGTCCCTTTCTAAGGTAGGAGATGATGGTTTTTATAGGTAAAAAAGAGAGGGAAATGATGGAGGGAAATTGGTCATCCATGTGAAATGGGATGAGCCAACACAAATAAGATAAATGAATAAAAGAAAAATAAAAGAAATAAAAGAAATCAAATAATAAATAAAGAAATATTAGTTTTTTGGGAAAAGGCTTAGAATTTGGGATTGGGAGTTAATGAGAAAAGGGGGGATGAATGTGGATGTAAAAAGATGGTTTTTGTGATCAAGAAAAGATGTTTGTAAATAAGAAAAGGGAGGGAAATAAGGTGCAATCCGTTACTGCCATAATGGGAGGCGCGCGGGTCCGACTTTAGGGGCGGGACGCGCGCGCAGCCCGTTAACAGTTCCGGAAGCGCCCGCGGGTGAAAAATGACAGAATGACAGAATGACCCTAAAAGTTAACTCTGTTATGCAGTTTAGTCCAAAACTAACGGAATCAGTTAGGAACTTAACCGAAGTAACAGAAATTAATGAAAATAAGTTAAATAAAAATACTTTGTATGCAATCGGGGTGAGAGGTCCAAGGCGGGGTGTCTACAGAGCCCCTCGGCGACGTGGATTGCGAGGCAAAAACGCGTCGACGAAAGAAAAGACAACCGCCGAGGACATCGACAAGAGAAAACAAAGACTCGATAAAGCAGGAATTTGAAATTACAAAGGATAGAAATGCGCTCCCTGTGTGAGCGACTTTTGCTGATGGAAGAGGTATGGTGATTTTAGTGGTTCACCATGGACCAAAATTGGTGCTCTGTGCGGCACCTGGTGCTCTGTGCGGCACCTGCTGATTCTGGTGCTCTGTGCAGCACCTGGTGCTCTGTGCGGCACCTGTTGATTCTGGTACTCTGTGCGGTACCTGGTGCTCTGTGCGGTACCTGGTGCTCTGTGCGGCACCTGTTGATTCTGGTACTCTGTGCGGCACCTGCTGATTCTGGTGCTCTGTGCGGCACCTGTTATGTGTATGCTTTGCAGATATATGTGCTTGTGCAAGAAGATGCATGAAGAGAGAAATTGTGCTCGTGGTGTGATGAGATTTTGGAACACCCTTGCAATGAGAGAGAAGTAAGAATGTAAAGAGTGATCTTGTGTGCGGTGTGATTTTGAGGAGGAAAGCGTCGGATGTATTCATACCTTCACTTACCATTGCCGCTGAGTGGAGATGGATTCCTGATGTCCGCGGAGGATGCTTTGATGGAGAATGTCCATTCTTTAGATGTTGATGAGAGAATGCCCTTGATGTTGGGTTGGCGAGATGGTACTCTGGATGATGGGTCGGTCGTGCCAAAAGGCTGCCTACGTATCTCTTTAAGAGAATCAGACCAGCGTAGTTCAAGGATGATGGAGAATGCTGGAGGAGAGGCTAGGAGCAAAGCAAAGTAAGCACATAATTTTGCACATAGAAGGAGAAAAAGAAAGAAAAAATCTTTTTTTTTTTTTTTTTTTTTTTTTTTAAAGATTAGAAAGGAAAGAATATGCACACATGTGAGGAAAAGATTTTTTTTTTTTTTTTTTTTTTTTTTTTTAAGTTCGTGGGTGAACCATTTTAACCATTGTGTGCTTGTGAAGCCAACCCAAGATCAAGTCATGTTCAGTCGAAGTCCGGATTGCTTCGCTTGAATTCTGTTGTCGCTGGTGTGCCCAACGAAGATTGATGTCTAGCCCCAAGAGATTTGTCGATTATGGGGCTTCAAAAGGCTTTTGATGCCTAGATGAGGAGTTGCTGATTGTAAAGCCCCTAGAATGCCTTTGATGCCAATTTTGAGGGACTTGCATAGCTCCAAGATAAATCAGCTCTGGCCCATTCGAGTATATCGCCCTTTGTTGTTGTAGTGAGCAAGCCCCAAGAGGAGATCGTTGATGCCAAGCTTCGAGAGATTGCAAAGCCCCAAGTGTCGTGGGCTTGTAGATGGTGAGATGTGAAGACCTTTCATTGTAAAGCCCCAAATTACCTCGCGATTGGCTCGGCATTGAGAGCGGGTGTACCGTTTGGTAGAATTCTTGATAGAGATCTCCTTCTTGCTCTTACTGGGGAGATGAATGGCCTCATTGTGGTCGATACCCAAACGGCTGAGGGCTTATGTCAAAGGATGTAGTAATGTCTTGCGGTGCCGTCGAGGTCGCGGAGGATAAGGTCTTTGGTGTGATAAAGTCCCAAATGAGTATGCTTGCTTGACTCTTCTTGAGTTGAACTAATGACGGATCTTCGGATGCAACTGGTGCTGTGGCCCAACTCTATCTGAGCTGCACCTTGTGCTTTTGATCTTGGAGAAGGGGGTGCTGAATTGCAGAAACATTGGGATTGGCCGTGGCATTTCCCGCTATAACCCTGTTTTGATTAGAGTTTAGCATATTGAATCTTTTTCCTTTTCTCTAAGACTTCCTTCAAAATCTCGCTTGAAAGTTCTAACAAAAATCATCAACTTCATTCATAACATCGGAGTCTTCATTTAAACCAAGAGGCCTTTGACTTGAAGTGTTGAGAGACCCTTTGAAGCTTGATTGTTCTCATGGAGCCATGAGACTACTCCACATTGCACTTGCTCGAGTATTGTTGCCCAAAAGACTGTCGGTCGCGAAGCCCTAATACTGCCCTTTGCTTGAATTACTGTAATGCCGTAGCCCAAAAGATTATAGATTGCAAACCCGTTGAGACTTCGGTGCCGAATTAAGGAAGCTTCCAATGTTGCACATGACTTGGCTGGGGATACTGCTGGGGAGTTAATTGCTCTTTGCCAAGGGAGCCTTTAAGACTTGACCGTAGCCCCTAGAGTGCCATCATTTATTGCGAGAAAGGTCCATCCTTGATTGGGGGAACAAGCACGGGCACACGTGACAAGAGGGCTTTTTGACATCCCTTTTGAGGGACTTTGAGGATAGTCTCACACATCTTTCTTGAGCATAGCCCCTAGGGCGTATTGATTGCCAAATGAAGCAAAAGAATCCCTTGTTCTTGAGTCACATAGCCCTAGGGCGTCACCATTTGTTGAGCAAAGCAAGAGTGACTCATCCTCGTGCGAGGGAACGAACATGAGAGGATATGGAAAGAGCTACTCCATTTCTCGGGAGCCTTTCGGCGTACTTTAGAAGCACATACTTGAAGAAGCCTTGAAAACTGAGACACATGTTGTTGCTATTTGCTGCCCAAGCCAATTGACTAGCTAGGGATTATTTGTGCAACCTCGTGCCCTTTTATGATGGGCTTGTTCTCGGATGGATCTTGGTTACCACGGGCCTTCTTTTCATGAACCCAAAAATGCACACTGCTGGAGAATGATGCCAATAACCCAAAACAACCTTTGATGGTGCCATATCTTGTCGAGCCTTTTGCAATCCCAAAGTTGACTCGGTGGGGAATTGACTTGCTGAGGAGATTCAATGTAGAACTTGTCTTCTTTAGAGGCCGGGGATCTCCATTTCTCTTTCCCTTCTCTCTCTCACTCTCTCTTTTTTTTTATGACGCACCATGTTTTTTGCCTAGACCGCCCTTTCGGGTTTTCAATCTAGCGGGCATCTCTTTTGCGTCTTCATTTTGACTCGATTAATGAGGAAGTGTGCATTGACTCTAGCTGAGGATGAGAGACATGTGATTTTGCGGTGAAAACCTTTTGTCACTAAAGATGAGTGACATTGACTCGACTAGGGAAGTGTCCCTAGTATTGACATGTATTTTTTTTTTATTGAATTGAATAACTCACGAAGGAAAGTAAGTCATTAAGAGAGAAGAGAAGGAAAGCCCCAATTTGATTGCAAGGAATTGGGAGTATACAGAAAGAATTGAAGTCCCTAGACTCGACAAGGAACGCGAAATGATTTCAAATCTAAGAAAGTTGTTCAATCTTTTTGGTGATTAATTCATTGGCAAATGAATCGTACAAAGATGTCTTGACAAGTTCGAGATGAAGGCCGATCACCATAACGCGCTAGGGCTAAACATATCTTCTTTCTTGCATGAGACCGGACCCGCAGGTTGCCTACGTTCCTCCAGTGTAGAGGCTCAGGTCACCGTAGTTCTTGTGAATTATCCATTCTTCGTGATGGAATTTTTGCTTCGTAGCTTCGTCCTTTGTTGGTGGATGATGATGTTGATCTTCTTTGATTGAGGGGGATTTTTTTTTTTTTTTTTTTTTTTTTGTGCTCTAACTTTTGCCTAGGTTGATTTGATGGTTTCAACCTAGCGAGCTCTCTCTTTTTTTTTTTTTTTTTTTTTTTTTTTTTTTTTTTAATCCCCCTTTGAAAACTTTGCTTGACTTCTTTATGATTGTTGCCCCACCTTGTTTTGTCTTGGCTTCGTCGTTGATGTTGGCGTCGATGTTTAGCCCCTAGGCGTTCAAGTGATGGCTTTGTTCTAAAACTTGTTTAGACATCTTTTCATCATTTTTTCAAGAATTAGATCGAACAACTTGGAAGAGTGTATAAGGACAAGAACGACTTTCATTTGATAAGAAGACTCGACACTTAACATGGGACGAGAGAAAATATTAATGCACACAAAAGAGGACTTTTGACTCTTTTTTTTTTTTTTTTTTTTTTTTCCTACTACTAGGTAGAGAAAGAGAAACGGAGATTGTTGTCGTCGTCCTCTTTGTTGAAGCCCCATTTCAAAACCAAGCCACTTCTTTGATGAGTTGCTCTTCACCCACGGTAAATTCGCCGTTGTCGATCAAATCTTGGATGATGTTTCGAAGAAGGAAGCACCCTTCGGTAGTATGGCCACTATGCTTGTGGTAGCCGCACCATTCACCATGTGCATGATTCTTCGGTATCGTCTTTGGCTTGTACCCCTCCAAAGGCTTGACCTTTCCACTTGCCACCAAATTTTCAAATGCTTCGGCTTGGGTTACTCCTTGGAGAGGAGTGAAAACTCGGTTGTTGGTGGTACCTTTGTAGCTTTTGAGGGTCGGGCCACTTGAGCATGTTTTATCATTGAACTTTGCTTTGCTGTCGGTGCGCTCTTGCAAATGGGCTTTGAGTTCGGAAACCTCTTCCTTGTGAATTCTTCTTTCATAATCAAGACGGGCCTTGAGTTCGGAAACCTCTTCTTTGTGAATCCTCTTGTCGATATCGAAACGGGCTTGCCACAAATTGTCTTTACGGCGGGCATCCTCGACAATCCTATCCATTTGTTCCTCCATTGATTTCATTACGTTGAGTACCCTTCATTGGACCCGAAATCATTTCCACCGTTGTTGTTGTTGCCGTTGGAAGCCATTGGACCTATTGGAAGAGCACGGTTGATCTTAGATTGGCCCCACAAACACCTTTTGGATAAAATAAATTTAGCCCACAAACACGAAAAAGACTCAACCATATAAAGAAAATGACTCTTTTTTTTTTTGTTTACAAAGTCGGAAGGACGGAGTCCTTTTTGGGGTTTCTAGAAAAATAGTGGAATCGTCACACTAGTATATAGACCTTCTCGCGGTCCCATATACTCATCGGATTCCACCACGCTTGTGAGACCTATATGTGTCGGGATTAAACTAAATTAATGTAGTAAATCATACATGCGGGACGGATTTTTATTTTCGTCCAAAATAACCACTTTTGGGACGGAGTTTTATTTCGTCCATTGCAACAAGTTGGCATGTATGATTTGAAGACATTAGTTTAGGGAAATCTCGGCACATGAAAAACCGACTTGGTCACGGAGTGTTAGACCCTAGACTAGAATTGTGTGGCTTGTGCTCGGCTTGAATATGAGGCTCAAAGGTCACCCCCGGCATGTAGTCTTGAACTACGCCACGGGCTAAGGTTGACCGCTTCGGAAGAGTCAAGGTCGGGTGGAGCTTGAAACTTCCTAGGACGGGCCTCGACGGGTTTGGGGTTGGACTTGTGCGACTCGATAGTGAGCAGTTGATAAGAATATGTGCATGTAGTGTGAGGTCTAACATGTGACAAAACATTTTTTTTTAAAAAAGGAAATAAAAAAAACAAATAAGCACGTAATTTACAACTTTCGAATCACCCGTGTGACCGATAAAACAAACAGAAAATAAAAACTGTTTTGTGCATGCCCGGTGCCCACACATTGTCAAAACCACTCTGTTTTGTGCACTGTTCTGTTCCGGGAATGCGCCCAGAAGCGTGCGCATTGGGTTGCCTATGCGGAAGGCGAGCGCGTGAGAGGAAGAAGGGCAGAGGCGCCCGTTTCTGGGTGAGAACCTGCAAATCAGTGGGTTCAAGGGATTGCCTTGACCCTAAATTATAGAACTTTTTCCCCTGCAGTAAACGTTAGCATAGAAACATGGAATTGAAGGACAAGAAGGAAGATGGGCGATTCTGGTAATAAGGGTCGGACGCGCGCGCTTTAGGCCAAGAAGGCCGGAGGCGCGCGCTTCCTACCCTTTTTACCAGAATGCCCAGAAAATAAAATAAAATAACACCAAAAAGTTAAGAACGCAAGTTTAACCCTCTAAACATTCCCCAGCGGTGAATTATCCTAGGATGTCTAACTTGTTTTAGATTGTTTAGAGTCGCCACCTATGTTTTTAAAGGAACATAAGAAAAACCTAGAAATAGCCTAATTTATGTACAAAACCAGAGATTCGGGAGAGAAGGGTTCGGGGGTTAGGTGACGGAGTGGGAAGTACTTAAACACCCACTCTGCCCCGCTTACGCGGGTCTTGCTACTATTGGTGTTCTAATATTTACATGTCCTTCAATTAATTAAATAGAAATGTGCTAACAATTGTGATGAGAAGAAAAGGGGAAATAAAATAGAATTGTTTTATTTATTTAATGATAAAGATTACATGTAACGAGTAATGTTAAAGAATTACATTAAGAGATGAAGAGAAATTAACATGGTGAATTAAAGTTAAGATTAAAATGTAGGGAGATAACCTTAACTAACTTCAATATGTGAAGTAGTCATGTTGGTCATGTCCCATTAATGGGGATTGCATACATCAAGAAGAAGAAAACAAAGGAAGAAAATGGAGTTGTACCTTGAGAAAGAGGACTTGGAACCTTGACTTGAAAGTGTTGTTGTTGTAATGAAATTGTTGTAGAACAATTTGTGTAGAGTCTTGTTACTAAGAACTCTTGTTGGGAGAATTTTTGTATAATGTAGTTGGTGAATCAAGGTTGGAGTCCCTTTCTAAGGTAGGAGATGATGGTTTTTATAGGTAAAAAAGAGAGGGAAATGATGGAGGGAAATTGGTCATCCATGTGAAATGGGATGAGCCAATCACAAATAAGATAAATGAATAAAAGAAAAATAAAAGAAATAAAAGAAATCAAATAATAAATGAAAGAAATATTAGTTTTTGGGAAAAGGCTTAGAATTTGGGATTGGGAGTTAATGAGAAAAGGGGGGATGAATGTGGATGTAAAAAGATGGTTTTTGTGATCAAGAAAAGATGTTTGTAAATAAGAAAAGGGAGGGAAATAAGGTGCAATCCGTTACTGCCATAATGGGAGGCGCGCGGGTCCGACTTTAGGGGCGGGACGCGCGCGCAGCCCGTTAAGAGTTCCGGAAGCGCCCGCGGGTGAAAAATGACAGAATGACAGAATGACCCTAAAAGTTAACTCTGTTATGCAGTTTAGTCCAAAACTAACGGAATCAGTTAGGAACTTAACCGAAGTAACAGAAATTAATGAAAATAAGTTAAATAAAAATACTTTGTATGCAATCGGGGTGAGAGGTCCAAGGCGGGGTGTCTACAGCTCCATAAGCAATAGGTTGTCTAATTCTATTTATTGTTTTACGCAGGGACACGTGTACTTCATTCCGGGTTGAGAACTTATTCAGGCAGATCTCTCTTTAGATGCGATTGGTCGTCGTCTGCTTCACCTTCTCAGCTCCTCCGGCATTCTTCCTTTATTCACTCTTGAGCAATCCTTCATAGTGCCTGCACTGGTAGACGAATTCTTCAAGACAGCGAGAGTTGTTCCGGCTCAACTTGAAGGCAAGACAACAGAAATGATCATGGGCTCCGTTCAGCGCAGTGATGTTATGGTTCACCCCAATCACATTCGCAGCCTCCTAAACTTCAATGTTGATAGTTCTTCAGTCAACTATGATGAGGCTCATCAAAATGCGCTTGCACAGAAGCTCATTGGCATCCCTTCTCTTAACAAGAAGTGGCCGATGTATAATAGAAAGGAATTTGGTGAGGTGATGTATCACCTGTGCACCCTAATTGGAGATTCCCTCAACTGCAAGAATGGAAATAATGGACATTTCATCTTAAAGCAGTGGGAATACTGCGCAGCCATCTTCAACGAAGATCAACTTGACTGGCCGCAGATTATCTTCAATGAGATTGTGAAGGGAATGACCAGCTATGAGAAGAAGCTGAACGCAGGGAAGACCAAATACCGAACTCACTGCAGACTGCTAACCAAACTCTTATTGACTTATGGTGAACTGGCCACCTATGTTGAAGAAAAGTCAATTAAGAAGCAGTCTTGCGACGCAAAGTACTACTCCAGAGTACACCTCTAGAATTTACGCAGTGAGATAGGTAACGCTGATTACTATGAAATCTGGCTGTCTGAAGCCGCTCCCAACAAGGAACCCTGGATAGGCCCAATTCCTGTGGCCAAGTCCAAGAAGAGTGCAGGAAAATCTACAACTGATGCTGCGCAAGAGACCGCAGAAGAAGCGTATAATCGCAAGGGGAAGGGCATTGCTCCGCCCAAAGGGATTTCATTCAAAGAGGCTGATCCTACCACCAATCCAGCTCCTGCTCCCTCAAAGCCAGCCACAATGAAGCGCAAGGCTGATTTTCGTGGTGATTCAGATGATGCTGCAGTTGAGGGGGAGCAAATGCACAAAGCCTCTCAAGAAGCCATCCCGAGTGCTGATATCGCACATATCTCCTCTCGTCTCAAGCAAAAGGTGCGCAGCAGCGCTAAAGGATTGAAGAAGCGCCGCACTAGTTCCGCAGCCACTGACAACAGTGATTCTTCTCCAGTTCAACCTCCATCTTTAGCTCCTGAGACTCCTACTTCCTCTTCAGCTGAGCTGCGTCAGATCGTACAAAGCTTGCATTCCGTTCAAGCGAATCAAGTCGCTACGCAGCTGCAGCTAAATCAACTCCTTACTGCTCAAACTACTTTATTGTATCGTCTTGATTTGCAGCGTTTGGAGATTGATACCATTAAGGGGGAGAAAGCTTCCAAAGAGGAAGCAAAGGCAAGGGAGGCAAAGGAAAGCACGGAGAGTGCTAAGACGGAGGCAAAGGCAAGTCCATCTGAGCCTGGGCAAGAAAAAGTTCCTATCACTTTGGATCATCTTATCCTGGACTCCCTGAGAACCATCAGCGCCCAGCTTGAAAATGTCTGCGCACAACTCAAAAATGTGTGCACCCTTGGAGCGCTTGATGGTGGACTCAGGGACATTCTGAAAAAGCTCAAGAAAACCCTTGCAGATGGGTTACATAGAGGATTTGATGATCTTCAAGCTCAGATGGAGGCTCAGATGGAGAAGATTGAACAAGGAGGCTCTGCGCATAATATTGAAGAAGTGCGTCGATGCATTGCTAAGTCCATGACAGATTTTTCTTTAGCGTTCAACGACAAAATGGACTACGCAATGCTAGACATTCAAGCCAGCGTCAACACTCAGCGACTCCATACCGACTCAAGATTAGAAGCTACGCAAACTGCCATCCTGACGGACAGCAGAGCAAAATTCAGAGAGCTAGTGGATGACAATGCTGACATGCGTAGAGGAATGAACACTTATGTTGGTAAAGCTGTTGAGTTCCAGGACAAATTTCAAAATTTAAAGGTGGAACTCATGAACAAGTTCAACAGTCTTCAAAATGAGATGCGCGAAGCCCTGCAACGGATCAACATAGATTAGATTTCCTTTGTAAGTATTTTTGCTAGTTTTTCTTTTAAGACTTTTTTATTCTCGTTACGCAGTATGTTTTATGCGCTTTCATTTCGTGCGCTTTTGTTTTTGTGCGCACCTCTTTTGTTTTTCCTCTTTAAAAATTGTACTCTGTAACAGTCAATCCTTTAAAGTTTTAATGAGAAGAATGCATCATTTAGCTTTCACAAAACCTTATTCAATTCAAACTCTTCGTTTGTGGAACATTGAATGCATTATAACTTAAACTCATGCGCATAATCTTTACTGCTCATGTTTTCTACGCATGATGTTTAAACATTCAGTTTAAACGCATACTTAAAACTTCATCTCACATTATTTGTATGCTCTGAATAATATTTCTATCTTTCCTATCTTGTAAGTTTTTAATCTTTTGGATAGATTAGAAATCTATAGCACTGGCTAGTGTGTGCATTGACTTGAGGCATGATTTACCATTCATATTTTTATGGACATGTTATTATCAAGTACAATGAATTGCCTTTGCTATAGTAGGTAATGGCATCAATCATTTAGGGGGAGATTGTTGTGTATGCTTATTAGTTAACCCTCCTACATTTGTTAGAATTGATTGATACCATCACCTATGAGTATTTTTATGGACTTTAGGACCTCATGTAAAGAAGTTTATAACTTCAATTTTTAGCCAAGTCCTTTTTATAGTATAGGCTTAGATTATAGGACTTGAAGCTTTAAAGATCAAAGATTTCCTAAGCAGGATTCATTTCACTACGCAGGATGTTCTCTGCGCAGGTCGCCACTGTGCATAGATATCTTGCGCAGCCCTTTGACCCTGCTCAATTTTCAAGATCATATTTCCTACTCTCAAGAGATCTCTGTGTGACCAAGCATGGTGCGCATGCTGCTCATGCGCTGAATCCATGCGCGCCGGCAATACGCATGCCTTTGTGCGCGGACAAAACCTTGGTCAAGTTCCTCATCTCCTGATCTCACATTCTAGAAGCTTGGAAAGCGTCAAGACAAGCTACGCTTTTTTGGATTGAGTAAGAATGCTGAGGTGTGCACAAACGACAAAATAAGCACATTCTGCAAAACCATTGGTGGAGACGCTTCAAAGAAATATCTCAAGTGAAGACAGCTGTCAACCTTCTAGAAGAAGATTTTGAATTTGGTCTTCATGCTCAGTCTCCAACGGCTCTAAATCACCTGCGCACCAATCATATTGTGCCAGGTCATCAACTTTGATCAGAGCCCCAACGGCTATAAAGGACAGCTGCGTGCCAATCACTTTGTGCCAACTCATTGTCCTTGATCAGAGCTCCAACAGCTATATTCAAGCTCTCTGCTATAAATAGCCTGCTCATCTTCATTTCCAAGCGGCCTCGAATATCCCATTCATCAGGCCCTTTTATCAAGCCCCTCTTGTTGGCCATTATGCTTCAGAGCTCGAGTTTCATGCTTCACTGAGAAACCATGAAGATCTGAAGACTGCTGCTTAGTATTTCCAGATTCTTTAGAACAGCCTTCAAGATCTTAAAACCTTCAAACTCCTGCTCATATCACAAAGCCTATATCACCAGAATTCTTGGTGCTCTTCATCTTTCATATTCATAGAGCCCAGAATTTCTGTCACACACACACCTCTTGAAGCTTTGATCATTTTGATCTAACTTCTTGAGATACACCGGTTTAGTCTAGGATTTGTTCTTCATAGATAATAGATCTTGAGTTAGTATTGAGCTCAAATGTTGTAATTTGTAATACTCTCTCATATAATAAGATCTCCATTAGAAATCCAAGACTAACCATCTTGGTAGAGGATGTAAATCTTTCATCGATCGAACCTCTCCAAATAGCGTGTTCATTATACTTACTGCATATTTCATGCTTAACTATTTATGAACTGCTTTGTTTGATCTTTCAGATTGCTACACTCTGATGTTGTAATTGTTATTGCTCTTTTGCCTTAGAATCCTTTTTGCGCCACTCTTTAGCCTCATACTTATCGCGTGCGTTTTTATCTCTGCGCAGTATACCCCGCGCAGAGCTGCTTTAAATTTCCGCTGTGCATTTCACACTCTTACTGCGCGCTATACTTAGCCAAAATAAGAGTTGTGCGCATCTGCCATTGAATTGCAAAAGGGTTTGAAAAGAATTTTAAAACGCTATTCACCCCCCCTCTAGCGATTTTCACACCCTTGTTTCCCTTTAGGGACCAACAGAGATCAAAAGTATTTTGCTTGAAACATGGTCTTTGATAAATAATTCCAAAAGGGCAAATTTTGCAAATGCTTATTTTCTAGAGGCAAATCTCTAACAAAGCATGTTAGTCAAATTTTTTATTTTAACTTAACCGTGAGGTTTGTTATGCATAAAGTCCTATGGATTTTGTCCATTCATTGAGAAGTAACTGATGGTAGGAAATCTGATTGTCACCGTTGTGGGGTAGCCCAAATGTCGTCTTTGTCGTTGATGTCGGGGTAGCCCCATGTCCTTGTTGTCATCGATGTGGAGGTAGCCCCGATGTCGTCCTTCGACTTCTGATGTTGACGTGGACCCGTTGTTGTCTTTCGGCCTTTGACGTGAGGTTAGGAACCCATCCCTTTTCATGACGCACCCTTTCTTTTGCCTAGGCCGCCCTTTCGGGTTTTCAACCTAGCGGGCATTTCTTTTGCGTCTTTTATGGCACACCCTGTTTTTTTCCTAGGCCGCCCTTATGGGTTTTCAACCTAGTGGGCTACTTTTTTGGTGCCTTTTTCTTTTTTTTTATATATTTTTTTTATGAGTGATCCAGCCGACTCGATAGAACGGGGATTTTGAAGTATTTTTCTTGGAGGAAACATGCAAGTGCATTTTATTTGGGAGAGAGTCTCTTTATGTTGGTGAGCTTCTTTGAGCAATGTATCATGAAATGGGAGGAAGCCCTTGCTTGATAGAACATAAGTGTTTAGCTCTTTCCTAAGATGGAGAAAAGAAGACTTGTTGAGACATTTGAAATTTGCCTTAGTTAATATCATCAAATGATTGCTTGAATGGACCATGTTCGTCATTAAGTCAAGATTATAGCAAGCAATTAACCTTGACATGTATAAATGTTGTCATCAATTAAGATTAAGATTCGATCAATGGCAAGATCGGGAGGAGAATGTGTTTCTGGGGAATCGGTCATTGATGAGACCGAGGGAAGAGAATTTGGTCATTTTGAGAGGACCGCGGTTTGATGGTTTTGTTTCATGCTATGACCGGACCCGAAGGTTGCCTACGTTCCCCTCATTTTGAGGAGCTCAGGTCGCCGTAGTTCGGCCTTGGATCGTCTTTTATCGAAGTTGGTGTCCCTTTGAAGGATGTTGTTGCTTCATTGACGTAGATCGCTTTGCCTTGTGGTGAACTCCTTGGGATGGACCTCTTGGGGTGAACCCTCTTTGGTGAGCTTTTGAGGCAAACTTCCTCTTCGCGTATATTCATTTCCTTTCCTTCTTTCCATACATTCATTTCTTTTCTTTCCTTTCATTTTCCTTTTATTTTTTTATTTTTTGAGAGAGAAAGAGAGGGGAAACACTATCCCCAACTTGGACATTGGCTCATCTGTAGCCCCTTGGTAGAATGCCTGTCACTTCTCGCTTTGACTTTGAAGCTCCGGGAAGTCCTTTGCTTGGTTGCGCACGCGCGATCACGGTTGAATATTGGCAGTTGAACAACAACATCCTTGCCTTTTCATTGTCTTGGGATGCCTTTGATGTGCATCGAGAATTTGTATCGGAGAGGTGTATCGGGTTGTGTATCGGAGAAGGCTTTCCATTAACGGTTTCTTCATGCCAATTGATCACAACATTTATTCACATCAAGATTAATTGTTTGCATTTAGCATTTTTCATTTGTGTTAGGTTTATTCGTCCTTAATGAGTCGTCATTGACTAGTATGCTTAGAAGTCAATTCATTATTTTAGGGACGTAGAAATCAATTGATAATAACAAGCAAGGCAATTTCAAGAGTAAATGTATATTGCAAATAATGTCTCAAGTCAAGAGAGAATAGAAGGAAAATGACTCTTTTATTTAGATAACTTTGTACATACATGTCCAAGTATGGACCTTTGTAAAAATAAAAAGACACAGTCCGTGACGGACTTTGGTGAAAGTCTAGATCCTACGAGGCTGGAAGACTCTTTTTTTTTTTTTTTTTTTAGGGATGGGTTCCCATGAAGCACGATGATCCATTTTCTTTCTCAATTGTTGGAGGGGTTGTTGGCGGCATATTCCATGTCTTCCACGGGGAACTCGGGTTCCATGTCGTCGGGAAAGATGTCGCGAGGTCTCCATTTAGCTTGGCGTTGTAATTGCCGGATTCTCCTACTCACGAGTTGGGAGTTTGCATTGGCCATATCCGTTTGGTGATTTCCTTTCAAGGTGCGTACCCTTCGTGTGTGGCACTCAACGAAGGTACGGATCTCCATTTGATGTAGCCGCTTTTGGGCTTCCGAAGCACTGGCCTCTCCTTTTGATCTCCTCGCTCATGTGGATGGTTGTCTCGGACACCAATTCAGATGTGGGATCCTTGGTCGATGTCTCCAATGGACAGAACCGCGAAGGACTTTAGCATATTAAACCTCAAGGTGAAATTATAACCATGATTTGAGAAGAACGCTTCATTAGCGGATTAGCTTTTTCAGGAAAAACTTGACCTTTTATTTTAAGAAAACTTGATCTCCATTATTTTTTCATTTGAGTAAAAGACTCACACATTTTTTGTTTTCTCTTTTTTTTTAAGTAAGGATTGGCCGGGACAAAGTTGCCTACGTTCCCTTCACTACGAGGGAGGGGGTCCCACGCGATGAGAGGCTCAGGTCACCGTAGTTCGAATGGGTTTAGAATTCTAAGACAAACATGACCTCAGTCGACTCACTTCAAACGGACCTTTTAGTCGGGATGACATGGGACGAGACATTACTGGTTTGAGACTAAATGGTACTCACACTAGTCCGAGTCACAAGGGCGATCGGGTCAATTGAAATTGTCACCACATGGCAGTGCAAATCGAGGAGGTCAATGCTTGACCAATGTATATTACCATGTGGCGCCATGACACTTAGACCCGAAGGGGGAATGGTCACGTGACGACACTAACGGGAACGAGATGCCTCGAGGGTCGCAAAATTGGTCATCACATGACGGCTCCAGGAAGGGGAAAAGGGTCATCCTAAGCACTTTTTATTTTCTTTCTTATATATATATATATATATATATATATATTTGGAACTTAATTCTAACGGACACTTTGGAGGATAACGAGGGTCCATCCAAAGATTGACCGACTTTTTGGAGGATAACGGGGATCCTTCCAAGGACTTGACTGACTTCTTGGAGGATAACGGGGATCCATCCAAGGACTTGACTGACTTCTTGGAGGATAACGGGGATCCATCCAAGGACATGACTGAATTCTTGGAGTATAACGGGGATCCGTCCAAGGACTCGACTGGAATCTTATTGGAGACCTAGGGGACTACGCCTAGGGATTTAACGGGAATCTCCACGGGGACCTAGGGATTTAACGGGAATCTCCACGGGGACATAGGGGAAAACTCCTAGGGTTTCAACGGTAATCATAACGGGGACCTAGGGAACAACGCCTAGGGTTTCAATGGTAATCATAATAGGGACCTAGGGGACCATGCCTAGGGATTCAATGGGAGCTTCAATGGGGACCTAGGGGACAACGCCTAGGGTTTCAACGGTAATCATAACGGGGACCTACGGGACAACGCCTAGGGTTTCAATGGTAATCATAATGGGGACCTAGGGGATAACGCCTAGGGTTTCAACAGTAATCATAACGGGGACCTAGGGGACAACGCCTAGGGTTTCAATGGTAATCATAACGGGGACCTAGAGGGCAACGCCTAGGGTTTCAATGGTAATCATAACGGGGACCTAGGGGACAACGCCTAGGGTTTCAACGGTAATCATAACGGGGAGCTAGGGGACAACGCCTAGGGTTTCAACGGGAATTTTGGAGGATAACGGGGATCCATCCAAAGATTAACGGGTGCCTCGGAGATCTTACAAGGACTTAACGGGTTCCTAGGGGACAATGCCTAGGGATTTAACGGGAATTTTGGAGGATAACGGGGATCCATCCAAAGATTAACGGGTGCCTCGGAGATCTTCTAAGGACTTAACGGGTTCCTAGGGGACAACGCCTAGCGATTTAACGGAGTCTTAGAGGATAACGGGGATCCATCCAAAGATTAACGGGTGCCTCAATCTTCCAAGGACTTAACGGGTTCCTAGGGGACAACGCCTAGGGATTTAACGGGAATTTTGGAGGATAACGGGGATCCATCCAAAGATTAACGGGACGACGCTTGTTAACGCAAGAAAGCAAAGTGTCAAAGACAAGAAGCAAAACGAAGCAAATTCATGCAAGGCGCAGTTAGTTATCCATTCAAGTTTACTTAAAGCGCATTTTTATTCCTAATGGTTGGAAAATATTTCTCTTCTTTTTCGCAACTACTCTAATTCCTGGATCAGTGGAGGCCATCACTACGCCTATAGACCCCTCGTTTTTCACCTGTATTGCACACTCATAAGGACGGATTATCTCGGGCGAGGGTCTTATAGGGCACGCAGCTTCCACCGACCAAAAGAACCAAACCTAGGGTCTAGTGCGTCACATAGTTCCAATGCGCGGGCCATTCTTATTATAGCTAAGCCCCGGTTAAGGTTAAGATTGACTTAACGCCTTAACAAAATTCCGGCATGACCTCATTTTAATGAGGGATCTCGGACCTTAGCCTTGGGCTTAAAGGTGATTAGGATGGGTCAAGCATTAGATCTTAATGACGCGGTGTCAACCTATCCTTAATACATGACTTTGGTTAATTATGGTTGGAATTAACGCATAAGTCAAGGACCGGGTCAAAGATGACCTTGGTCACACTTGCTTTCACAAGGAGTCATGACTCGGGCGTTAACTTGGCCATACTTAGCGTTTGGACATGTATTAGGGACGTGATGACGTGAGCTAGACCAAAAACCAACCATGGTCACGGTATTTGTGAGTCACGGACAAGTGTGGTTGACTCGGCTCGGAAGGGGAGGTGGAATGGACCTGTGCGCGCGAGAAGGGCACAAGAGCACTAATCAAGCTGCATCGTGGCATCCATCCCGGGTTTAAAGGTTTTTTTTGGAATGTGCACAAGGTCAAGATTGGAACTTTATCACCCAACATGATCATCATGGCCAAATACAACATAAAGATACATACTTTCACCATAAAAATGGATCATCAAGCTATTTAAAGACAAGAAATTAACAAATCATGATCTTCTTTAGGTTTTATCCCTTTTCACATACTTGGATGTGAGGGCACCTTGAATAATCTCATGATTTGGTTCCAAGATACATAACAAGAATATAAGGTGCTTGAAAGGACAAGACTTGCAATATAAAAGTGCTTGACAAGGGCAAGACTTGCAATACAAAAATGCTTGACAAGGGAAAGGCTTGAAATGCAAGTAAATAAACAACATAAACAAGAACAAAAGAGTTTAAGATGGAGAGAAGATGGGGAGAAGGAGGCTTCACCTATGGTGGTTATGGCCTATCTTCCTCTCTTTTCACTCAAGTGTTTGGTGGTGTTTCACTCAGACTGAATTTCTGCAGAGTTTCACCTATAAAACTTTATTTCTCCCCCCTCTAAAATGATCAGCAAGGGTCTCAATTTATAGGGACTGAGGGTGCCTAAACCATCCGTACGGCTAGGCCCTTCCCGCGTCCAAACCATCCATACGGCTCAGCATGGCGAGTTTATGTGAGTACTGACAATCAAATTGTAGATATTCTCACCAAGGCTCTTGATTCGAAAAGATTTAGGTATCTTAGAGGAGAAATGGGTATGCTAGAACTTTAATTACTTGTCCATATATCTTGATTGTGCTAATGTCTTGTGTTTTATCTTAGTCCAAAACCAAGCAGGTTTCAACTGTCAACTATCTCACCGGTCAAGTAACCACGGTCGAAGCATCAAGACCCATCAAGTGTACTGACCGCACCTATGTTGATCGCATATAGTGTCGACCGCATGAAACAGATGGAATTTGTTCAAGGCTTTAAAGAAGCCTACCGCATGGGAAAATGATGACAATGGTTCACTGCTTTATAGAAGCTTTTTTTAGCCAAGGTATCCTTTTGACCGCATAAGGTCACGGTCAAGCACCTGACCGCAAAAAGCTAGGTGACCAGGTAAGTGTTTTCTAACTTAGCAAAGTTTAAGATCTTTCTAGTCATCCAAAGGGGTAATTCCGTAATTTCCTCTTTCCCTCGTCTTTATTTAATTCAAATCATTTGCAATTAATTTTATTCCCTATTTTGGTTCGTCGTCACTATCCATGCATTTATGGCGAAAGGACATCATTGGTCATATCTCTAAGTTTTGCAGAGTTAACCTCCCACTTCTCTGCACAAACGATTCCACTTCCTCCTCACTCCACCTCTCTGCATAAAACTTTTTCAGAAACTCCCCTCCACTTTCTCTCTCTACTCTCTGTCTCTCTCTATTTCTCTCTCTACAATCCCAGTTCACCTCTCTCTCTACTCTCGCCATTCATTACCTCCTCTATATAAATGGCCCCCAAATCATCTCAACCTGCAAAATCAACAAAGAAATCACAAGAATTACTCTCTGAATACTCCATGGTATGAATTCTTATCTCAAAACTCTTTTTGATTCTATTTTTTTCGTTTTAGGCGGGTTTCAAAACCCTTCGACTCTCGTGTTTGGATTTCTGTTTTTCTGGGTTGAATCCATCTTAATAATGCTCAATCTATGTTTGATTCCTTGTTCGTGATTCATTCCCATGCTCGGTTTCACATTTCATTTACAGTATATCTCTCTCTATGCCATGAATTTGTTGAAACTTTTGTTTATATTATTGTTCACTTGCCCTTTCATATTCTGGTAATTATGATGTTTTGTTAGTGAAATTGTTGATGTTTTTGTATGTAATCGGTTTTTGTGCTCATTTCAATGTTTTTTTAATGGATTTTTGTGCGTAGAATCGTTTTTTGGGTTTTTCGCATGAACAGTGTTCATCGTGTTCTTCAGATGTTCTTCGTATTCTTGAGAAACTACCTTTTTGATCTTTAAAATCGCGTTACACATAGTGCTTTGGTGTTTGTGCGTATTTTAGAAATCTCATTGAAATGTTTCTAAATATTTTCTTGTCAACCGTCTTCTCTGTCTACCGTGTGTATGTCGACCGCATCTTCTTGGTCATTCGACCGCACATTGGTCGACCGCACTAGTGTTGCTAACTTCTCAATTTTTTTCAGGAAGAACAGTCTTTTATTCCAGGTTGCGTTATCAACTATGCAGACCTCCAAAACGATGCCATTGGCAGACATATGATCAAGCGAATGAAGAAGTTTGGTATTCTGCACTATTTCACCATGAATCAAACCTGTCACTACCCTGCAGCTGTGGGAGAATTCTACTCAACAGCTAAAGAGATCAAAGGGAAAGATGAACAAAACAAACCGCTCAATTGGATTGAAGCTGAGGTTTATGGTCTGAAAGTAGAAATGACTACACTGACATTGCTGCAACTCTTGGACTTGACATTGACTTCGATGCTCCTATGTCCCTAACTGATGTTGAGTATGATGGATTGGCAACAAGGTTAATTGTATCCACTGATGTTTGCAAGCCCTACCGCAAAACCTTTCCTGAGGTGATGTACTACATTGGTCACCTGGTTGGCCACGGTTTACTCTGCAAGAGTGGGAACCATGGAAACTTTAACACCACTCAATGGCACTTGTCAACTGCAATCTACTTAGGAAGAAAGATGAATTGGCTTAAGATTCTCTATGGCTTGTTAGTAGATCACATCAAGGACTATAAGAAGCAGATATCTGAAAAAGCCCCCACCAAGTACAAGAAAAACTCAAGGTTTCTCTCCATGATTATCAAGTTCATACCTGAACTAAGAAAAGAGATTAACAAAGATAAGGATGCCAAAGTTACTATTTCTTTGTCCAAGGTCTTTGACATCAAGACCATGCGATCCACTTTCCGGAACCGGTTTGGTGATACTCAGTATCAAGAATATCTGACTCATGATCCCAAGGAACCCTATGTTGCTCCAAATTACACCAAGGCTGCTAGAATAGCTCTAGGAATTGATGCTCCTGATAAATCCACATCTGTTCAAGATGAAGATGATGATGTAGAAGGTGAGGAAAAGGAAGAATCAAGAAGGGTCAAAGGCAAAGGGATTGCAAGTGCCTCGACCGCTCCTCCTCCCAAATCCAAATCGTTGACTGGAGTCATTATCAAGGACCCTTCAACGGTCAAGCCCCCATCCAGAACCCTTTCTACCGCTCCATTTAAGGCCAAGTCAACCGCACCTCTCTCCAAATCAATGGTCTCCAAACTTTCTGTTTCCTCCCCAACCGTTCCATCCAAATCTTTTAAATCAAGTCTTCTGCACTCCCCGCTTCATCTCAAGGGAGAAATCCAAGAAAAGGGATCTTTCACTAAGTCCTATCCATGTCTCCAAGAAATCTAAAGTCACCAGACCTCCTCCTTCGACCGCCTCTCCTATATTTACTCCATCTGGTTCACCGATGCAAAGTGACCATGATGAGGATGTTGATGTCCCTCCTACTCAACCACAAAGACAAAGAGCTAAACACTCTCTTGAATTGATTGATGAGCCTGATGATGTCTAGTTGTTGGAATCAGGTGATGAATCTGGAAAGCATGACAATCAAGGTGACAGTACAGCGGTGAAAACTGTTAATGTGGACAGTCCTGATTTTAGTGATGAAAAGGTTGATGATCAAACTTTTGATGAAGTTACAAGGCCTACCGTTGAAGTGGACAGGCCTGATGATGTAATTGAGATTGAGGGTCATAGTCATGAAGCCTCTAAAGACTGTGTACCCAGCGACCGTGAAGCCGATATGACTAAGTCTCCCATTCACTCACCTCCTCGTTATACTCCTCCTCCTTCGACCGCTTCTGGTGGTTCGGTCGATCCATTGTCTCACCTCTTGACCGCTATTGATTTCCTAACTTAGGTCAACTTGGATACTCAGAGTGAGGTCGCCAAACTTGCTGCAAACCAAGTTAAATTGCAGAATGAGGTTGATCAGCTCAAAGCCTCCAATGCCTCCCTTCAACAGCAAGTCACCTCTTCTGTTATTGAGACCATTAAGGGGAGAGTCAGACTATATCAAAGGCCATTCTTGAAAACCTAGCTACCGTGAATCCAAATCTCTCAATGACCGCATCCACCTCAACCGCTTCTCTTTCTCGTCTGATCTCAAAGAAGAGCTCAAGTCATAATCTAATGCCATTGACCGTTCTGTGTCAAGATTATCGATGAAGCTGGCAAGGAATTGACAAAGGTGATGTCTCACAATAAGAATTTCCTATTTGAGAAGATGGATAAAGTGAATACCTCTCTTAAGGCAGAAATCAATGCCTGTATTTCTGTAGGGTTGCTATCGGTCGCTGATAAGTTCGCGCCCAAAGATTGAAGCAATGAGACAAGCTATGATCGTCCACACTCAAGGCTAGAAGGTCAAACTTCTAAAATTGATAGGGTTTATGAATTTCTAATACCAATATGCAGGAAGTGATCAACAAGATTTCAACTCTTCAATTGACCGTGGATAACATTGCCGGATCTTAAGCCTCCTCCTCTCAAAATCAAGCGACCGGGCATGGAAACATGATTGCTAGAGAAGATGAAGATGAAGGTGAAGATAGCTTTGAATTTCCAACCGTGAAAAGTTTGGACTTCCTGGAGATCAACGACTCATCAATTCCATTATCATTCCTGGTGTTCGATTCTCGAAGAAATTCTAATGTCCTGACGTGATTATTGCACCTCTTTTGAACTGGCCGTGTGTGGTCATGTTAAAACAATTTGTTGATGTTTGTCTTAAAACAATTTACTCTTATGTTTGTTTTTATTCGGATCTGTAAAACTTAATCTCTCTTTTGGCTCTGCACTCCTTTTGCTTGAATGGTTATATTCTTTGGAGTGCCCTTAATGTTTGTTTGATGCATTTGCATTCTTATTGCTATTTCTCTCTTAAATGCATTCAAAATTATATTTCTATCTTGCTAGGATTAGAATCTTATTTTATCTTTTAGGATGATAGAAATCTATGACATTGGATTAGAGTGTCCATTGACTTGGGGCATGAAATTTAATAAAATAATATTTCTTGAAAACAAGTTATTACCAAGTACAATGAGTTAGCCTTTGTTATAGTAGGTAATGGTCTCAATCAAATAGGGGGAGATTGTTGGGTATGCTTATTATAAACCACTCCTATTACTTAGATTTGATTGATCCCATAACCTAATTTTACTTTTTGTGGACTTTAGGATATATTGTAAGAAGTGTTAACTTTATTTGTAGAATAGTCCACTTTGATAGTATAGGCTTTTGTCTGATAGGTCTAAAAATTTTCTAAGTCTGGAATTTTAGTGGTCAAGACCTTGACCGTGTAAACTCACCTTGACCGTGGTAGATCACCTGACCGTGGAAGACCACTTGACCGTGAAACTCTCGACCGCAATGTCTTGACCGCAAGTAAAGAAGTTGTCCAATAAACCAAGTGTTGTTCAAACTTAACCATGGTCACTTGTGTTAACTGTGGTTAGTTTAGAACGTTGTAGAACTTGGACCCCAAGTAATTCAAATTTGAATTTATGTAAATGGGACCACCTCTTATCTGCAAACATGGACAACTCGGAATGAGCTCCAATCAGAATTCAACAGCTCATTGTCCTTTAAACTTGGACCCCAAGTAATTCCAACAGCTATTTTCTCATTCAAGGCTATAAATAGCCCTTAAGTTCTTCATTGAACATTGTTGAGATTCAAAGAGAGAAATTGCTGTTGAAATACTTGGTGATTGAAGATCATACTCAAGATTTCCAGAATCCTTTGAATCTTCAAGTGCTCACCTTCAAACATTCAAAGATCTCCAGCAACATTCAAGTCATCTCAAGCCTTGCAACACACAAGATTCATTAGGCTCTACAATCACTTATATTTTAAAGAGCTTCTGATTCTTACACACGCACTCACCCCAATTAATCAATCACATAGATTGCATAAAAAGGGATACACTGGTCTAAGTTTAGGATTTATTCTTCATAGAAAGTAGGTGTTGATTCAAAGCTTCATCTCTGTAATCTGTACTCAAGCAAATCAATATACCTCCATTCAAAATCCAAGACTGACCATCTTGGTAAAGGACGTAGATCTTTTAACAGATCGAACCTTTTCAAATACTTGTGTCATTTACTTACTGCTCTTTACATTCTGCAATTTACTTTCAAGTATTGTTCATCTTGTTCTTTATTGTTCATATTAATCTTGTTTGTCGTTTAGTGTTTTGATCTTTCAGATTATGAACTGTTGTGAATTGTGTTTGTATGTTCTCCATCTTGCCTAAGTTAAAATCTGACTAACTTATCATTTGCCAAATTTCCTAAGACAACAACTTTCAGTCTCTCAACCATCTCTTGACCGTAATCTCTTAACCGCACCTCACACTCTGACCGCATCTCACTCGACCGGATAACCTTGACTGTGAGTGAGCTTCTACTTAGAGATTTCGTCAAAAACAACCTTACCTCATTTCTATCGAAAACTTCCGCTGTGCATATTACATCTTGACCGTGTGGTTTTTACTTGACCGCAAATTAAAGATTGTAAGCACTTGGTTGAATTTGAAAAGGGGTTGAAATTTTTAATAGGCTGTTCACCCCCCCTCTCTAGTCTCTTTTCATACCCTTGTTGTGTCTTTGGGACCAACACCCTAGCTCCAGATCTCCGACTTCAGATGTAGATATCAGACACCAGAACTTCCAGATGCGTTCTTGGATCACCAACAAACACCAGATGAACTCCCAGATTCAGATTTACCAGATTGCTATTGCAAGCACAGATTTGAAAAATCACTGACTGCTCTCAGATTTATTGATTCTTGATTCTCTACAGTGAAGAGCTTCAGAATAACCAGGAAAAATCCCAAATTCAAATATGCCAGAGGCAACATAATATAGTACCAGATGTGTCCAACCTAGACACCCAAATTTCTGCACGGACACTGCATGTGCGTTGCACCAAATTGCATGCGGACTACAACAAAGGCACGCGGACTGCACCGAAACTGCACGCGATCTGCAAGTTTTTTTCATGCGATCTGCACGCCCAATTCACAATCCCTTACCATAAACAGAACATGTTCTTCCCATCAAACTGTCAATCTTCTTGTCTGTCCCGAAATTATCTCTTCTGTAGCAGTGGAATACCCTGATCTTTCTCAACTAACCAGGTTCTGATGCCACTTGTAAGTAAATCAGACCCAAGAGATGACTAAAAAAACGAAACCAAATCGACAAACAAGAACACATAATTTAACGTGGTTCACTAACAACCTATTGGCTACGTCCACGGGAAACAGGGAGAACAATATTATTACTATGGAGATCCAAGAAAAGATTACAGATATGATTAATCTTGTGAACCAGGAAACACAAAGAGATCCAGAAAAGAAAATCTAAAAAAACCAAGAAACTAGTTTTCTACGATACAACACACTAATCCAGTTGCACAAATTATTGATTGCAATAATTCTTGACTGTGCAAACCCTAGATCTAGAATTACAGATTTAGAACTTCTGTCAATCTTTTTGAACTACTCTCTAGTTCTCTAGTTCGAGTTTATTGCAAAAGTGACATGCGTACTTTGTGCAATATATCAATTTGACTCGCGTACTTAATAAACATCAAATGTGACATGCGTACTTATGATTGGCAATATTTTTAGACTAATTTTTTAACCCCATTAAAAGTTAACGGGGATGCTAATAAACTTAACAAAAAGTATGACTTTATTGTAATATCAGATTTACGTTTTAGGACGGGGGCATTTTGAATTTACCTTTTATCCAACGAATTATTTATCTATCCATATAATCCTTAAAAAGTTTGAATAGTAAAATGTTGAAGATTAATTTGGGACGGAGGGAGTTATAAGTACTCCTCAACCTCCCAAATCACACCCAGTCTCTCTCCCTCTCTCTCTCTCTCTCTCTCTCTCTCTCTCTCTCCTCTCTCTCTCTCTCTCTCTCTGTTGACAAAAAAAAAAGCTCTATATCTCTCTAAACTCCCTCTCCTTTCTCTCTCCTTTCTCTCTCTAACTTACCAACTCCGGCGACCCCTCTAACTCCGCGACCCCTCCCTCAATTCCGACGATCCCCTCCCTCAACTCCGGCACACCCAGCTCTCTCTTTCTCTGTTGACAAAAAAAAATCTCTCTCTCTCTAAACTCCCTCTCCCTCTCTCCTTCGTTGGGTTTCGTAGACACATGCGCAGCGGAATTAAGCATTTAAAATTTAATGAAACCCAAAGCCCATAGATCCATTCATATGATTAAGTCAAATACAACAATATGAATACTAGAATACTAACCCTTGATGCCTTTGATCTTGCAACCTTGAATTCGATAGAGACTTGAAAACTTGATCACGATCATAGCAATAATCACGAACTTTGAAGATGATAAATTTCACCCTCTAGCGGTATCCACACCACGAACGAATATCAAGAACACTTGATCTTGGTTGCTAGACCAAATTATGAAACACGTTTTCACAATTAATATGAACTATATGGAATTTTCTTTGTGTATAATTTTGTTCTTCAATCTAGGATTTCTTAGACAAAATAAAACCCATCTCAAACTCTTTGGAGCTTGCACAAAACATTAGGTCTGAGTTATGGCCGAATTCTGATGTTTATACACAAGTAAGACCTATTCCAAATAGGAAACTTGTGTTAAACCAGTCCAAAATTCGATTCTGAGTCAAATTAGGAATCTGCCCCCGACAGCACTGTGCGGCCGCCCAAACTGAGGTGTGCGGCCGCCCAAGTTCTTGTGCGGTCGCCCAGCCCATTTGGGCAGTCGCCCAAAGGCCCAGAAAAATCCAATTTTTCCAAATTTCCAATATAGTCCTTATTTAGGATTCGTTCTATTGTGTGTGACCCTCTAGGATTATACTAAGTTGGCAATGGGTTCAAACATGAAACCATAAGATATGATTAGGTCCTAGCAAACCGTCATACCTACCCAAATAGTATAACTAGATACAAGTTCGCATTCCTTTTAGAACATGTCATAATCCCTTGTCCACGATGTCATTGAACACAAGTCATGGTCAACAAGTCAACTTGTATTGTTCAATACTTTTTCGATTCCGAATATGTTGATAATCCAAATGACATCGATCCAATCAATACATTTGAGTTTGGCCAAACATTTCATCAACATCATTCCTTCGAGGGGCCCAAGCTTGACATCTCTCCGAAGAGGGACAAATCCATTTAGCTTATTATTCTTCCCTACGTGAATCCGATTATGCCAATCATACCCTTTATAACTACCGTGTTAAGGTAGCGTTTGAATATGTCAAACATAATTTTCATCAAGTGGAAGACTATAATAACTTCATGTCTAAGGATTCAAATGACATAACTAATATGAGATTTATATATGACATCGACCATGACATAAATCTCATACCGCGGGTCATGTCCAGTACCTTGTTCCAAACAAGTACCCATAAATCTAACATGATCATCCCATGATCATTTAGCATTTATACTAGTGCTTAACAAGCTCTAGGGACGGAGATTATTATAAGCAAACACGAGCCATAATAATAATCTTATTATCTCTTTATCATTATGAATAAATGATAACTCATACAACGTTTAAACAAACGTGCCTAGGGCACCAACCCAACAATCTCCCACTTGCCCTAGGCCCAATTCCCTAGGTTTCCAATACCCATGGACCTAACATGACCATCATGTTCCCATTGTCTGGCGTGTCTGTAACGTTATCATTAGTAAGGTACTTTGCATATATATATACGTCTTTCTTATCAACGATTTCTCGAACGATAAGAAAACGCCTAAGTATGTGTTTGGATTTAGGATGTGCCCTTGGTTCCTTTGCTTGATCAATAGCACGACTATTATCACTAATAAAGTCTATTGAATTAGCAATACTAGGAACCATCTTAAGTTCAGCAATGAACTTCTTAATCCAAACAACTTCCTTTGCAGCATCTAATGCAGCAATATACTTAGATTTTAGTCGCAGAATTAGTGACTGTACTCTTCTTGGAACCATTCCAACTTACAGCTTCACTATTATTTATAAAACTCGATTGCGATTTCTACATTTTTGTCGGTTTGGAAGCATGCATCCGTGTGTCCATATACATCGAGATCATCTTCCATCCCTCCATAGATCATAACAATTCTTTAGTCCTTCTTAAGTACTTTAAGAATTGTTTCACAGCCATCCAGTGATTCTCACCGGTTGTCGGATTAATATCTACTCGTCATGCTCCAAGCATTTAGATATATCCGGCTTAGTACTTATCATGGTATGATGGATCCAATTGCCGAAGCAAATGGCATCCCATTCATTCTTCTCATGCTCATCATTTGTCTCAGGACATTTGAGTCTTTGCATAGAAAACTCCATGTAACATTAACAACCGTCCTCTCTTAGAATTTTCTTTGCGGAATCTTCTAATGACTTTGTCAATGTGTGTACTTTGGCTTAATCAATTAGCTTCTTCGATCTATCTCTATAGATCTTAATGCCAAGGACATATGCAGTTTCATCCATATTCTTTATTGCGAAACACTTTCTTAACAAAGTCTTTGCAGACTAACGTATAGGAATTTCGTTTCCAATGAGCAATATGTCATCCACATATTTAATTTAAGGAATATCACCATGCTCCCACTAATCTTCTTGTATATACAAGGTTCATCTTCGTTATTGATCAAGTCAAACTCTTTTGATTTATCAAAACAGAGATTCCAACTCCCACAAGTTTGCTTTAATCCATCCAATGGATTTCTGCAACTTTCATAATTTATCAGAATTTTCTTTGACTGTCAAAACCTTTAGGTTGTATCCAATACATCCTTAAGTGAGTTCCCGTTGAGGAACACTTGTTTTGACATCATTTTGTCAATTTTCATATTCCAAATATGAACATGTGACTACGAGAATTCTAATAAATTTCTATACTATCCATGTAAAATTTTCTCCAAGAAAACTCATTCCTCTCCTTTGGTTTTACACCTTAGGTTAGAATGATCAAGTTCCAAACTTGATTATTACACATGGGTTGCCTTTTAGATTTCATGACTCCAAGTCATTAATCTAAATATGTGGAGTTGACATTGCATCTTTGATAGATGGTAAATACTTCATTCCAAATGAACTTTACCTCAACACTTTCTATTTCGAATATCCAATATTTCTTGCAATAGATTGTGTCCTATCACATACGCAAGTTCTTGTATATCTTTTGAACGGACTTTTCACGACTCCTTGTGAAAACTTGTTCAACTTCCATCTTAGGTTAAAATAATATTTTCTAGGTCTCAAACCATTCGAGATACATTTTACTCTCACTGATTCTTTTAGAGATAAACCATTTATCTAGAAAAGTATCATCATAATCAACAAACCATTTGTTTCTTATGAGTAAATTTTATCCTCAAGTTTCTTTAGGATATCCTATGAAAGTATATTTATTAGATTTAAATGTGAGTGTGTCCCAGACAGCTCCTTTCCAAAAGGTCTCACCGTCTTAAATCTTTATGAAAGACAAACCGAGTTTTCTTTCATTATTTAACCTCTCTTGATGGAATTCAGATTAGTATAATCATAGCGGTTTCAAATACATAACCCCAAAACAAATAACGGAAGATCTATTTGACTTAGTCATCCAATTAACCATATCCAATAAGGTTCTTATACTTTCATGCAGACACATCATTTAAAATGATGTTTTTAGTAAAGTTAATTTGTGAAACCATTTCACAACTTTAATGATGACTGTCAAATTCTTGGTTCAATTATTCGTCATCATGATCCAATCAGAATCTTTGAATAGTTTTACCAAGTATAATAAAAATTCTTTTAGCATTGCTTCTTAAGCACCATACAAATCAAAATGTATTAGGTCAATTAAGATATTAGCCTTTTACCAATCATAGTAAAAGATGTCTTGGTCCAAGTAAATAAGATTTGCATAAATCATGTGATTCCAAATCATATGACTTAAAACTCCGTCCCATGGAATTCTAGATATGCATCTTTTATTTATTTGATCAAAACAATAATGCATAAAGAATTTTTAATTATTTATGTTATAGCCTTTATTACTTTGTTCTTCAAGATTAGGATATAAGATTTATTTATATGATAACACAATGAAGTAAATCATAATAAATAAAGCACTTTTCTTATTCCAAACAAGAAATTAATATCCTTCATTATCTTTTAACAAAATAATGTTTTTCTACTTCATCAGTAAAGTCACTTTACAAGTGTTCTACGAACAATGTTGCAACCATTACATCATTACCGTTTGTAGATAAAACTTCACTATAAGTAGTCTTTTATTTTACTAATTATTCTGGTATCCAATACCCAATAATTAAATTTAGAAAGAATAATTTATAACATAAAATTCCCAAGTGGTAGTCCCACTACCATTCCTTTTATTGATCATCCAGAATTTTGACTACAATTCTAAATGGTCAATCCAATTGCCATTTTACCAAATTGCATCAATTAGAGTTATTATTTTAACCATAATTATTTCTTTTATGTTTGACAACTATTGTCTTACCTTTCTTTTGGCACTTGGCCCTTTTCCTTATGAACCATGAGCTCTGGAGAACCATTCTCCAATATCTTCATCTTCGCAGTTTTTAGCATGTTAATGCAATTCGAAGAAATTCTTATTCATTCTAAACATGTTATAGTCCATCACAAAGTGATTATAACCCTTAGTCAATGAATTAAGAATAATATCCATGGCTAGCTCCAATCCAATTGGACTCCCAAGTTTCTCAAGATGCTCTTTGTAGCATTATCTTAAGCATGTGAGGTTCCACTTATTACCCTTTACTCCTTTTGCAAGAAGTGAATGCAATAATGGTTTTATACCTCTCTTGCTTAGATTGCTCTTTGAAATATGTAACTCAACTCCACGCCTATTAATAGGCTTCCACAAGTTCCAAACTTTGTTGGAGTTTAAGAGCACATAATCGTGAGCATAAGACAACTCACATTCCTAGAATCATAATCATGATTCTTGTGATTGTCTACTCCGGCATTAGGTTCTTTAGGAATAGGCCCATCAAGAATGTACAACCCATCTTCTTGCCTTAGAACGATTCTTAGGCTCAGGATCCAATCCATGAAGTTTGTACCATTCTCTTGAAGCATTATCCTTATCAAGGATTAATCGCAACGATTTTAGTTGTCATCTACAACCAATGTAAAATTTCAAAATTTTACAAGTACCAATCTCATTAAAGAGATAAATAATATATTTTCCAAAAATACTCCCACTAAATTATATAACATTCTTATACATCCAATGTATAATATAATTTAAATGGGCTAAGATCCAACTTTAATTTAATTTTAAGTACGCTCTGGCGCACCGCTCAAAATTAAATTAATTAGGTAGACAACCCTGTCAATCATATCCCATATGACTCTTAGATTCCTTTTGAGATTCTCTTAAATTGGGCTAAGATCCAACTTTAATTTAATCTTGAGTCCGCTTTGGCGGACCGCTCAAATCAAATTAATTAGGTAGACAATTTCTTGTCAATCATATCCAATATAATTCTTAGTGATCCAATTTCAAAAGCATGTTTAATCTCATCTTTGCCTAGGCCCAAAACTGTTTTGACGCCTAATTAAGTCCAACCATTTTAAACGCATAGGAAACTCTTATTCACTCATCTTGCTCATACAAAGATAAAATCAATGCACCTCTCTTTGGCGAGCCCACATGAAAGTACCCGTGTACTTACAAGTGTTTTAATCATGGCGTGGCCAAAAGGACTTAAAACTTTCTTGAAGGTTCATCACCATATAGCATACAACATATTTATGAGCACACAAGATAAACATGTTACGCATCAAGTTTAATCACTAAATTAATCATCATTAATTTAAGCATAACATTTATGTGTCATTAGTTTCTCCATGATTATGAGGATGAGACTATTTCAACTTTGGTTATTATCTCCAAATCAAGACAACAAGAAGTGTGGTCGAACTAAGCCATTAGGCAACCACAATCCCGCACTAATTCAAGAAACCAAGAAAGTAGTCCATGTGGCCGAAACTAAGCAATAGATGGTCTCGATGAACGTAGGCCAATTGCATTCACAATTCCACATGGATCTCCAATCATTGAATCAAGAACTTTGTTTCTCAATTTTAGCAATTATGAACTCTTCATAATTCTAACTTCGTTTTATCTTTGAAACTTTGATTGCGATCAAGTTTGGGAAACACAATCTCGATGAACGTAGATTAGCCATCCAAACCTTGAACCAATCTTAGAATCACAAGACTAAAACAAATAGGAAAATCAAACCCCAAGATCCACACTCAAACCAACTACCCAAAGCCCATTCCAGATTAGCAAGTCTGGTCTGGTTTTGTTACTGGTTCGGTTGGACCTCTCGAAAATTCCAAATTCCAATTTTAACCAAAATCAGAACAGAATCAGTGAACTGTGCGGCCGCCCAAACTCTCCTGTGCGGTCACCCAAACATGTGCGGCCGCCCAGGGAGATTTGTGCGGTCGCCCAAACGCATCAGAAAGAATTTTGAAGTTCGAAAATTTGTCTCAAAATTGTCCTTCCCCGATTATTAAAACCATGATCCAATCAGAATTAATAATCAAACAATTCAGAATCCATCATAATATTTATTGCGATTGAATCGTGCGATTAAAGTTGTAAAACAATAAACCACATAAAATCACATAACACATAAACATCATATAATCCAATATTCATATCATGCTTGGCACATAAACAATTTATATACACACAACATGATCTAGTATTGAAATAATCAACATGAACGGGGCTCTGATACCACTGTTGGGTTTCGTAGACACATGCGCAGCGGAATTAAGCATTTAAAATTTAATGAAACCCAAAGCCCATAGATCCATTCATATGATTAAGTCAAATACAACAATATGAATACTAGAATACTAACCCTTGATGCCTTTGATCTTGCAACCTTGAATTCGATAGAGACTTGAAAACTTGATCACGATCATAGCAATAATCACGAACTTTGAAGATGATAAACTTCACCCTCTAGCGGTATCCACACCACGAACGAATATCAAGAACACTTGATCTTGGTTGCTAGACCAAATTATGAAACACGTTTTCACAATTAATATGAACTATATGGAATTTTCTTTGTGTATAATTTTGTTCTTCAATCTAGGATTTCTTAGAACAAAATAAAACCCTCTCAAACTCTTTGGAGGCTTGCACAAAACATTAGGTCTGAGTTATGGCCGAATTCTGATGTTTATACACAAGTAAGACCTATTCCAAATAGGAAACTTGTGTTAAAACCAGTCCAAAATTCGATTCCGAGTCAAATTAGGAATCTGCCCCCGACAGCACTGTGCGGCCGCCCAAACTGAGGTGTGCGGCCGCCCAGCCCATTTGGGCAGTCGCCCAAAGGCCCAGAAAAATCCAATTTTTCCAAATTTCCAATATAGTCCTTATTTAGGATTCGTTCTATTGTGTGTGACCCTCTAGGATTATACTAAGTTGGCAATGAGTTCAAACATGAAACCATAAGATATGATTAGGTTCTAGCAAACCGTCATACCTACCCAAATAGTATAACTAGATACAAGTTCGCATTCCTTTTAGAACATGTCATAATCCCTTTGTCCACGATGTCATTGAACACAAGTCATGGTCAACAAGTCAACTTGTATTGTTCAATACTTTCTCGATTCCGAATATGTTGATAATCCAAATGACATTGATCCAATCAATCCATTTGAGTTTGGCCAAACATTTCATCAACATCATTCCTTCGAGGGGCCCAAGCTTGACATCTCTCCGAAGAGGGACAAATCCATTTAGCTTATTATTCTTCCCTACGTGAATCCGATTATGCCAATCATACCCTTTATAACTACCGTGTTAAGGTAGCGTTTGAATATGTCAAACATAATGTTCATCAAGTGGAAGACTATAATAACTTCATGTCTAAGGATTCAAATGACATAACTAATATGAGATTTATATATGACATCGATCATGACATAAATCTCATACCGCGGGTCATGTCCAGTACCTTGTTCCAAACAAGTACCCATAAATCTAACATGATCATCCCATGATCATTTAGCCTTTATACTAGTGCTTAACAAGCTCTAGGGACGGAGATTATTATAAACAAACACGAGCCATAATAATAATCTTATTATCTATTTATCATTATGAATAAATGATAACTCATACAACGTTTAACAAACGTGCCTAGGGCACCAACACCAACACTTTCTCTCTCTAACTTACCGACTCCGGCGACCCCCTCCTTCAATTCCGACGATCCCCTCCCTCAACTCCGGCACACCCAGCTCTCTCTCTCTCTCTCTCTCTCTCTCTCTGTTGACAAAAAAAAGCTCTATCTCTCTCTAAACTCCCTCTCTCCTTTCTCTCTCTAACTTACCAACTCCGGCGACCCCCTCCCTCAATTCCGACGATCCCCTCCCTCAACTCCGGCGACCACTCGCCTCCCCAACTCCAGTCAACCCCATTATCTCCGGTCATCTCTCCTCCGCCCAACTCCGGCAACCATCACCCCTTCCCCCATTCCGGTAGCTAGCGAATTTGAGAGGGCTGAGTATTTAGAGGGAAGGGGCATCCCAGATCTGGGTTCTGGGTTTCTTTTTTTTTTTTTTTTTTTTTTGATTTATGATATTATTGTAAATTGGTGTTAAATAGATATAAATTTTACTTGTTTTATTTTCTGGATTGGTATCAATTGTTTTATGGTGGTGGTGGGTGGATTTGGCCGGTGGTGGATGGGTGGAGGTAGGGCGGCACATGGCTGGTAAGATTGGGGCTGTAAAGATGGAAGGGAGGAAGTTGATGATGATAAGGGGGGTTTATTTAAAACTTTAGGGTCAATTTAAAAAATGTTAATCTAACTTTTCGATAAGTTATCAACAGACCTGTTAAGTTTTTAACGGGGGTTAAAAATTAGTCTAAAAATATTGCCAATCATAAGTACGTACGTCTCATTTGATGTTTATTAAGTACGCGAGTCAAATTGATATATTGCACAAAGTACGCATGTCACTTTTGCAATAAACTCGTTCTAGTTCTAGTTGACAAGTTAATTATTATGTTAGGGAGAGAGTTGTATTTATAGTCTCACAAATACCAAAACCCTTGGCAATAAGGAATTCTAATTCTTGAGGAGAAAACAACTTTATTCTATAATGAAACTACAATCCTTATTCTTTAATAAATCGTTAATCTTTGTTCTAATAGGAAACCTCTTTGATTCAAAGACACCTAATCTTAACATTACGAGGCCTTTTATTTTTCTCAATTTTTTGAATTACAGTTTTTAAGTTTTTTTTTATATTCTTTATAATTATTTTCTGGATTTCCCTAGAATAAAAAAAAACAATAAAATTCGTCAAAATCTGTATGACTAGATGGGCTATACGAGTTGGCCAGTTAAAAAAATTGACTGTTCCAACATCGACGCATCACCCAGAATGCCAAAACTCTCCCCGCTTTGCTTTTTTTTTTTTTTTTTAAAAAAAAAGGCAAATTCTCGTTTGCGGCCGTCTCACGCCGTGAGACGGGCGCGTGAGACGGACGCGCCATTTTCCACGTGTGTTAAAAAAAAAATCTTTAAAATGCTATATCTTGAGATTTATAAGTCAAAAAAAATATTTAAAAATACCGTTGTGTTCGTCTCAACGAGACGAATAAAACTACATAGGTCATGATATGGTTTGATTTTTTATTTTTTTTAAAATATTTTTTACACATAAAAAAGTTTGAGGTGCTTGCCAGCTGAAATGTAACACTCTGTTCTGATAAAAGTAACACTTTCATCTTCAAAAAGTAACACTTTTTCTACTGTCAAATGTAACATCAATTTTACCAAAAAAAAAAATTGTTTGCATTTCAATTGTTACTTTCTCAATAAAAAATTGTTACATTTCATATACTCCCTCCGTCCCATTGAGAGTGAGACTAGAGGAGTGGGCACGATATTTAAGATAAAGTGATATATATGTGGTAGAAAATGAAGAGAGAGAATGAGTGGGGTAAATAGTGGTGTTGGTTGAATAAAATGAGTGGTGGAAAATGAAGAGAGAGAATGAGTAGGGTTAAATAGTGGGGAATGATGAATATAAGTATATTAAAACATTTCTATTTTGGGTAGTCTCACTTTAAGTGGGACGGCCCAAAAAGGAAAGAAGTCTCACTTCTAGTGGGACGGAGGGAGTATAATGTTACATTAAAGAATATAAACTGTTACAATTGAGAAAAAAAATGTTACATTCATTTTTTATAAAATGTAACATTAGTTTAGTTGTCAATCCTATGTTATTTTCGAAGAAAAAAAATGTTACATTTGAAAAAATGAGTGTTACATTCCCTTATAAAAAGTGTTACATTAATTTAGTTGTCAATCTTTATGTTATCTTTATCTATTGTAGCAAAATTGTGGTATATTTTTTTAAAAAAAGTGTTACATTTTGAATAAAAAAGTGTTACATTTTGTTATAATAAGTGTTACTTTTGTTGGGAGGAAAAAAAGTATGGGTGGTACATTTGAAAAAAAAGTGTTACATTTGAAAAAAGAATGTTACATTCCTTTATAAAAAGTGTTACATTAATTTAGTCGTTAATTTTTATGTTATCTTTAATCTATTGCATCAAAATTGTGGTACATTTTTTAAAGAAAAAAAAGTGTTACATTTGAAAAACAAAAGTGTTACATTTCATTATAAGAAGTGTTACTTTTGGTGGGAGGAAAAAAAGGTTGTGGGGGCAAAAAGAAAAAAAAAAAAAATGTACGGTGGGCGCCGCACCAGAGACCTTCTCAAAAAAAAAAAAAAAAAAAAAAAAGAACTCTCCCCGCCAGACCGCCTTCAAACGAAATGCGCGCCACTTTCTAGCCCCAACTTTCCCGCCATAAAAATCCCCACAACCAATATAATTACATCATTTCTCTCTTGAGTACAGAAGAAATCTACACAAATATATCCATCACACACACACTTTACAGAAAGAGATTGATTAGAATAGAGCGGTGTTTCTGATCTAGCTTGAAAACCATACAGCCATGGTTGTTGCTCTAGGTCCCGGAAAGTTCTACGGCAGCAGCCTTCCCAGGCCACGTTTCTACACCGACGTCAAGTTCAGCGGCGAACGAGTTGACCCGCCGATCCCCGTCACGGACCCGTTCATGTCGTGGGCGGAGGAAGCCCATTGGTCCATGGGTGGATTAAGTTTCAAGCGCCACCGTCTCCAAGGCCGAATCGAAGGTAGCGTCAAGAAGCTCCGAGCCGAGCGTGAGAAATTCCACAAAGAAAAGACCCCCGACACCGCCGTCGTGAAACGCGCCGTCGATTCCGTCCCTGTTGGGTCCAAACGGAAAGTTCATCGGAGCCCATCGCCACCACCTGCTCCGGTTGCTATTAAAAGAAGGCGGTACCTGGGTTTGGTGGATGAGAGTGAAGATGAGGAGGAGAGGGAGATCGTGCGGAAGATGCCAGTTAGAAAGCTGACGGCGGATTTTGACCGGGTTGCGGCAGAGACAGGGATAAGGAAAAAGAGCTCAACTAGTCCAGTGAAGAGCTCCGACAACAGATCTGAGGTAGTGGGTCCCATGACCCGGAGTCGTAGATCTGACCAAGTGGAGAAGAAAGGCCGGAGATCACCTAGATTGGTGAAGAAATGGGCCAAGTAAATTATGAACAAAAGGTGTTCGATGAAATGTCTAGGTGATCTAAGTATAGACTTAATTTATGCTCTTCTCATTATTGGTTGTTTAACTTTGGAATTAGTGTTAGCAAGCTTGTTTAGAATTGTGTTATCAAACCTGGGTAGACTTATTTCATTTGACAAGAACATATATATCATCACTATATATAAAAATAACATGATACAAAACTAATGACCTGCATTTGTCCCTCACCCTCTTCAGCCAATCCCAACCATAACAGAAAAAAGAAAATACATAAAAAAAAATAACCAAGTATTTCCAACATAGAAGAGAATTAGCTCTTGATCTAGCTAAGAATATATTTTCACCGTCTCATCGAACAAAGTCTTTTCAAATGTTCTTTTTGTGTTGAGAGAGCTCCATGAAGTCTAGCGAGCCTACATGAATGCTCGGTAATCAGCTTATATGTTGTAGGACTTTCCCATGGCACAATTCCAAACTCATCATTGTACTCTTGCATTCCTTCAACAAAGAATTGCCATGCAAAAGATCCGGCCCCGGCTCCATTATGTTTTGCAGATTTATAAATGATATCAAATACGGTTTTGTAATACTCATCTCGTAGCGATGGGTTGAACCCTTTGATCTGATCCGACAGTCCAAACTCAGTGAACATGACCGGTTTCATGAGCTCCTTCTCACCATCTTCAATGTGGGAGCGCATCCATTTGGAGACGAAGCGTAGTTTTTCATCATGGTCTTTCTTTTTAAACCTGGAAAAGCATGAAGTTAATAGATGTCCAATAGATGGCATATACTTGCAATTTAACAGTGCTTGACATGAAATAAATTATCAATGACACTAGAGATCCAATCGTACGTTCTGTTCCAAAACGAATGTCTATTTTTGTTGGAAAAAAATTGTCCCGAAATGAATGTCCATTTTCTAAAAACTGTCCCTCAACTATATTTTCCAATGCGTTTTTCACTATTCATTATGTACTTGCAAAATTAAAGTTTAGAAAGTAGAAAAATAAAATATGTATGCATCTTTGCCATTAAATTTTATAAAAAGAACATTTTCGGAAAATCCCTTTTGATGAAGATACACATTCATTTTGGGATGGAGAAAGAATCACATGAAAATGGATCACGAGTGACATGGTAGATGTCATATCAGCATGACATACTAAAAGACCAATGATTAATGTAAAAATCTATGTACGCAAGAGAAAAAGCTTTAGGATGTTGTACAGTACAACAATCCAATGCACAGAGGTACATTACGGGATAACACCTAAAAGCATTTTTTGTACAAATTCTGCACATATAACACTACTCTTAATATTATGATTATGCTGATAGGAGTTGGCTCTCGATTATTACTCGAAACTTACCAGTGGTCAGGGTAAATATGAACGGAGGCAAAGTCAACAGTTGAGATCATAGAATTGCGAAAAAAGTCAGACCCGAGGTCCGCAGCCCAATACTCTGGATTGTAACTAAACTTTTTTGGACTTTTAGGACCATAAAATCCTTCGACACCCACAGTTAGTAGATGTTTCTTGTCAACCGATTTTACAAACATTGACATCTCTTCTATCCAGTCCTGCAATTCAACCACACAATTTCACTATAATACTTTTCGCAATGTTTGAAAATGTAAATAATCTTGGAACAAAAGATATTTTTGGTGGTATTTTTTCTTTTTGTTGATCAAATTGTTTCTCGTGGTAAATAATGTGAGAGTTTACAACTTACTTGCAGAGTGTCTCCAGAAGCATCGGTGACACAACGAGGTTCATTAATTAACTCCCATCCAAAGATGGTGGGATCATCCCTGTACTCGATTCCAGTGATTGTGTTCTTCCTTGTCAACAAAGTCTGCAATAATGCATTGAATCCAATCAGTCAATGTTTACTAATAATATGAGCTTTTAAGTTTTAATAAATTCCTTACACTTTTACCCCCTATATTTTCACGTCAGCATCAAGTTCATGCCAACTGAGCAATAATTATTACACAGCCAGCACAATGGAGTCGGTCCACTTTCACGCGTACATGGAATGTCCAGTTATGTTTGTAACGGGTGCTAAAAAAGTGGTCTCAAAATTTTTAAAATCATAAGTACGCAAGTTACATTCGATGTTTCAAAAGTTCGCAAGTCAAATTGATGAAAACTAAAAGTACGCATGTCAATTTTGCAATAAACTCGCTGTTGTGAGTTGGGAGGAAAGAGAAAGCTGAACATTTTAGGTAAGTAACCATTAGTATGGGACTCCCAAAACGGAAACAAGTGATCATAAGTTTGGGACGGAGGGAGTATGAAAAATGTGAAATTTCGACATGGGGTAAAAGGATGATACAGACAGTTGCAGTTTTTTCATGGTTTATGGTCGGAATGACTTTTTGTGTTATTCATTTTTACCTTTTGTTATACATTTTTATTTATTTATTTAGTGAACACCTTGGTTGTCTTTTCCGCCCCCAATTTTTCTAAGCTCTTCTTGCTTTTGCAACCATCCTCAACACCTCAACAGGTGGTGCCATAAGCAAATTACCTCTTCAGTCAATATTGCTTCACCAAGTAAGATAACCAACACACCTATTTGAACATCTTCTCCAAATTCTATTTTATCAGGAAAGAAGTTTCTCTGAGGAAACTGGCAGTTCCCACAACCAGGACAAAGTAAACTCTAAAATACTCTTAAGAATTTTAGAGGACGTGTTAATCTTGATGGTTTCAAAGCTGGTCAAAACAAGAAACAGGGCCATGTTCTCTTCAGTTGTTTTCCGCTCAGTTCAAACTTGTTTTCTCTTTTCTAATTTTCTAGTTGTCAAAGCAAAAGAGAGATGGGACCATGATGGGACAAGGCAATATCACGATCTGGCCCCTCATTGTGGCATCCGTCCTCCATCTCTCTTCACTTCTACTCCCTCTGTCCCAAAATTCTTCACTAGCCATGTTTTGTTTAGGCACTTTTAAACCCAAATTGTAGAAATGGGAAGAAATTTTTGGGACAATGAGAAATGGCAAATGGGAAGATCATTTTGGAACAAAGGGAGTAGTTATTTGTGTTTCAGCCATTTTTTTTTTGGATAGTTTCTTCAAAACAACTTCATTTTCCCAATTCAGACTCTACCACACTTATCATCCATACTAGGGGTGTCAGTGGTTCGGTCCAAACCACGGTTTGAGACCGAACCGAACTAAACCATACAGTTTGGTTCGGTTTTTAAGCACAAGTAGTTAGGTTCGGTCTCAAAAAATGGTAAACCGCGTGGTTCAGTTTGGTTTGTGGTCTGACCCCTCCAGACCAAACCAAACCAAACCAATCCAAACCAAACCAAACCGTCAGACCGAACCGCCAGACCGAACCATCAGACCAAACCACCAGACCACATATATTAGTCATATATTTGTATGTTAAGTAACATTCAACTTTAAATTATTAAAATAATTTACATTACATTACATCATTCTTAACTCTCGTTTTGCATCTTATTCAATATTCATTTCATCGAATGTTATATTCATTGAGGCACATAGTTAACAAAGTTCTGTAGTGTATTCACTTCCTTCGGCTTCTTTATTCGTTTGATATTTTCATTCTTCCGAATTTTCTCATTTAAATAGAGTGTAAACCATAATTTGAATCGTGATATGAACCTCGGTGTGAATGGTGGTGTAAACCACGATCTAAACCATATTCTAGACCACGGTCTGAACCACGGTCTAAACCGCAGTTTGGACCACATTAATGAACCACGGTCTGAACCAAACCGAACCAAATCATGGCGGTTTGGTTTGGTTCGGTTTAAAAATTTTCGTGGTTCGGTTCGGTTTAGAATTTTCCCAAACCGATGACTAGTGGTTTGGTCTCTAAAACGGCCGAGACCGAACCAAATCGAACCATTTACACCCCTAATCCATACCACTCTCTGGACAGGGAAGAATGACAAAAACTTGTGTGAGAAGGTCTCACACGTGAGACGGATCTCGTTGAGAGAGTAAATGGTTTGCCCCCCTATGGGCGGGGCGGGGCAAGCCCATTTACTCTCTCATCATCGAGATCCGTCTCATGTGTGAGACCGTCTCACACAAGACTTCCTCAGGAAGAATTTCACCGTTATGCTACTGGTCAAATTAAAAGCGGAGCAGGGGAGGCATTGCCAGTGTTGCATGAGGGAGAATAAGATGGTGGTTGAGAAATGTAAAGAAGGAATGGCTTTCAATGGTACTTAAACTGAAACCAAAGGAGAAGATGTTATGAGCTGTGTGCCTCCATCACTTCATGCCATGAATAAGGGCCAAAGAGTCAACAAGGGTGTTCACTAAATGAAAAATAAATCACCTAAAGACATGATATGGCACTAGAATGCAACAAAACAGTCTCTATTTATTTATTCAAACCAACTATAAACGACAAGGGTAAAACTCACAAGGAGAAAAAAAAAAAGTGAGGTCAAACTAGGCCTTTATGTTGGTCGGTTTCTACAGAACACACAAACGTGACTGAGCGAGGATTGCAATTAAAAGGGGGTGAGGGGGGATTACAACATGGTGCCTTTTTTTCCAAAACGAAAAGAGAGGGGGGGGGGGATAAAAATGATAAAATCCAATTTTAGTGGTAAAATATAATATTACTTATAACTAAAAAGGGTGTAGCTGTCTATATTCAAAACATAAAGGAGGCAATTGCCCCCATTTGTTATAGTGTGGCTCCGCCACTGTTATGAAATGTACTGTGGCATCAACCTTGTGCACAATCCCAACATCAGTCAATACTATATATCATGATGATGTTTAATCACATTATGAAAATCGAATGTTTATATTCCCTCCGTCCCACTCGAAATAGGACAAATTTCTATTTTGAGTGTCCCACCCACCCGAAATAGGACATCCCAAACTAGAAGGTTTTTATTACTTTATTAATGGGACCCACTTATCATACTCACAAAAACCTTTCATTTAATATTCCCTACCTAGAACTCTCCTTCATACTCACAACACCTACTTCTTAAACAACTTTTTCCAATAAAATATTACTATTCCTTAATCACCGTGTCGGGACCAAGAATCTTATTTTGGGTGGGACGGAGGGAGTATATGGTAAGAAGTCAATCCAATTCAACAGGAGTGATAATTGCATCTTAATGAACTTAAAACAAGTGGTTAAAGGGTGTTGGAATGGGACAAAAGCTAGAAATAATATTTGCTGTTATTGGCTTTTTGTTGTCATTCTCACCTAACTGATGACTAAAATCTTCTTTGGAATTATAAAGTTACCTTGTACCAGCTTGTCTTATTCGTCATTAACACCTTAGTGTAGAGTCTAAACGAGGAAATATTGACGACACTATAATCTCAACCAAGTCGGTACAAGAAAGAGTTTTGTTCCTAAATTTGGAAAAGAAACAGATATGCGTTGTGGCTGTGATGTAAAATGCACAGTCGGCCAGTCAAGTGGGACACCGCCCTATCAAGCCATTTCCAACTTGAAGTTGTTGCATAATACTCCCTCTGTCCCAAAATGATCTTCTCATTTGGCATTTTCATTATCCCAAAAAATTCTTCCCATTTCTACAATTTTGGCTAAAATGTGCATAAACACAACATGGCTAATGAAGCAAGTGTTCATATCCTTAAAAAGTTTAAATAGTCAAATGGGAAGATCACGTTGGGGCGGACGGAGTACTACAGATCTAAGCATACCCAGATAAGAACAAGAAGGAAAAGGATAAACTAAGCCCGATGAGTTGTTGTAATGTGCAATACGTGTATCACCAAACAAAGATGAAACAAAAAGAAGAAAGTCAACAAAAGTACCTTGACATAATTCTTGAAATAATGGCGGATGGATGGATCAAAGAAGAAAGAGTCATTAGAGGAGCTTAGACCGACACCTTCTTCCCACGCCCACTTTACATATTGAGTCTTCCCACCATATGCTTGTAAGTTGTTAACTAAACAAAGTAGCAGCCGAATTCCATGTTGTCTGGCTTCAGCAATGACATGATCCAGGGCCTGCCCACAATATTTATGTACAAAGTGATAAGAACATTGATTGTTATCCATTCATTCAAGTGAAAAATGTCAAATATGAAGTGATAGAAAGAAATAGGTGAAGGGGATCTCCAACAATAGCTACATCCATAAAAATAGGAAAAAAAGCATGGATAACAAGCACTATTATTATCAACAAACAGCATCCATAAAGCAAACATTATGGAAATAAAATTCTCAAACACAACACCATACAAAGAGAGAAAAAAATGATTTTAAATTAGGCTTCTATAACTGCAATACTTCGATGCACATATCATATCACTTTCTAAAAGTGACCGCAGGCCAGTATATTTAGCATGTCTAAATGAAAAAAAATTAGGTTCTTTTGGCAATGAATATTGCTTTGTTTGTTGGTTAAGCAAAGTGGATTGGTATGACATTTTTGTAAGCTATTTGAATATACATTGTAGAGATACTCATTCGTATTTCTGATGCTTTACGCACTACTGGCTTCACAGCTTACAATTAAAATTCAAGAAAGACTAACTTAAAAGAACTTAAGCTTCATATAGGTCTAATCCCAATTCAAGCAGAATAATGATATTCCTTAATCCATTAAATTGCTTAATCCGCACCACAAAGATCCATAAAACATGAATAAACTTGTATAGAGCACCACATCGGTTAGAAAAATCAAATCAATACAAGAAATATTACTAGTTAAATAAATTTGATTTACCTTGAATACTTTCTCATCATATTTACCGGGAGAAATCTGAAGGGCATTATAATCACCATCATTGAAGGCCCAAGTTCTACACACAGTGAGACCCATCTTAGCACCAGCTTGGAGCATTTCCCTAATCCTTGGTCTACTATATTCACTAACAGCATGGTCCATGAACCAATATGAATTCCAGCCATTAACATAAAACATTTTACCATCTACAACAAAATGAGTACCATTTCTCTCCACAAAACTTAACTTAACTTCTCTCTGGTAACTGACCCACAAGTCCCCAAAAGACAAGTAAATAAATGCAACACATGATGCAAACCCAATTATTGGGTAAAACAACCCATTCCCACTCACCATTTTGTCTCTTGGTGATTTTACCATAAATTTCTTCCTTGATTTAGAATTGCTCCTCGAATACCCTTTGAACTCCAGATCAAGAAATTATAGAAAAATATGCCCAAAGTGGGATTCTTCTGTTGGGTATACCTTGGTTCTTTTCTTTCAGTTTCCAAATACTAGGAATCCACAATTCAAAAACCAATTATATTATAGAACTGATTCTTGACAACCCAAATCAAGAAATTGATGGACAAACATACCCAAAATGAGGTCTTTTGTGGGGTTTCCTTGAATTCTTCTTCTGTTCCCAAATCTTTGGAACCCAAACTGCCAAAAAACTAAAATTGCTACAAAACCCAGATCCCCTTTTCCCCAAAACCTGCAATAAAAGACAGCCAAGCTCCAAAACCAATCAACAAATACCACAATCCTACACCCTAATGAAAAATGTTTGTGTATGTGTGTTTTGTGCGTGTGATTTAATGTCACTATTGGAGAGGAGATTTAGAGAGAGAGAAAGATTTGGTTTGATTTTGAATGTTGTTGTCTTGAGAGAGAAAAAGTGGTAATGAATATTTTTAAAAAATAGGGAGAAACAAGGGAAGGTGATTGAGGAGGAAATCAGGGAGAGTAAGACCAATTAGGGTGAGGTAGTACCTAACATGTTACTCTCTCCCTGCACATTTGTCAAGTTTTCAGGAAATTTGTCAAGGTTTCAGGAGAGAAAAATGAAAATTGGACTACTATTTGATTTGATTTAACTATTAGTAATAAGCAAGCACTTAGATTTTTATAATAATGGAGGAGGTGGGAAATGGTGGTGTGTGGTGGAATGTTGGGAATTTTTTCTCAAATAATTCCCTTATTTCTAAGTATTTACCAAAGTATCACATTTTTCAAAGTATGTACCAAAATGACCAACTTTGAAGTAATTCGCTTCTAGAAAAAGCGAATTAAGTAATTCGCTAATGCCAAAAGCGAATTACTCTTTGACCAGATTAGGCGCGCTTTGCATTACGGGGTTAATTAAGGTTAAGATAATTCGCTTCCTGCAGTAGCGAATTACGTTAATTCGCTTTTTCAAGTAGCGAATTACATTAAACCCACACAATAAGATAAGGTTTCAGTATGTGCTGCTCATTATATCTCCATCTTATCTGAAAATAGAGAGAGAAAGAAGAAGGGACGCAAGAGGAGAGGATTTTGCAAATCCATTTCTTGAAATACTCAAATCAAGCAAAAAGGTACACCAAGATCTCTATCTATATGTCATTTTTGTGTTTGATGTTATTTATTTTAGGTTTTTTAGTGAATTTGTAGAGAGAAATGATAAATTTAAGATTTTGACTGTTATTATCATTTTCTAGGGTTCTAGGGTATCGATGAGTGGGTTACCGCTTATTTTCATGTGCTACTGGGGAGGGGATGATGAAGATCCATTTAATGGTCCTCTTTTTGAAAAAGGACCAAAATTTGGTCTTAGAGCGATACATAGATGGACTTACACTGAGTTGATTGATCAGTTGTATGAACATATTGGGGTAGATCGAACAAGATTTCAGCTGGAAGTTATTTGTAGGTTTCCTCATTCCTTTGACCATGGAATTGCAAATTACTTTCCATTTCACATCCAAAACGATAATGGTGTGGCGTTAATGTTTGATGTTAATGCTCAATTTGGTGGGTTGAGTAACTTGCAGTTGTATATTATCATGAAGGCTATTGAGGTGTTTGATATCCGTGGGGGTGGGACTGACATTGGTTATAATCAAGAGACGAATGAACGTTATGCAGAGGCAGAGACACTTTATGTGAATTCGCAGAGTTACAACTGAGAGCCTGACGAGGGTCCAAGTACAGAGACATTCTATGATAATTCGCAGAGTTACAACCGAGAGCCTAACGAGGGTCCAAGTAACCAGAGATCGCGTCGTAGACGAGTGCCACGTGAGGATGTTCCGGCTGATGATGATGTTTTAGATGAAGATGATGAAGATGATGAAGACTATGATGCACAAATAGATAGTTTGTTGTTTCCTGATGATGATGATGATGAAGAAAACAACACCGGTAGTGAGATTAGCGAGGGTGACGATGGGCCGAATGATGGGATTGAATCAGATTTAGTAGCGTACGAAAGGAGAGAGAATCGAATGCATGAGAGAGCAGACTATCCTCTTTATCATGATATTGGAGAAGAAGTTGATGTGATTGCTGTTAATAATCAATGTAGTTTTCCGATATGGGATGGAGAGAAGGGTGGATTGGCTAAAGGGATACGATTTTCTAAGAAGATTGAGGTGCAATATGAGATAAAGAAGTATCACATACATTCCAATCGACGTTTTAAGGTAAGAAAGAGCACACTCCGAACGTGGGCCATTGAGTGTTTGTTGAAAGACTATCCATGCCCTTTTTATGCTCGTGTGAGTCAGAAGAAGATAGGATATTGGGAAGTGACCAAGTATAAAGGCCCTCATTGTTGTTTGTATTCTGGACTTAGTCTTGATCACCCCAACTTGGATGCTAAGTTTATTGGTCGGCATATTCTCCATAAGGTCAAGGCTGATTCTGATTTGAATGTTCAAGTTATTATTGCAGATATAAATGAGAAATACGGTAGGACAATTTCTTACAAGAAGGCATGGTGTGGGAAACAAAAGGCCATTGGCTCAGTGTTTGGAGACTGGAAGGAATCTTATGCTCGGTTACCTCGTGTCCTAGGTGCTATTCAGAAATACAATCCTGGAACTATTGTTGAGTATTATAATCCTCCTCCACCTGGTGTATATAAAAAGTTTGATCGTGTTTTCTGGGCATTCGGGCCTTGTATTCAAGCTTTCACTCATTGTAGGCCTGTCGTGTCTGTTGATGGAACGTTCTTACATGGACGTTATAAAGGGGTGATACTCATTGCTATGGGTGTTGACGCCAACGACAGCATCGTTCCTCTTGCTTTTGCTATTGTTGAAAAAGAGGACCATGTTCTCTGGAGTTGGTTTTTACGCCTTGTTTGTCAACATATTATCAAGGGTCGTGAGGTATGCTTACTTTCTGATCGTCATAATGGCATTCTTGCTACAGTTGCAGAAGATACTTGGTGGCCAAATGTGCATCATCGATATTGCTTGAGGCATATGAGAGCAAATTTTCTGAAGAAGCATCATGGTAGTGATTTGAAGCGTCTGTTCTGGGTTGCTGGTTGTGCTCACCAAGATAGAAAATTGAAAAATACTTTAGAGTTGATCCGTTTAGTTGACCCAGAAGCCATCAAGTGGTTTGAGCATATAGATAAGAAGAAGTGTACACTGGCGCATGATGGTGGTTATAGATATGGTATTATGACTACGAACTTATCTGAGGTCTTTAATGGGGTCATGAAAGGATCACGTGGTATGCCAATAACAGCTATTGTTGAGACTTCTTTCTACCGTTGTGTGGAATACTTTCACAGCAGACTGGGGTTTGCAATGAATGCATTAGGGGGTGTTACTAACGCATCCCTATAGCCGCACAGGTTATGTCTAGTCACATAACCAAACGATAACGCCCCTCGCCATCTGAAATTGAAAATCAAAGAAAATTATACTCCAAAAGCGTAAAAAAAATATATCAATTCATTGATAAGTAGTTGTCCTATCATACCTAGCCCCCAAAGGGTCATCTACATCTGCCCCAAATACAGCGCCTAACGACCGCGGCTGGGTACACCTCAATCTCTCCCATGCCCAAATCTGTTCAAAAATCAACATCAATATTTATAAATATATCAATATATATAAATATATACTATAAAATGATATGGTGCACATGTATACTATATTTAAATAGTCATACCTGCACAATCGGCATGAATCCTCCACACTGACTAGTCTGGGGGGAAGTCGCCTTGCAAAGCTCTCGATAAAGGATGGCCAACGCAGCACTGCCCCAGCTATAAGATCCTACAACATCGATGTCTCTAAGAAGTGGCAAATATATGAGCTTCACCTTCGAATTACTGCGATCTGCCAAGATATATGACCCCAATAATGCCAAGATATAGGCACGTGTGTACCTATCAATATCCGCTACTGTGGCATGTTCTCCCAAATTAAGATTCAAGATATGCTCCTTAAGCCACTTGAGATTCAACATCCCCGTCTTCAAGTTCGGGGGACCAGGTCTGACACCTAACAACTCAAAACACAAATCAGCCCACTGGGCGTCTGTCATATATGTCTGATAGCCCGTGACGGGCAATCCATCTATCGGCAAACCCATCAATAGACCCACATCCTGCAGCGTAATCGTCATCTCACCAACAGGTAGATGGAAAGTGTGGGTCTCCGGGCGCCACCGCTCGACCAACGCCTCAAATAAAGCACAGTCATATTTCTTCATCTCCCCCATCCTGTAAACTCCGTAAAACCCCGCAACCCTTAATCTGTTCACAACCCTTCCATCTATATTTGTCGGGGGCTTTGGACCATGTCGAAACGATATACTACAAACCTCTTCACCAGCCCATAGTTGAGAAGATCTATGGGAACCCTGTAACGTCAGCACCGTCCGGTTCAAAGGACCCGGATCTACAAACGGCTCATTTACATCCATCTGTAACAATAAAAAAAACCACAATCATATAAAGGATTAATAATATACTCCCTACGTACTAAAAAGTTCATTAATAATATACTCCTTAATAATAGAAAGGGGTGCTCCACTTATAGGTGAAAGGAACAATTAAAAGTGGCAATTAGGTTTCCTTTTCTTAGAATGAGAGTCTCATTGCAAAAAGAAAGAAGGCACAAAAACATTGTACTAACACTTATTATCAAACTTATTATCGAACATTGTACGAATCCAAATAGTTAAACTTATAATCAAAGTGCAAAAACAGGTTTCATAAGTCTATGCAACTCATTTCTGTATAGGCAAAGCACCTACCACCCAAGAAATCATGCTCACAAGTGATAAATCATAACATCTGTTTCTCCTATTAAGCAGAAAGAAGGCACCAAAAATATGGAAGTTTCATGCGTTACGAAAAACTACGAAAGTCAATTCCATAAAAATCCAGTCTACATCATTGTAAGAATATGAAAGTTTATACTCCCTCCGTCTCCGTCCTAGAAAGTTCATTCAAAATAACAACGAAAAAAAAATGATTAACATTTTAGGACGGAGGGAGTCTTTATTAAAATCCCCAGTTTATTTTTGGGGACGGAGGGAGTATTTTTGAAAGCAAAAATACAGACAAAAATCATCAAAATCCCCAAATTCAAACCTAGATAACAAACTTAAACCCAATTTCAAACCTAAATTATAAACCTTAAAATCAAGTCCGCAAATAACACACATTCAATATAATTCTACAAAAAACAAATCATAAACGCTACTAGAGTCCATAACCAATCGACAATCACCCAAAAAATTGAACCAAAAATCGCAAAATCCTAACCCTAAAATTCAATATTTATTGCTAAAAAAATAAAGAAAAGCTTACATTTTGTATTAGGAACGGAGAAATGTAGCTTTGAATCAAGAAAAACCCTCACAATCAGACCAAGAAACCAGTCAATCGCCGGGAATCGTCGCCGCTCTATCGCCTCTCTTCTCTGCGTCTCTGTCTGTGAGTGAATGAAGGGAAAACACGGGAATGGGTGATTTCATTTAAATGTGTAATTCGCTTCCGTAAAGAGCGAATTCATTTAAATGTGTAATTCGCTCCCGCAAAGAGCGAATTCATTTGAAGGCGAATTAGGAGGTCGATGGATTAATGGGGCTAATTACCGTCTATGGATTAATGGGGCTAATGAGGTCAAAGGTAATTCGCTTTTGTGATTAGCGAATTATGTAATTCGCTTTTGTGATTAGCGAATTATGTAATTCGCTTTTCCTAGAAGCGAATTACCTCAAAGTTTGTCATTTTGGTACATACTTTGAAAAGGGTGGTACTTTGGTAAATACTTAAAAATAAAGGAATTATTTGAGAAAAAATTCGGAATGTTGGTATCAATTGGTGTGGTGCTTTCATCAGATCTGTGGGCTACCTCCTTAGTCCTTTTTACCATTTCTTTGACCTTTACCCTCTCTTTTTTTTTGTATTTCATTATAAATAAACTCATTTTTTTTTTAGCAAATATAAATAAACTCAATTAAAAAAATATAAATGCAAACATTTGGTTGCGATAGCTAAATTACAAATCTAATCCTTCCAACTTATTTTAAGAGTCAAAACTTTTTGGATTCAAAAGTTAAGAAATAAACATTTTTCTAATAAACTATAAAAGTGGGGTAGAGTGCTGTGAGCAGGGGCGGATTTACTGTTGTGCCTACCATTGCCCGGGCAATGGTAAAAAAAAAAATTGTTTTTTTGTATTTTTTTTTTTTTTTTTTTTGCAAAATAACGTTGTTTTTATATAAAGAGCCTCAGATTTGAACAAGACAACTTGTGTGGCATAGTGGTTAAGTTGTTTGTCTAAGATTCTAAGTGTGTCTGGGTTCAAACCCCTTTTAGTAGATATTCTTTTTTCTTTTCTCTACACTCCTAGCTTTCCTCTCATTCTTTTAAACTAGCGGGTAACCCGTGCTCTGCACGGAAACCAATACTATGTCTTTTAACTATAGTTAACTAATATAGTAATCATCATTTTAACTAATACTATTAATAATAAAAATTAATCTATATGATTACTATTATTATAATAACTATTATAATTAATTAATACCATTGATAGTAATAGTTAATATACATTAATAGCAATGATTAGTCTATATAATAATAATTATTAATAAAATTATTATAATAAAATAATATTATTAATAGTAATAGTTAATTGATATAGTAACTATTATGATTAATTAATATTAAAAATTAATAATCTAACTTATATAATAACTATTATAATCAACTAATACTAATAATAATAATAGTTAATGTATGTAGCCTATTATAGTTAACCAATACTATTAATAGTAAAACATAACTTATAAAGTAACTATTATGGTTAACTAATACTATTAATAATAATAATTAGCTATATAGTAACAATTATAGTTAACTAATACTATTAATAGTAATAGTTAACTAATATAGTAGTAACTAATACTATTAGTAGTAATATTTAACTAATATAGTTAACTATAATAGTAACTATTATAGTTAACTAATACTATTAATAGTAATATTTAACTTGTATTGTAACTAATATTGTTAACTAATACTATTAATAGTAATAGTTAACTATAATAGTAACTATTACTAATAAGAGTAATAGTTAACTATAATGGTTAACTATTATAGTTAACTATTACTAATAATAGTAATAGTTACTATAATAGTTAACTATTATAGTTACCTTTTTTAGTAACTATTATTATTAGCTAATAGTATTAGCTAATGAAAAGAAAATGAAAAGTCACTTATTTATTAGTATGTTGTTATGTGACTTCTCCAAAAGCAAGCTTTCTCCATTGTTTGTCCACATGTCAATACCATAGCTCTTTTGGCCAACTTTAATATATATATATATATAGGGTCATGCTCTTATGAGAACTCAATTACATGAGAACCATGAGAACCAATGATAGCCATTGGATTAGACACAAATAAAGGGTTTAGATTACTTTTTTTGTTTAAAACTTCGGTGGCATTCTTGTAATTAGGTTGACAAACAAAGGGAAGGGCAAAATACCATGTGTGTTATAGAATTTGCCACGTCATCACCTAAAATTTCCTTAAATTTTCAAAATTAAATATCTCATTAATTATAAATCAAAAAAATAATCCGAGAACACTGATTTTTTTGTCTCGACGAGACAAATCAAACTACATCCCTGAAGATAGGGTTTTGAAAAAATAATATTGAACAACTTCAAATTTTTAAAATACGCTTAGATACAATAGGTGTTTGCCTATTGTATCTAACTGGATTTCTATGAACATTGTATTGGATACAAATGACTATTTAGCTATTGTATCTAACAACAATGTGTCAACATTGATGTTGGATACAATAGGTGTTTGCATATTGTATCTAACTGAATTGTTATGAACATTGCTATTGGATACAAATAGCTATTTAGCTATTGTATCTAACAGCAATGTGTCAATATTGCTGTAGGATATAATAGGCGTTTGCATATTGTATCTAACTGAATTGTTATGAACAATGTATTGGAAACGATAGCTATTTAGCTATTGTATCTATATAGCAATGTGTCAACATTGATGTTGGATACAATAGGCGTTTGCTATTGTATCTAACTGTATTGATATGAATATCGCATTGCATACAATAGGGGAGTAGCTAGTGTATCCAATAACAATGTGTAAGAAAATTGCTGTTAGATACAAATAGTTATTTAGCTATTGTATCTAACAACAATGTGTCAACATTGTTGTTGGTTACAAAAGGTGTTTGTCTATTGTATCTAACGAAATTGTTATTAACATTGTATTGGATACAAATGACTATTTAGCTATTGTATCTAACAGCAATGTGTCAACATTGCTGTTGGATACAATAGGTGTTTGCCTATTGTATCTAACAGAATTGTTATGAACATTGTATTGGATACAAATGACTATTTAGCTATTGTATCTAACAGCAATGTGTCAACATTGTTGTTGGATACATTAGGTGTTTGCCTATTGTATCTAACTGAATTGTTATGAACATTGTATTGGATACAAATAGATATTTAGCTATTGTATCTAACAGCAATGTGTCAACATTGCTGATGGATACAATAGGTGTTTGCCTATTGTATCTAACTGAATTGTTATGAACATTGCTGTTGGATTCAAATAGCTATTTAGCTATTGTATCTAACAGCAATGTGTCAACATTGCTGTTGGATACAATAGGTGTTTGCCTATTTTATCTAACTGAATTGTTATGAACATTGATGTTGGATACAAATAGCTATTTAGCTATTGTATCTAACAGCAATGTGTCAACATTGCTGTTGGATACAATAGATGTTTGCCTATTGTATCTAACTGTTGGGTTTCGTAGTAACATGCGCAGCGGAATTAAGCATTTAAAATTTATGAAACCCAAAGCCCATAGATCCATTCATATGATTAAGTCAAATACAACATAATGAATACTAGAATACTAACCCTTGATGCCTTTGATTTTGCAACCTTGAATTCGATGGAGACTTGAAATCTTGATCATGAACAAAGCAAGAATCACGAACTATGAAGATGATAAGTTTCACCCTCTAGCGGTATCCACACCACGAACGAATATCAAGAACACTTGATCTTGGTTGCTAGACCAAATTATGAAACACGCTTTCACAATTGTAAGAACTATACGGAATTATGAATATTCTTGTTCTTCACTTGTGGGATCTTAGAACAAGAAAATAACCTCTCAAAACCTTATGAAGGCACTCATAATCATGTTGCTAATGGCTGTAAAAAGGATCCTTAAATAGGTCCTAATCCTTAACCCTTAAGGACTTAGGAAACCTAAATCCCGTCACCAAATTAGGCAACAAAATATTCTGGCCGACATAACTGGCACGGTCGTGCTCACAATCTGGCACGGCCGTGCCATCTAGCCCGCGTGAAATTCAGCCGCCCATCTTGGCACGGTCGTGCTTGTTAATTGGCACGGTCGTGCCAAATGTGCCGAGAGGTTGCCTTGGTGAAATTTTGGCATGACCGTGCCACTTAAAGCGCACGACCGTGCCAGAGCCAAAAAGCTGATATTTTCCATAATTCCCATTTAGTCCTTTACGATTCGTTCTATTTGTGTGTGACCCTCTAGGATTACACTAAGTTGGCAATGAGCCCAAACATGAACCCATAAGATATGATTAGGTTCTAGCAAACCGTCATACCTACCCAAATAGTGTAACTAGATACAAGTTCGCATTCCTTTTAGAACATGTCATAATCCCTTTGTCCACGATGTCATTGAACACAAGTCATGGTCAACAAGTCAACTTGTATTGTTCAATACTTTTCTCGATCCCGAATATGTTGATAATCCAAATGACATTGATCCAATCAATCCATTTGAGTTTGGCCAAACATTTCACCAACATCATTCCTTCGAGGGGCCCAAGCTTGACATCTCTCCGAAGAGGGACAAATCTATTTGGCTTATTATTCTTCCCTACGTGAATCCAATCATGCCAATCATACCCTTTATAACTACCGTGTTAAGGCAGCGTTTGAATATGAATATGTCAAACATAATTTTCATCAAGTGGAAGACTATAATAACTTCATGTCTAAGGATTCAAATGACATAACTAATATGAGATTTATATATGACATCGACCATGACATAAATCTCATACCGCGGGTCATGTCCAGTACCTTGTTCCAAACAAGTACCCATAAATCTAACATGATCATCCTATGATCATTTAGCCTTTATACTAGTGCTTAAGAAGCTCTAGGGACGGAGATTATTATAAGCAAACACGAGCCACAATAATAATCCTATTATCTCTTTTATTATCATGATAACTTACAACGTTCAACAAACGTGCCTAGGGCACCAACACCAACAATCTCCCACTTTTCCTAGGCCAAATTCCCTAGGTATCCAATACCCATGGACCTAACATGACCATCATGTTTAGCTTTATGGAAGTCTCATTGTTTAGCGTGTCTGTAACGTTATCATTAGTTGGTACTTTGCATATATGTACGTCTCCCTTATCAACGATTTCTCGAATGATAAGAAAACGCCTAAGTATGTGTTTGGATTTAAGATGTGCTCTTGGTTCCTTTGCTTGATCAATAGCACGACTATTATTGCTAATAAAGTCTATTTGATTAGCAATGCTAGGAACCATCTTAAGTTCACCCATGAACTTCTTAATCCAAACAATTTTCTTTGCGGCATCCAATGCAGCAATATACTTAGATTTTAGTATGTAGAATTAGTGACTGTACTCTGCTTGGAACCATTCCAACTTACAGCTTCACTATTGTTAATAAAACTCAATTGCGATTTTTATCATCTTTGTCAGTTTGGAAGTATGCATCTGTGTACCCATATACACCGAGATCATCTTCCATCCCTCCATAGATCATAACAATTCTTTAGTCCTTCTAAAGTACATTTAAGAATTGTTTCACAGCCTTCCAGTGATTCTCACCGGTTGTCGGATTGATATCTACTCATCATGCTCCAAGCATTTAGATATATCCGGCTTAGTACTTATTATGGCATGATAGATCCAATTGCCGAAGCAAAATGGCATCCCATTCAGTCTTCTCATGCTCATCATTTGTCTTAGGACATTTGAGTCTTTGCATAGAAAACTCCATGTAACACTGACAAATGTCCTCTCTTAGAATTTTCCTTGCAGAATCTTCTTATGACTTTGTCAATGTATGTACATTGGCTTTAAACCATTTAGCTTCCTTGATCTATCTCTATAGATCTTAATGCCAATGACTTATGCGGCTTCATCGATATTCTTCATTGGGAAACACTTTCTTAACCAAGTCTTTACAGATTAAAGTATAGGAATGTCGTTTCCAATGAGCAATATGTCATCCACATATTAGATAAGGAATAGCACCATGCTCCCACTAATCTTCTTGTATATACAAGATTCATCTTCGTTCTTGATCAATCCAAGCTCTATGACTTATCAAAACGGAGATTCCAACTCCCAAAAGCTTGCTTCAATACATCCAATGAATCTTCGCAACTTTCATGCCTTTTGGAATTTTCTTGACTATCAAAACCTTTGGGTTGTATCCAATACATCCTTAAGTGAGTTCCTGTTGAGGAACGCTTGTTTTAACATCATTTTGTCAAATTTCACATTCCAAATATGAACATGTGACTATGAAAATTCTAATAAGTTTCTTGCTACCCATGTAAGTCTTTCTCCAAGAAAAGTCATTCATCTCCTTTGGTTTTTACACCTTAGGTTAGAATGATCAAGTTCCAAACTTGATTACTATACATGAATTGCCTTTTAGATTTTATGACTCCAAGCCATTAATCTAAATATGGAGTTGATATTGCATCTTTGATAGGTGGTAAATACTTCATTCTAAATGAACTTTACCTCAATACTTTTTATCTCGAAATATCCAATATTTCTTCTAATAGATTGTATTTTATCATGTGTGCAAGTACTTGTATATCTTGAACGGATTTTCACAACCCCTTGTAAAAACTTGTTCAACTTCCATCTCAGGTTAAAATATATTTTCTAGGTCTCGAACCATTCGAGATACATTTTACTCCCACTGATTCTTTTAGAGATAAACCACTTATCTAGAAAAGTATCATCATAGTCAACAAACCATTTGTTTCTTATGAGTAAAATTATTATCCTCAAGTTTCCTTAGGATATCCCATGAAAGTATATTTATTAGATTTAAATGTGAGTGTGTCCCAGACAACTCCTTTCAAAAAGGATCTCACCATCTTAAATCTTTATGAAAGACAAACCAAGTTTTCTTTCACCATTTAACCTCTCTTGATAGAATTCAGATTAGTATAATCATAGCGGTTTTAAATACATAACCCCAAAATGAATAATGGAAGATCACTTTGACTTTGTCATCCAACGAACCGTATCCAATAAGGTTCTTGTACTTTCACGCAGACATATCATTTGATATTCTTAGTGAAGTTAATTTGTGAAACCATTTCACAACTTTAATGATGACTGTCAAATTCTTGGTTTAATTATTCATCATCATGATCCAATCATAATTTTTGAATAGTTTTACCAAGTATAACCAAAATTCTCTTTTAGCATTTCTTCTTAATGCACCATACACATCGAAATGTATTAGGTCAATTAAGACATTAGCCTTTTTACCAATCATAGTAAAAGATGTCTTGATCCAAGTAAATAAGATTTGCATAAATCATGTGATTCCAAATCATATGACTTAAAACTCCGTCCCATAGAATTTTAGATATGCATTTCTCATTTATTTGATCAAAACAATAATGCATAAAGAATATTAATTATTTATGTTATAGTCTTTATTACTTTGTTCTTCAAGATTTAGGATATAAGATTTATTTATATGATAACACAATGAAGTAAATCATAATAAATAAAGCACCTTTCTTATTCCAAATAAGAAATTAATATCCTTCATTATCTTATAACAAAATAATGTTTTCTACTTCATCAGTAAAGTCACTTTACAAGTGTTCTACGAACAATGTTGCAACCATTGCATCATTACTGTTTGTAGATAAAACTTTACTATAAGTAGTCTTTCATCTTACTAATTATTCTGGTATCCAATACCCAATAATTAAATTTAGAAAGAATAATTTATAACATAAATATTCCGAGTGGTAGTCCCACTACCATTCCTTTTATTGATCACCCAGAATTTTGACTACAATTCTAAATGGTCAATCCAATTGCCATTTTACCAAATTGCATCTATTAGAGTTATTATTATAACCAAAATTATTTCCTTTAGGATTGACAACTCTTGTCTTACTTTTCTTTTGGCATTTGGCCTCTTTCCATCATGAACTATGAGCATTGGAGAACCATTCTCCAATATCTTCATCTTCGCCGTTTTTCAGCATGTTAATGCAATTCGAAGAGATTCTTATTCATTCTAAGCATGTCATAGTTCATCACTAAGTGATCATAACATTTGAACAATGAATCAAGAATGAGATCCGTGGCTTTCTCCAATCCAATTGGACAGCCAATTTTCTCAAGATGCTCTATGTAGCCTTTATCTTAAGCATGTGAGGTTCCACTTATTGCCCTTTACTCCTTTGCATGAAGTGAATGCAATAATGGTTTTATACCTTTCTTGCCTAGATTTCTCTTTGAAACATGTGACTCAACTCCACGCCTATCTAATAGGCTTCCAAAGTTCCAAACTTTGTTGAAGTTTTGAGAACATAATCGTGAGCTTGAGACAACTCACATTCCTAGAATCATACTCATGATTCTTGTGATTGTCTATTCCGGCATTAGGTTCTTTAGGAATTGACCCATCAAGAATGTACAACCCATCTTCTTGCCTTAGAACCATTCTTAGGCTCAGGATCCAATCCATGAAGTTTGTACCATTCTCTTTGAAGCTCATCCTTCTAAAGGATTGATCGCAACGAAGTTAGTTGTCATTATCTACAACTCATGCAAAATTTCCAAAATTTTACAAGTACCAATCTCATTAAAGAGATAAATAATGTATTTTCCAAAAATACTCCCACTAAATTATATAACCTTCATATACATCCAATGTATAATATAATTTAAATGGGCTAAGATCCAACTTTAATTTAATTCTAAGTCCGCTATGGCGGATTACACAAAATCAAATTAATTAGGTAGACAACCCTGTCAATCATATCCCATATGACTCTTAGATCCTTTCATGAGACTCTTTTAAATTGGGCTAAGATCCAACTTTAATTTAATCTTGAGTCCACGGAGGCGGACCGCTCAAAATCAAATTAATTAGGTAGACAATTTCTTGTCAATCATATCCAATATGATTCTTAGTGATCCAATTCAAAAGCATGTTTAATCTCATCTTTTGCCTAGGCCCAAAACTGTTTTGACGCCTTATTAAGTCCAACCATTTTAAACGCATGGTTGATGTGCCTCGCTAGGGCGTGCCCACATCATCCATCTTGCTCATACATAGATAAAGTCAATGTACCTCGCTAGGGCGAACCCACATTAAAATTACCCATGCACTAACAAGTGTTTTAATCATGGCATGGCAAGAGGACTTAAAACTTTCTTTGAAGGTTCATCACATATAGAATACAACATATTTATGAGCACACAAAATAAACATGTTACGCATCAAGTTTAGCCACTAAATTAATCTCCATTAATTTAAGCACAACATTTATGTGTCATTAGTTTCTCTATAATTATGAGGATAAGATTATTTGAACTTTGGTCATCATCTCCAAATCAAGACAACAAGAAGTGCGGCCGAACTAAGCCATTTGCAACCACAATTCCGCACTAATTCAAGAAACCAAGAAAGTAGTCCATGTGGCCGAAATTAAGCAATAGATGGTCTCGATGAACGTAGGCCAATTGCATTCACAATTCCACATGGATCTCCAATCATTGAATCAAGAACTTTGTTTCTCAATTTTAGCAATTATGAACTCTTCATAATTCTAATTTCGTTTTATCTTTGAAACCTTGATTGCGATCAAGTTTGGGAAACACAATCTCGATGAACGTAGATTAGCCATCCAAACCTTGAACTAATCTTAGAATCACAAGACTAAAACAAATAGAGATTTAAACCCAAGATCCACACCCAAAACCCAAACCCTACCCCCGCGCCAAACCCTAGGTCCGGCCGGGTCAAGGCTTGGGTCCGGTTGGACCCCTTGCGAAAAATCCAAATTTTTTAAAGTTCCAAAATTTATCTCAAAATTGTTTTTCCCGATTCAATTAGGATTTGGTGTTCTTGGTGATCCAATCACCATGATCATCAAAACCTTGAATAAACGATTTATTCTTGAATCCCTAGAATATCAAAGCTTTGATCCAATCAAAAATTGATAATCCAAACAATTTTAAATCCACCATAATTTTAATTGCGATTGAACAGTGCGATTAAAGTTTATAAAACAATAAACCACATAAAACGCATAGACCACATAAACATCATAATCCCAATATTCAAATCATGCTAGGCACATAAACAATTTATATACACACAACATGATCTTAGTATTGAAATAATCAACATGAACGGGGCTCTGATACCACTGTTGGGTTTCGTAGTAACATGCGCAGCGGAATTAAGCATTTAAAATTTATGAAACCCAAAGCCCATAGATCCATTCATATGATTAGGTCAAATACAACATAATGAATACTAGAATACTAACCCTTGATGCCTTTGATTTTGCAACCTTGAATTCGATGGAGACTTGAAATCTTGATCATGAACAAAGCAAGAATCACGAACTATGAAGATGATAAGTTTCACCCTCTAGCGGTATCCATACCACGAACGAATATCAAGAACACTTGATCTTGGTTGCTAGACCAAATTATGAAACACGCTTTCACAATTGTAAGAACTATACGGAATTATGAATATTCTTGTTCTTCACTTGTGGGATCTTAGAACAAGAAAATAACCTCTCAAAACCTTATGAAGGCACTCATAATCATGTTGCTAATGGCTGTAAAAAGGATCCTTAAATAGGTCCTAATCCTTAACCCTTAAGGACTTAGGAAACCTAAATCTGACTGTTGGGTTTCGTAGTAACATGCGCAGCGGAATTAAGCATTTAAAATTTATGAAACCCAAAGCCCATAGATCCATTCATATGATTAAGTCAAATACAACATAATGAATACTAGAATACTAACCCTTGATGCCTTTGATTTTGCAACCTTGAATTCGATGGAGACTTGAAATCTTGATCATGAACAAAGCAAGAATCACGAACTATGAAGATGATAAGTTTCACCCTCTAGCGGTATCCACACCACGAACGAATATCAAGAACACTTGATCTTGGTTGCTAGACCAAATTATGAAACACGCTTTCACAATTGTAAGAACTATACGGAATTATGAATATTCTTGTTCTTCACTTGTGGGATCTTAGAACAAGAAAATAACTTCTCAAAACCTTATGAAGGCACTCATAATCATGTTGCTAATGGCTGTAAAAAGGATCCTTAAATAGGTCCTAATCCTTAACCCTTAAGGACTTAGGAAACCTAAATCCCGTCACCAAATTAGGCAACAAAATATTCTGGCCGACATAACTGGCACGGTCGTGCTCACAATCTGGCACGGCCGTGCCATCTAGCCCGCGTGAAATTCAGCCGCCCATCTTGGCACGGTCGTGCTTGTTAATTGGCACGGTCGTGCCAAATGTACCGAGAGGTTGCCTTGGTGAAATTTTGGCACGACCGTGCCACTTAAAGCGCACGACCGTGCCAGAGCCAAAAAGCTGATATTTTCCATAATTCCCATTTAGTCCTTTACGATTCGTTCTATTTGTGTGTGACCCTCTAGGATTACACTAAGTTGGCAATGAGCCCAAACATGAACCCATAAGATATGATTAGGTTCTAGCAAACCGTCATACCTACCCAAATAGTGTAACTAGATACAAGTTCACATTCCTTTTAGAACATGTCATAATCCCTTTGTCCACGATGTCATTGAACACAAGTCATGGTCAACAAGTCAACTTGTATTGTTCAATACTTTTCTCGATCCCGAATATGTTGATAATCCAAATGACATTGATCCAATCAATCCATTTGAGTTTGGCCAAACATTTCACCAACATCATTCCTTCGAGGGGCCCAAGCTTGACATCTCTCCGAAGAGGGACAAATCCATTTGGCTTACTATTCTTCCCTACGTGAATCCAATCATGCCAATCATACCCTTTATAACTACCGTGTTAAGGTAGCGTTTGAATATGTCAAACACAATGTTCATCAACTGGAAGACTATAATAACTTCATATCTAAGGATTCAAATGACATAACTAATATGAGATATATGTATGATATAGACCAAGACATAAATCTCATGCAGCGGGTCATGTCCAGTACCTTGTTCCAAACAAGTACCCATAAATCTAACATGATCATCCCATGATCATTTAGCCTTTATACTAGTGCTTAAGAAGCTCTAGGGACGGAGATTATTATAAGCAAACACGAGCCACAATAATAATCCTATTATCTCTTTTATTATCATGATAACTTACAACGTTCAACAAACGTGCCTAGGGCACCAACACCAACAATCTCCCACTTGCCCTAGGCCCAATTCCCTAGGTATCCAATACCCATGGACCTAACATGACCATCATGTTTAGCTTTATGGAAGTCTCATTGTTTAGCGTGTCTGTAACGTTATCATTAGTTGGTACTTTGCATATATGTACGTCTCCCTTATCAACGATTTCTCGAATGATAAGAAAACGCCTAAGTATGTGTTTGGATTTAAGATGTGCTCTTGGTTCCTTTGCTTGATCAATAGCACGACTATTATTGCTAATAAAGTCTATTTGATTATCAATGCTAGGAACCATCTTAAGTTCACCCATGAACTTCTTAATCCAAACAATTTTCTTTGCGGCATCCAATGCAGCAATATACTTAGATTTTAGTATGTAGAATTAGTGACTGTACTCTGCTTGGAACCATTCCAACTTACAGCTTCACTATTGTTAATAAAACTCAATTGTGATTTTTATCATCTTTGTCAGTTTGGAAGTATGCATCTGTGTACCCATATACACCGAGATCATCTTCCATCCCTCCATAGATCATAACAATTCTTTAGTCCTTCTAAAGTACATTTAAGAATTGTTTCACAGCCTTCCAGTGATTCTCACCGGTTGTCGGATTGATATCTACTCGTCATGCTCCAAGCATTTAGATATATCCGGCTTAGTACTTATTATGGCATGATAGATCCAATTGCCGAAGCAAAATGGCATCCCATTCAGTCTTCTCATGCTCATCATTTGTCTTAGGACATTTGAGTCTTTGCATAGAAAACTCCATGTAACACTGACAAATGTCCTCTCTTAGAATTTTCCTTGCAGAATCTTCTTATGACTTTGTCAATGTATGTACATTGGCTTTAAACCATTTAGCTTCCTTGATCTATCTCTATAGATCTTAATGCCAATGACTTATGCGGCTTCATCGATATTCTTCATTGCGAAACACTTTCTTAACCAAGTCTTTACAGATTAAAGAGTAGGAATGTCGTTTCCAATGAGTAATATGTCATCCACGTATAAAATAAGGAATAGCACTATGCTCCCACTAATCTTCTTGTATACACAAGGCTCATCTTCGTTCTTGATGAAGCCAAACTCTTTGACCGATTCATCAAAACGGAGATTCCAACTCCTTGAAGCTTCCTTCAATCCATAGATGGATCTTTGCAATTTGTATACCTTAGAATCTTGTTCAAAACCTTCTGGTTGTGTCATATACACATCCTCTTGGAGTTTTCCATTTAGGAAAGCGGTTTTGACATCCATCTGCCATATTTCATAGTCATGATATGCGGCAATGTCAAGCAAAATTCTTATAGACTTGATCATTGCTACGGGTGAAAATGTCTCATCATAGTCAATACCATGAACTTGCCTATAACCTTTCGCTACAAGCCTAGCTTTGTAAGTATACACCTTCCCATCCATGTCAGTCTTCTTCTTGAAGACCCATTTTCATCCTATGGTTTTTACACCTTCGGGCGCATCAATCAAATTCCAAACTTGATTGTCTTGCATGGATTGCAATTCGGATTCCATGGCTCCAAGCCACTTGTCCGAATCAGGAGAAGACATCGCCTCTTGGTAGGTTGACGGTTCATCATTCTCAATGATTTCTACCTCATTACTATCCGTTACGAGAAATCCATATCTCTCGGGCTCGGATCGTAACCTACTAGATTTGCGAGTTGCTTGTGTACTTTGAACAGGTTCCACAACTCCTTGTGGTTCTTGTTCTTGTTCCACTATTGGTTCAATGTTATTTTCTGGGTCTCGAATTTCTTCAAGATTTATTTTACTCCCACTGATTTATTTGGAGAGAAACTCTTTCTCTAGAAAGACACCAGTTCGGGCAACAAATACTTTGTTGTCCTCTCGGTTGTAAAAGTAATATCCTTTAGTTTCCTTAGAATATCCCACGAAAATACATTTATCAGATTTGTGTGCAAGTTTGTCTGAGATAAGTCTTTTGACAAAAACTTCACAACCCCAAATCTTCATGAAAGATAGACAAGGCTTCTTTCCGCTCCACATCTCATATGGAGTCTTTTGAACCGATTTAGTTGGAACACGATTTAGTGTGAAAGCAGCGGTTTCTAGAGCGTAACCCCAAAAGGATATTGGAAGATCAACTTGACTCATCATTGATCGAACCATGTCTAACAGAGTCCGATTCCTCCTCTCGGACACACCATTCCATTGTGGTGTTCCCGGTGGAGTCAATTGTGAAACTATTCCACAATTCTTTAGATGATCATCAAATTCTTGACTTAAGTATTCTCCACCTCGATCTGATCGAAGTGCTTTTATACTTTTGCCAAGTTGTTTTTCTACTTCATTTTGAAATATTCTAAATATCTCAAATGCTTCACTTTTATGTTTCATTAGGTAAACATACCCAAATCTACTATAATCATCAGTGAAGGTTATGAAGTATTGAAATCCTCCCCTAGCATTGCTACTTAATGGTCCGCATACATCGGAATGTATCAACCCCAATAAGTCGCTTGCCCTTTCACCCAACTTGGTAAAAGGTGTCTTAGTCATTTTTCCAAGAAGACACGACTCACAAGTATCATATGACTCTAAGTCACATGAACCCAAAAGTCCGTCCCCATGGAGTTTTGAGATACGCTTCTCATTAATATGACCAAGACGGCAATGCCACAAATAAGTATGATTTACATCATTAGGTTTAGATTTCTTATTTACATGATAGACATTATTTTCATTCTTGACATCTAAGATATAAAGGCCATTAAATGAATTAGCAATACCATAAAGCACATCATTTAAATAAATAGAAAATTTCTTATTCTCAATAAGAAACTTAAAACCTTCATTATCCAAACAAGAAATTGAAATAATATTTCTGCTTAAATCCGGAACATAATAACAATTGTTCAAAACAAGAATTAATCCGGAAGGTAAAGTGACTTCATAAGTCAAGAACACTTGTTCTTCACTTGTGGGATCTTAGAACAAGAAAATAACCTCTCAAAACCTTATGAAGGCACTCATAATCATGTTGCTAATGGCTGTAAAAAGGATCCTTAAATAGGTCCTAATCCTTAACCCTTAAGGACTTAGGAAACCTAAATCCCGTCACCAAATTAGGCAACAAAATATTCTGGCCGACATAACTGGCACGGTCGTGCTCACAATCTGGCACGGCCGTGCCATCTAGCCCGCGTGAAATTCAGCCGCCCATCTTGGCACGGTCGTGCTTGTTAATTGGCACGGTCGTGCCAAATGTGCCGAGAGGTTGCCTTGGTGAAATTTTGGCACGACCGTGCCACTTAAAGCGCACGACCGTGCCAGAGCCAAAAAGCTGATATTTTCCATAATTCCCATTTAGTCCTTTACGATTCGTTCTATTTGTGTGTGACCCTCTAGGATTACACTAAGTTGGCAATGAGCCCAAACATGAACCGATAAGATATGATTAGGTTCTAACAAACCGTCATACCTACCCAAATAGTGTAACTAGATACAAGTTCGCATTCCTTTTAGAACATGTCATAATCCCTTTGTCCACGATGTCATTGAACACAAGTCATGGTCAACAAGTCAACTTGTATTGTTCAATACTTTTCTCGATCCCGAATATGTTGATAATCCAAATGACATTGATCCAATCAATCCATTTGAGTTTGGCCAAACATTTCACCAACATCATTCCTTCGAGGGGCCCAAGCTTGACATCTCTCCGAAGAGGGACAAATCCATTTGGTTTATTATTCTTCCCTACGTGAATCCAATCATGCCAATCATACCCTTTATAACTACCGTGTTAAGGCAGCGTTTGAATATGAATATGTCAAACATAATTTTCATCAAGTGGAAGACTATAATAACTTTATGTCTAAGGATTCAAATGACATAACTAATATGAGATTTATATATGACATCGACCATGACATAAATCTCATACCGCGGGTCATGTCCAGTACCTTGTTCCAAACAAGTACCCATAAATCTAACATGATCATCCCATGATCATTTAGCCTTTATACTAGTGCTTAAGAAGCTCTAGGGACGGAGATTATTATAAGCAAACACGAGCCACAATAATAATCCTATTATCTCTTTTATTATCATGATAACTTACAACGTTCAACAAACGTGCCTAGGGCACCAACACCAACACTAACTGAATTGTTATGAACATTGTATTTGATACAATTAGCCATTTAGCTATTGTATCTAACAGCAATGTGTCAACATTGTATTGGATACAATAGGTGTTTGCCTATTGTATCCAACAACAATAATGATACATTGCTATTAGATATAATAGCTAAATAGCTATTGTATCCAATACAATGTTCATAACAATTCAGTTAGATACAATAGCTAAATAGCTATTTGTATCCAACAACAATGTTCATAACAATTCAGTTAGATACAATAGGCAAACACCTATTGTATCCAACAATAATGTTGACACATTGCTGTTAGATACAATAGCTAAATAGCCATTCGTATCCAATACAATGTTCATAACAATGCAGTTAGATACAATAGGCAAACACATATTGTATCTAAGCGTATTTTAAAAATTAGACGTTGTTCAATATTATTTTTTCGATTTGTAGTTAATGAGATATTTAATTTTGAAAATTTAGGGAAATTTTGGGTGATGACGTGGCAAATTCTAGAACACACATGGTATTTTGCCCTTCCCTTTGTCTGTCAACCTAATTACAAGAATGCCACCGAATTTTTAAACTAAAAAGGTAATCTAAACCCTTGATTTGTGTCTAATCCAATGGCTATCCTTGGTTCTCATGGTTCTCATGATATTTAGGTTCTCATTTGAGCACCTACCTATATATATATATATATATATATATATATATATATATATATATATATATATATGTGTGGCTTTTCCCATTAGTAAAATTTAATTAGCCTAATTTGAATTTTTGTCTCTCAATATTATGAGCTTGATTACTAACAAGATTTTTCTCTTATTTTTATTGCCTTAATTAGTACTCCCTCTGTCCCTAAATGAGTGTCCATTTTCCAAAAATCATTTTCCCAAAATGAGTGTCTTTTTTTAACATAACTTTGTCCCTAAATGTTTTTTTTCGAATTTTTTTTCACCGGTCTCTTTATACGTGCAAAACTAAATGATTGGAAAGAAGATTACAAGATTATATATGAATCTTTGCCACCAAATTGTACAAAGAGATGAGATTTTCAGAAAATTGAACACTCATTTAGGGACAGAGGTAGTAGTAATATTGATTTTCTTTTTACTATTATTACAATATTTTTGAAACATATACATTTATCACTAGTTTTGGTGAATTATTTTACCGTTTTCTTTTTATATTTATGTATGTAAACGTATTGAATATTAGCTTCGCGCTATTTTTTTTCCTTAAAGAAGAGGCAACACCAAATATTTTGGTGTAGATCCGCCACTTGCTGTGAGTATAGAAAATGGGTAGGAGAGAGAAAGTAGGATAAGGAATAGTTAGTGGATATTTGTTGTATGTATGACATGTACGCTCACTTAATAAAAAAGTATAAAAAACCTTCTTTATTTGGATTTTAACTCTTAAGTTAGGACATTCATTTAGAAAAAAATTGACTCTTAAAATAGGACGGAGAAAGCATATATTAGTGTTCATTAAATATGGAGGCGGTCTTTTCTGAGACACGGGTCACCCACGAGCCGACCCGTCAGCCAATTTTTTTCTCACCATTTTTTTCGTTAACGAATGTAACATTTGCAATAAAAGAATGTACTCCCTATATCCCAAAATGAGTGTCCATTTTCAGGAATTTTTTGTCCCAAAATGAGTGTCAATTTTGATCATAACTGTGTCCCTAAATATTTTTTTTCGAAATTTTTTTCACCGGTCTCTTTTTACTTGCAAAAACTAAATATTTTTAAAGAAGATTACAAGATTATATATGAATTTTTCCACTAAAATTATACAAAAAGTTATGTCCCTTAAATAAAATTTGGAGACTCATTTAGGGACAGAGGTAGTAACATATTTTTTCCTAAAATGAAACAGATTTTATTTTGAAATGTAACCATAATTTTGCAGAAAATAAGGATAACTTAAGATTTACCGCAATACTATTGTTTATTATAAATGAATATAACCTCTTTTTTTCTAAATTGTTACATATATTATTCTGAAACATAACCATAGTTTTACAAAAAATGGATTGAGGATAACATAAGATTTATTACAAAATTAATGTTGCATTTTATTATAAAAAAAAACTATTGCATTTGTGGAAAAATCTTGCTTTAAGAAAATGTACTCCCTATGTCCCTAAATAAACGTCTAATTTTTTTTTAATGGACATCAGAAAATCTCTACATTTCATATAATTTAGTGACAAAGATTTGTATATAATCATGTAATCATCTTTCCAAACATTTAGTTTTGCAAGTATAAAGAGACTAGTGAAAAAAGATTGGTAAAAAAATCTAGGAACGATTTTTTTTTCAAAAAAATCATTCATTTCGGGACAAAAATGTCTTGAAAATGGACATTCATTTACGGACAAGGGAGTAACATTTACTCTACAAAAACTGTTATGTTTATTTGTATAGCAAATTATACTCATATATACAATCTGTTACATTTCAATTATTACTTTCTATAAGAAAAACTATCAAACTATTTAAAATTTTCTTCAAAACTACGGTTACATTTTATAGGGAAAACTGATACTTTTTCAAGATTCCTACTGTTACATTTTTCATAGAAAGTTTTGCACTTCAAGCATATAATAGCTCAGATTTTTTTTGTTATAAAATAAGATTTTACAAAAACAATTCAAAACAATATCATCACCTATTTATTTGATTCGTCTCGTCGAGACGAACACAATAGTGTTTTAAGATTTTCTTTTGAATACAAAATCTCAAGACATTTCATATTAAAGTTATTGGATGCTTTTCTTTCTTTTGAAAAAGAAAAGACAGTTGGCCGACAGCTGGGTAGGCGGGCGCGTCATGGGCGGGTCGCGAGCGTAGGTGACCCGTCTACATGGTGAGACGGTCTCACTTAAGTTTTTGTCTTACATATTTGATGTAAAGACACAGTGGAATAGTAACTATTAATTGATCGAAATCAATTAATCTGCAAGGAATATAAATTCACAAGAAGAATTTCAATGAAATTCTTGAATAAATAAATAAAGGAGGTTAAAGAGGGATAATTAATTGCAAAGCAATCGAGTTTTTATTCAATAAAAGCTAATTTTCAGAATATAACATTAGGTTTATTTTATAGTGCCCATAAAACTTGAAAAACAATCCTAAAACCTTCTAGGAATAACCCTAACCTATATGGTAACATAATAGGATTTAAAAACTAGTAAATTGACTCAAAATCTATTCTAGAATCCTATAAAATTAACCTACTAAAATTAATGACGAAAGTACTAATAAAAATACTAATTAAATCCTAACTAATAATAAAATACCAATACATTTATAATATTTGATATAATCAAATATTCATATTACATCAATATTAGAGCTTTTAAAATTATTGTCAAACTAAAAAAGATACTCCATCTAACTACTATATATAAGCGTCACAATGGACTTGTCAATTTTTTTAAGATTGTATTTTATTAATTGGACACTTTAGTTGTACTTTTACAAATTAATACTTCATTTTTTATTTAAAAAATATGACATTTATTTTTGGAGAGAGTAACAAAAATAATGTAACTCTTAGTATGAGCTAGAGGGAATAAGGGTGTAAGCGGTTCAGTCCACTCGCAGTGTTGGGTTAAACCATGCACACTACTTCGGTTCACGAACGCAATTAGGGGCTAAATCATGCACTCTAGTTTGGTTTAAGCAAGAGTGGTTCGATCAGGTCTTTAAAAAATTGGCAAATCACGTAGTACGCTTTGGTTTGTGGTTTGACCCCGCAAACCAAACTAGACCGAATTGAACTAGATTGTTTAGACCAAGCCACGATTTTGAGACCGTCAGGCCGTGCTATCAGACTGAACCGTCAAACCATATTACATAACCGCATATATTAATAACCATAGATTTATATTTTGAGCAATATTTACCTTTGGACCATTAAAACAACCCCACTCTGAATTTGACTAGTCTTTTCCTTTTCAGAAAGTTGGTTTCATTTAAGGAAATTGTCATCGTGTTACAAACCCTATTGAGTCTATTACAGATCTAATTTCTTATCTATTACAAACCTCTACGGATCTATTATAGAACATGAAACAACCTAGTCTATCAAAAATAGCTAGCCTATTACATAAACCAGGGATACAACTAGAATAAAGATTCTCCACACCTCCCTATGGGAGTCGAACCCAAGACCTCCCCTAAAGAAGACCCTTTAACACACCCACACATACCGCTTGGCCAGAAGGCCTTAGATAATTTGACTAGTCTTAAACTTTCGATTTCCATCTTTTTCAGTCTTAATTCCCTCTTTTAGTTTAGTTTGGTTTGGTTTAATTTGTTTTGATTTGGTTCGAAAATTGGGTTTAGTTTGATTTGATTTTTTTCAGAATGATAACTAGTGGTTCATTTGTATTATTCAAACAATTTACTCCCTCCGCCTGAAATGATAATTTTTTGTTGTTATTGCGAATGATATTTGAGCAATTATTTTAGGTTATAAAAATTTAAAATTTGTTATTGATACATTATCAACAGTGTATACTATTAGTAACAAGTTAAAATTTTCCTGAGATAAATAAATTAAGAGGCTTTGACCAAAACATCCCTCAACCAAATAAATACTACCAATAAGAACTGATATTTACAAACCCCCCAATAAGTCCATGGTATTGTCGCTGGACCAAATTACCCCTCCTCACCCAAAAGCTACTCACGCCAAACTGGTACATATTTACAAAGGATACTCATATTTAGAGTCAAGCAGCAAACCTTCGGCGTTGAAGCTGAAGTTCTGTTTCTCCAGCACCACTGATGAAGCCACGTCCCCCGCTTCCTCTCCTGTAAATTGTAGCCAAGCAAATTATAAATCCTTCAATATAATAGGGAAATGATGGACATATATTCTTAGATTGCATTATTGAAGATCATTAGTGTGACTCTAATATGTAAGCTTTCAGGAAATTATTGGAGCCCACTTGATGTGGAAAAATAAGGCAAGGAAATCAAACAAGTATATTCAAGTTATGATTCAAAATTTAAAAATAAAAACTTCATTTTTCTCTTGTAAATAATTGATAAATCATTTTCATTTCTCAATTAATTTCACATTTGAATGATTACTTAGTTTTACACACTTGTGTCATTTTTCATTTATCACTTATAAAATTTATTCTCAATTGATTTCACAGTTGTATGATTTCACAATTATATGGTTTCACAGTTGTATGATTTTCACAATCATTATAATAACTGAGACATGCGTTTCACAATTGTTCACACATGAATTTGAATATAATAACTGAGACATTCATTTAACAGTTATTCATAATTGAATAAAAACTGATAAAATCACCTCTCATTTTTCCCAATTGGTGACTCAATTTATCGGTTTAATTATATAATAAATGAGACATTCATTTCTCAGTTATTCACATATGAATTTGAGTACAAGAACTGGTACATTCATTTCTCAGTCATCAATTTTTACAAAGGATACTCATTTTCAGAACTATGTGTTGTCAAATGCTCTTTAAACAATTGTGAAATAAATTTATCTCATTTTTTTTATTAAAAATGAGTAATTGTCCAATTGTGAAGAATTAATACTCCTAACCAAAAATAAAATAAAATGTGAGGTTGTAGTGTTAAATATATAATAGTCTACTAATGAAACAAGTAAGAAGCTTGGCTTAGTGGTTAGGGCTCTTAGCCAAAATCAAGAGGTCTTGGGCTCAAACCCTCCCAAGAGCAAATAATTTTTATTTATAATACTTAAGGTTGCAGATGGTGGTGGCCGACGGCGGTCGGTGGTGGTGGTGGTTAGCTGTGGTGGTGGCCGGAGGTCGGTGGCGGATGGTGGTGGTGGCGGCCGGCGGTCAGCGGCGGATGGTGGTGGTGGTCAGCGGTGGTGGTGGCTGGCAGATGGTGGTGGTGGCGGCCGGCGGTCAGCGGCGGCGGATGGTGGTGGCCGGCGGTGGTGGTGGCCGGCGTTCGGTGGCGGATGGTGGTGGTGGTCAGGGCCGCGGGCGGTGGTGGTTAAATGTAATGGTGGCAGTAAAAAATAGTCAAAAGTTAGAGGTGTTGGAGGATTTAATTTGGGCTGGGGGTATTTTTGCCATTTAAAAGTTATTGGTAAAATTGATTTGAACCTAAAGACCCTATGGTAGAATTTGAAATGTTGTGTTTTTATTGGTAAATACCACATTCCCCCAAGGACTTATTGGTAAACCCATAAATTAACTCAAAAGTATTTCTCTGAGTTCATTTCTAATAACAAAGAATATTTATTTGTAATAAAATAATACTATAACCATCATTATTTTCGAAGGAATAGACTCTATCACTCCTTAGTAAGTACAAGTGTGTAATTTTTTTTTTCCCTGAAACAAAGAAGAATTTAGATTATTTGTATGGACAAGAGTTAATGAGAAAACACTCCACAATTTTTAAAGGCTCATCCCAATATTTGAAAAAACATTCAAATTTAAAAATGTTCCAATGACAAGAACAAATGTGATTGTGTATGGATTTAAAAACTATTACAAATATGACTCGGAGGAGGCTCAAGCTTTCAGCCCATAGATTAAGTCTTTCATCAAGTCCAGTCTTCCATTGTACACCTTGTTTGACGATGTCTAAGGACGAACAAAAGTCTCTCAAAGCGTAACTTGGACACTGCATTGTATTGGCATTCAAAAAATCCACTCGAAGAATATTGATGAAGGGGGAGGGTAATTTTCGGTCCAAAAGTGACGATCTCGGAATGACACGAAATTTGGCACAAACATGCGAAACGGGATCGATATATCGGAACACTACCACGGGGTGACTAGACGTGATTTTAGCCATCCAGGATCGTTTGAGGGGCGAAAATGTTATTTTACTATTTTGGGTATTTTATTTATTTTTTGTTTTATTTGTTGTTAGTGGGGTTGGTGGGATTAGTGGGCAGATTTTTAAACCTTTTGTATATATGCTGTTAGGAGATGATGGATTAGTCAGTTTTTGGATTTTATGAATTGAAGTTTAGTTTCTTTCAAAAACTATCCATGTTCTTGAATTGTCTTTTATAGTTCGGTCATTCTCACATAGATTCAGCATCATTTGGTATCCAGAGCTTTGGTTGTTTATTAATGGCTGAACAAGTTCGTGGTCGTCCTCGTGGCAGTTGTCCTGGGTGTGGTGTAGAACCCCAACCAGATGAGGGTCAGTGACAACGTGACCCACGTGATGTTGAGAACGAGGATTTGAGAAGACAGATTCAAGCTCTTCAAAGGTGTCTCACGCGTTTGAAGATCCGTACTGATGACTCTGATTCGGATATCTCATCAGGGGGACGATGAGGAGTAAGTTAATCGTTTTGCTTGTGATCAGCAACGTGGTTACAGGAATTGGGTTGATCCTTTGCGGGACATTGGTGTGAAGGTCGAAATTCCCGAGTTTGAAGGTAAGGCTCATTCTCACTACAATAAAAATGACTTTTAGCGGCACTTTAAAAGTGCCGAAATGGGAAAAAAAAGTGCTAGAAAATCTATTTCCGGCACATTTTCCGGAATTTTTGTAAATGCCGAAAAAAAAACTAAATGTAATTATCGTTCAGCTGTAAACGTAAAGTAACATTGTTTATAAGTAACGTAACACCAGTTTTACAAAAAAAAAATAGCCCATTTTACTCATCTTTCAACTGTAATACTAACTATAAATACGTGTAACACTAACAATAACTAAATGTAATTATCGTTCTACTGAAATTTAATAGTGTTTTTCCAGATTTTTTTTTGAGTATTTTGATTATTATTTTTTTTGAAAGAAAGTAACATTTGAAAAATAACTACTTATATACATGAATGTAATTATTTGTATAAGTAAATGTAACACTTTACTAGATGAAATTGTAACATATTTCTATAGATAATGTAATACTTTTACATGTATCATGATAAATTGAACCCATTGTAACTTATTATTTGAAAACATATGGATATACTATTATACAAGTAAACGTAACTGTTTTACAATGTTATTATACAAGTGAAATGTAACATTCATTTATAAAAGTTGTTACTTTCTTATTTTTACAATGTTACTAACACAAGTGTTTTTAGTTCTAAAGTGCAAAGGGTTGAATTATTACTTTTCTATACATATGTGTTACAATTATGTATAAACACTGTTACATATAAGTAACATGTTCATTACATTTTAGTTATAATAAGTATATTACTTTTGACAAATGAAGAAAACATAAAAAATACACTGTTACTTTTCTGTATATATGTATTACTTTTATACAAAACTGTTACATATAAGTAACACGTTTGTTACATTTAGTTATAGTAACTATTACTTTTGGCAAACCAAAAAAACACCAAAATAAAAATATTAAAGCATAAAAAAAATAAAAAAAAATTGCCCACGGGTCATGCGTCCGGGTCATGGGTCGAAAATGACTCGTCTCTACTATGAGACGGGTCATGGTGTTCTCATACAAGTTTTTGTCTTTATGTAATGGTTACAAAATCGTAATATACAAAAGTTTTGTGTAGATTAAGATAGTATTATCTTTTTGAGGTGGTCTCTTGTGAGAACACCTAGATCCATCTCATATAAGAGACGGGTCAAGTCATGACTCGTGTACAGCATTCTCCGTGAAGCATAGGTCTCAACTCATAAAAAATCGTTTTTTTTTAGTTTTTATATTATTATTTTTGGTAGTTTTTTTCGTTTGCCAAAGTAATACTTAGTATAACTAAATGAAACAACTGTGTTACTTATAAAGTAACATTGCTTATAAGTAAACGTAACACCAGTTTTACAAAACTAAAAAGAGAGAGAGAGAGAGAGAGAGCTTATTTTACTCATCTTTCAACTGTAACTATAAATATGTGTAACACTAACAATAACTAAATGTAATTATCGTTATACTGAAATGTAATAATCACTCCATCCCGGTTTAAGTTTCTTAGTTTAACTTTGCACGCTTATTAAAGAATCAAGACAAACTTGAGTCAAGAATAGTAGTCCGTGGAATATATAATTGTCTATTCATAAATCAAGTGGGTGAAACGTAAATAGGTAAGTGATGGGTTTGTTGTAATATACTCCCTCCGTTTCATGTGAGTTGAGACTAAAAATTTTGACACACAAATTAAGGAAAAGTAAGAGAGAGAAATAGTGGGAGGGGGTGTTTGTGAGTATGAAAAATTAAATATGAGAGAGAATGAGTGGAGGATTAGTAAGTTGATTGGTGTTGTGAGGGTAAAAATAAACTAGGAGAGGGAATGAGTGAGAAGAATAGTAAATATTTTTTTTTACCATTTTGAGCAGTCTCAAGTCACGTGGAACGGACGAAAAGGAAATAAGTCTCAAGTGATATGAAACGGGGGGAGTATGAACTTTATGATGACAAAATTGTCCAAAATACTATTCATCATTTTGCTATTTAAGGAATAAAGCAACTAAGAACCTTAAACTGAGACATACGAAAAAGGAAAGTAAGAGCCTTAAACTGAGACAGATGGAGTAGTGTTTTTGCAGAATATTTTCTTTTCATTTTTTAGTATTTTGATTTTATTTTTTGAAAGAAATTGACAATTGAAAAATAATAACTTATATACATGAATGTAATTATTTGTACAAGTAAATGTAACACTTTAGTAGATGAAATTGTAACATATTTTTATAGATAATGTAATACTTTTACATGTATCATAATAAATTGAACACATTGTAACTTATTATTTAAAAACATATGGATATACTATTATACAAGTAAACGTAACTGTTTTACAATGTTATTATACAAGTAAAATGTAACATTCATTTATAAAAATTGTTACTTTCCTATTTTTACAATGTTACTAACACAAGTGTTTTTAGTTCTATAGTGTAAAGGGTTGAATTATTACTTTTCTATACATATGTGTTACAATTATGTATAAACACTGTTAGATATAAGTAACACGTTCGTTACATTTTAGTTATAATAAGTATTACTTTTGACAAATGAAGAAAACATAGAAAAAACACTGTTACTTTTCTGTACATACTCCCTTCGTTTCATGTGAATTGAGACTTATTTCCTTTTTCGTCCGTTCCACATCAATTGAGACTGCCCAAAATGGCAAATAATCTTTACTATTTCTCCCACTCATTCCCTCTCCTACTTTACTTTTACACTCACATACATCAATCAACTTACTATTCCTCTCACTCATTCTCTCTCCTATTTAATTTTTCACACTCACAAACACCTCCTCCCCCTATTTCTCTCTCTTACTTTTCCTTGGTTTGTGTTCCAAAAATTTTGGTCTCAATTCACATAAAACGGAGGGAGTATGTATTACTTTTATGTATACAAACTATTACATATAAGTAACGCGTTTGTTACATTTAGTTATACTAACTATTACTTTTCGCAAACCGAAAAAACACAAAAAATATTAAAACTAAAAAAAAAAAAAAACCGCGGGTCATGAGTCCGGGTTGTGGGTCCAGGTCATGGGTCAAAAACACACCAATAATCCGAATCCATGATCCGTCTATACTATGAGACGGGTCATGGTGTTCTCATACAAGTTTTTATTTTTTATTTTTATTATTATTTTTACAAAAATTTAGTATTTGTTTTCTCAAAATCAGTTTTTGGTGAAAGAAAATCAATAGTCAATATGCAACTTAGTATATTAATATAAATAATTTTAGGGGAATTTAGAAAGTAATGTCACACATTGGTTCAATAAAGAAAAGAGATGGTCTCCTGTGCAACCGCCGCACAGCGTGTGATGGCTCGCACGAAGACGAAGCCGAGCCGATTATTGTTTATTTGTTTTGCCCCCAACTTTTTTTTTTGCCACCAAATGAGTGGTCCAGTGGTAAAAGCCAAGCCGGGTGAGCGCTAGGGTTCGATCCCTCACCTCGCCTCCTTATGGCGTAAAAAAATAGTACTCCCTTTGTCCCTATATGAGTGTCCATTTTCAAGAAATCTTTGTCCCAAAATGAGTGTATTTTTTTAACACAACTTTGTCCCTAAATACTCCCTCCGTCCCAGCTCACTTGACACTTATTTCTATTTTGGTCCGTCCCAGCTCACTTAACACTTCCCAAAATAGCCTACTTTTTATAATTTTATATTCACTCTACCCCACCACTCATTCTTTCTCTTCATTTTCCACCACTCATTTTATTCAACCAACATTACTATTTACCCAACTCATTCTCTCTCTTCATTTTCTACCACACATTTTCCTTATTTTATTCTTTTTCCTTAGTTATTGTGCTCACCTCATGGGTGTCAAGTGAGGTGGGACGGAGGGAGTATTTGTTTTTGATTTTTTTTTCACCGGTCTCTTTATACTTGCAAAACTAAATGTTTGGAAATGAGATTACAAGATTATATATGAATCTTTGCCACCAAATTGAACAAAAAGTTGAGATTTTCAGATGTCTCTTAAAATGAAATGTGGACACTCATTTAGAGACAGAGGGAGTAACACTTTTTGTAACTAAATGTAACACTTTTTTCAAATGTAACACTTTTTTTTTATTCAAAATGTACCATAATTTTGCTGTAATAGATTTAAGATAACATAAGATTGACAACTAAACTAATGTCACATTTTATAATAAATGAATGTAACATTTTTTATAAAGGAATGTAACACTATTTTTTTCAAATGTAACACTTTTTTAAAAAACAAATAACATAACATTGACAAAACTAAATAAATGTAATATTTTTTTCTCAATTGTAACAGTTTGTATTCTTAAATGTAACAACATATCTGAAATATAATAATTTTTATTGAGAAAGTAACAATTAAGATGCAAACCCGATTACAAACATGAATTTTTACTTTTTTTTTTAAAAAAAAGAAAAAATTAATATTTACTAAATAAAAATGTTAAATTCATATATATAGAAAATTATAATCATATATGCACGCTGTTACACTTCAAAAATTACTTTTTCTAACCACAAAAACTATCAAACTATTTAAATTTTCTTGCAAAACTGCCGTTACATTTAACAGTAAAAAGTGTTACTTTTTGAAGATGAAATTGTTACTTTTATTGAACAGAGTGTTACATCTCAGGTGACGAGCAACTCAATTTTTTTGTGTGTTAAAAAGTATGTTTTTTTAAAAAAAAAAAAATCAAACAATATCATGACCTATCTAGTTTGATTCGTCTCGTCGAGACGAACACAACGGTGTTTTCAGATTTTTTTTGACTTTTAAATCTTAAGATATAACATTTTAAAGTTTGTTGGTTTTTTTTTTAAAAAAGACACGTGGCAGCGCGCGGCTGGGCGCACCAGCGTGTGGCTCACAACGCAACACGTGTCGCGAACTGATTGGTTGGTTAGAAAATGGGTGGGTGGGTAAGTGGATCTGGATCGGGTCGGGCAGATTTAACCCGCGAGTTTGGCCCGCCGCACCAAACTGGTCCGCCGCATTTGAGAATTTTCCTAAAGAAAATGAGAAGGTTTCATATTAGAACCCATTCCAAAGAGCAAACAATCATGTGTTACACTACGAGATGAAACCTGGTGGCTTTTAGGGAGCCCGCACATGCAAGTCATGTTGGGCGTTTTACAGATGCACTTCGTTTAAGAGCATTAAAGTCTTATCCAACTCAACTTGCTAGATGGTTCGTGCACAGGGGCTACGGCTTAGACTAAGTTGAATTGGACATACCAATCTGTGTCGTTTCAGACCAGATGCGGTTTGGAGCGAGCAATCCCCTAAAATCTCATTTAACACTTGTCACACCATTGATACAAACAAACACATAACTATTTTCACTGATGTCTTTAATTTGAAATACTTCTATCACCTTAGTTTTATCTTAGACAAGATTGCCTACGACCGTGAGTATTTGTATGAGTCAAATTCTTCTTGCAGAAACTGTGTTGACGCAAGACTCGACTTCCCCGTTATTTTGATGCATGCTATATTTATGCCTCGTATAAATTCTCGTTAAATATTTTGATTCAATAATTATTTTTTCATTTCGTTATTATTAAAAAAACAATTATTAATTATGGTCAGACTAAGTTCTGTTTAGCACGACAAATGAATGTAAAAAATATCTTTCACTTCTTTCAAGTGTTTAGAATGCAAATATTCAAATAAAATAATACTAATATTCGAATAATTCCAAATTAGTATTAACCGTAGCTCACTTTACCACTCAAAGTATTTCCTTAGGAGGCACCAGATTTAGGAAAAAGTAAAAACAAGAGAAAATTTTGAGGGAAACTAGTTTCTCCATAAGTTATAAAAAGTCCTGTTTTTATAGGGGTTAAAGTTTAGGGTTTAAGGTTTAGGGTTTAGGCCTTTTAGGGTTTAAGAAGGGTTTAAAAACAGGATTTTTTATAACTTATGGAGGAACTAGTTTCCCCCAAAACAAACTCTAAAAACAATCGCGCCAGCTTAAAAAATATAGTTTTATTTATGTTAGGAGATTGAGAGATATACTCAATCTCCATATTATATAAAGAATATTTACTTACCTAGTCAACTTAGAATAGTTACCTAGTTAGGAGTATTTCTAAGTAGGAAATAGACATCCTATTAGAATTAGGAGATCTCTAAGAATCCTTATAGAATTAGGACTGATATGTTTTGAGTATAAATATGAGTCCCTAGCTTTGTAAACTTTGAGACGGAATAACACAAAATATTATCTTACTCCTCTCCATATTTTATCATGATATCAGAGCCTTCGATGAGGGGGCCTGATTCTTTGAGAAAATACTATCACGATCATCATCAATGATCAATTTCGGCCAACCAGTTGATTAAACAACCGGCGAAACAACTGGCCAGACATACCTTTTCTCAAACAAACTCCTCCATGAAAACCTCTGAATACTTGATCTCTGGTGAATCTCCAGTGGTTAGGATCAGAATTTGTCTCCCGAAGCATCAAAGACCAATTACAAAGGTTGGCTTCTTTTATCAAAAAAATAAATAATTTTTTTGTTGCTCTTTAGCAAGATTTATCTCTCCTTAAATATTTCGGCCACACCATAGTGATGGTCCGACCACCACATCAACCATATTAACATCACTTCCATCTTTTGATTGAGTGTTGTTCACTATAAAAACGATGATTAAGTGGTAGTCCACTCTAAAAACGTGATTTAGTGGTAGCCCACTCTAAAAACGTTATTAAGTGTCGTTCACTCTAAAAATGAATATCGAAGAAAAAAATAGCAACATATCGGCGTTGCGAGAAAAATAAAATATTGGCGTTCCAAATAGAGCAACATGTCGAAGAAGGAAATAAATTGGAGTTGCAAAAGTGCAACTTCTTAGAAGAAGATAAAGATCACGGCACGCAGCAAGAATGGTCAGACTGGTCCAGTTTACACAAACGAAGCAACCAGCAGCAGCAAGATGTGCGGCCAGATGTGTTGTCTGATGTCCTCACGCCTGCCTCAACAACTGTTGGCATAACAATTGCTTGCCGATGAAGAAATATAAATTTTATTTTATTTTTAATATTTATCTTTTACATTTTAGTTAGAAAAATTGCAAGTTGAAAATCTACTTTGTAGATTTTTCAACTTTAGGGGGGTGTTAGGAGATTGAGAGATATACTCAATCTTCATATTAAATAAAGAATACTCCCTCCGTCCCATCTCACTTGAGACTTATTTCTATTTTGGTACGTCCCACTTTACTTGAGACTTCCCAAAATAGCCATCTTTTTATTATTTTATATTCAAACTACCCCACCACTTATTCTCTCTCTTCATTTTTCACCACTCAATTTATTCAACCAACACTACTATTTACCCCACTCATTCTCTCTCTTTATTTTCTACCACACATTTTCTTTACTTTATTCTTTTTCCTTAGTTATTGTGCCCACCTCTTAGGTCTCATGTGAGGTGGGACGGAGAGAGTATTTACTTACCTAGTCAATTTAGAATAGTTACCTAGTTAGGAGTATTTCTAAGTATGAAATAGATATACTATTAGAATTAGGAGATCTCTTAGAATCCTTATAGAATTAGGACTGATATGTTTTGAGTATAAATATGAGTCCCTAGCTTTGTAAACTTTGAGACGGAATAACACAAAATATTATCTTACTCCTCTCCATATTTTATAAATTTATTTTTTATTTTTTAGTTTTTGTTAAAGCTTTAATTATTTATTTAATAATTTTAGTGTAAAAGTTTTCTTTTTTAATAATTATAAATGTTTGAAAAACTTGAAAAATGACAAGGTTCGACCTTTCTCCTAAAATAATGAGGATAGAACATCAGTAATAGTCGGGATACAAAGATCTAAAGTGGTCAGAGATGTACTTCATCCGTCCCAAATTAATGGTTACTTATTTTCGTTTTGGGATCCCACAATAATGATTACTTACCAAAAATGTTAATTTTCTCTCTACTATCAGTCACAATAACTATCCACTTATTATTTCCTATATCATTTTGTTCTCTTATTTTTTCACAATACTTATTTTTCTAACATATATTTTTTGAGAAATCATTAGTTTGAGTAGGTCTTGTGAAAAACGTGTTTTATCTTAAGGAAAGGAAAAACGTGTTTTTCAAAGACGCTGACACTTAATCTTAAAAACAAGCGGTGATATTTTCATTAATACTGGCAAGCATCGTAAATGCCAAGTGTTAGTATTACAAAAAGCTAGTGATTCAAGCTGACGTTTATAAACATGAAACTGACACTTAAAAGAGTGTTAAAAATAGCAAGTCATTGCACTGGCACTTATCAACATTGTCACTGACACTTATCAAAAGTATCAGTGGTTGTGTTAATAAGTGCCAGTGTACAATGGCTGACAATTTCTAACACTAACACTGACACTTACAAATAACTTCATGTTTATTACAAAAATGTCACCTCACTATTTAAAAAAAAAAAAACACATTATGCTATCTTAGCGTAAAACGTGTTTTTCCCATATTTCACCATTAGTTTGGGAGAAAGAAGTAAAGAGTTATTTGGAAACCATGAAAGTACTCCCTCCGTTTCATGTGAATTGAGACTTATTTCTCTTTTCGTCCGTTTCACTTCAATTGAGATTGCCCAAAATGACAAACTTTTTAATATTTTATATTCACCCAACCCCACCCATTTAACCTCACTAATTCTCTCTCTTCATTTCTCACCACTTATTTTTATCCAACCAACACTACTATTTACCCCACTCATTCTCTCTCTTCATTTTTCACCACACATTCACTACTTTCTCTTAATTATTGTGCCCATTTTTTTTTTCTCAATTCACATGAAACGGAGGGAGTATGAAAGTATAAAAATAGGGCCAAAACAGTATCTATAGCTTCAAACTTGATTGGTTTTCCTACTCATCCGTCTTCAAATAAATATCATATTGAGAGCTAATTTTTATCTCAAGCTAATTGTCGTTTTACCATTTTCAAAGTTTTTTTTATTGTTGTAATTATACCCCTTATTAATGATAATGGAGTATCTCTTGCACAAGCATTTAATTACCTAACTAATTGGATAACTTTAGGGGTCTATGAGACATTTTCACATGCATTAATTATATATGTATTTTTTGAAATCTACATTAATTATATTTTTTAAGAATAGTTCAAATACTCAAAATGACATCTATTTTGAGATGAGGGAGTAATAAAGTTGCCGATTACCCATAATTAAATAATTCTCTTTCTTTTTCGAAATAGATTTCTAAATTTCTAATTTTTTAATATTTTAATAATTTTTATAATATGCTTCCAAAACATAAAATATTTTTATAATTTAAATATAAATATCAATAAATACATTATGACCTGTAAAACAAGTGTTTACTCCCTCCGTTTAATGTGAATTGAGATAAAAAAATGGGCACAATAATTAAGAGAAAGTAATGAATGTGTGGTGGCAAATGAAGAGAGAGAATGAGTGGGGTAAATAGTAGTGTTGGTTAGATAAAATGAGTGGTGAAAAATGAAGAGAGAGAATTAGTGGGGTTAAATGGGTGGGGATGAGTGAATATAAAATATTAAAAAGTTTGCCATTTTAGGCAGTCTCAATTGAGATGAAACGGACGAAAATAGAAATAAGTCTCAATTCACATGAAACGGGGAGAGTATGTGTTTAAAAAGTTAAACAATTGTAAAAACCAATTTGACATACTCCCTCCGTCCCACTCGAATTAGGACAAATTTCCATTTTGGGTGTCCCATTCGAATTAGGACAACAAAAAATGGAAATGTTTTATTTAATGGGACCCACATTCACACTCACAATAATTTTCCACTCATTATTCTCTACCCCATTTTCTCTCTCCTACTTTACTTTTCATACTCACAATACGTACCACTAACACTTTTTCTTAATCTCCGTGCCCAACTAAAAAATCCTAATTCGGGTGGGACGGAAGGAGTATTGGAAGTAATAATTGAAAATCAGAAAGAGTAATACTACTACTCCGTGAATAATAAAATCATGATTTCGGGCGTAAGATCCAAGAAATGATACTCTTTTTGAGATGCTACATCAGTTTCTGTAAACACATGAATATGGTAACCGACAAAGACTTGACCTCATGTGACTTTGACAGATAATCTTTGTCCTTTCCCTGCTTTCCTTCGTAGGAAGATTTCAATTTCTTATTGTTACTTTTTTTTGAAATATTCCAATTTTTCAACTTCAAACAAGAGATATTTTCCCCAATTTATTGTTGAAATTTCCTTATTTTGATTGAGTTGCTTTCACAAGAAACTAGAAATAAATTCAGCTTCATGAATTTATCTACTCATGTCAATCAAGCCTTCCTTAAATAGCGGACGATATTGATATTGGATGTCATCATGTCCATGTCAAACACAAACACAAAGTAATGTAAGTCCCATGTTACTCATAGCTAGTCGAGGTGATCTCCCATGAGAACAAGGGGATCCGTCTCATGCATGAGACGGGTTGACCCATGATCCATGGGGCATGACCCGCCACGTGGCAGCCTCCCAAAAGTCCATTTTTTTTTTTTTTTGAGTTTTTATATTATTTTTTCGGTTTTTCAGCCGTTCACCAAAAGTAATAATTACCATAATTTAATGTAATGACTGTATACATATAAAGTAACATTGTTCATAAGTAAACGTAACACCTGTTTTACAAAAACAAATGCAAGTTTTACCCATTTTTTCAAATGTAATACTAACTATAATTACATGTAACCCAAATAATATATAAATGTAATTATCATTTATACTGAAATGTAATAATGCTTTTGAAAAAATGTAAAATATTGTGTATTTTGATTTAATTTTTTGAAAGAAAGTAACATTTGAAAAGTAACAACTCATATATGAATGTAATTGTTTGTACAAGTAAATGTAACACTTTAATAAATATAGATAATGTAATACTTTTACATGTAACACTAATCAAGTGTTTTTAGCTCAAAAAATGTAAATGGTTGAATTATTACTTTTTCTATACATATGTGTTACAATTATGTATAAACATTATTACATATAAGTAACACGTTCGTTACATTTTAGTTGTAATAAGTATTACTTTTGGCAAACGAAGAAAACATAGAAAAAAACACTGTTACTTTTCTGTATATATGTATTACTTTTATGTATAAAAACTGTTACTTTATATGAATACAGTCATTACATTAAGTTATAGTAACTATTACTTTTGACAAACCGAAAAAACAAAAAAAATATATATATATAAAAAGCAAAAAAAAAGCAAAAAAAAAAAAAAAAAAATTGGGCCTATGAGAGGCTGCCACGTGGCAGGTTCGACCGTTGGGTCTTGGAGCCGGTTCGTGGGTCGGGCGGGTGGGTCAAAAACCGACCCGTCTCATGGATGAGACGGGTATGGAAGGTCGCACATGAGTTTTAGTCTAGCTAGTCCTACTCATCTAGTGGGTAACCCGTGCTTTGCACGAGAAACTAATTTACTATTTCGTATTTTGTTTTTTATGATTTTAGTTAGTAATGTAACATAATATATATTTTTTTTAATATAATTATATTGTATACCCTCTCCGTTTCATTTTAATAGTAAAAAATTTCCTAAAAAATGCGTCCCATTTTAAGAGTCAAAATCCTAAAATGGAAAGTGGGTCCTACATGTCATACTCACAACAATTATCCACTAGCTCTTCCCTACCCCACTTTCTCTCTCCTATCAAACTATCATCACTCACAACACATCACATTTTCCTTAATTCTTGAACCCACCCATTTTTTGACTCTTAAAATGGGACGGAGGGAGTATGAATTAAAATGTTCGCTCAAACCCCTGAGCGAAACTGTTTCGCTCACAATGTGAGCGAAACCGTGAGAGAAACTTTGAGTGAAACGAAAACGAATTAAATGTTTATTTTTTAATTTTTATCTATCTAAAACGACGTCGTTTATGGTAAATGTAAAAAACATTCATAATTTTCTTTACTCTATAAATAGAGACCAATATTGCATATGTTCTTCACACCTCTTGTTCCATACTTTTTCTTTCAAAGCATAAGCATAAAAATTATATTTCATTATGGATAATTTTGGTACTAATTCTCGAATTTCTGGAAATGATTCTAATCAAGCTTGGCTCGAGGAAATGCTGGCTACAGATCCAAATTTTATATGCAATTACCGCCAAAACAAAACAACTCCCACCACTCAAATCCTCTCAACTTCTCCCAAAACGCACCCGGTGATTTTAATTCCCCACAGAGGAAAATCGCAGATTATTTGCAAAAAGACAAGAGGCATGTAGAAAAGACGTAGATCGTTCGTTTGGGGTGCTTCAAGCTCGCTTTGCAATACTTCGTAAAACGTCATTTGCTTTGAGTGAGGCTCTTCTTGATAAAATAATGACAGCTTGCATCATAAATATGATTGTTGAAGACGGACATGCATGATATAGAAAATATGACAATGCGAGTGTGTTCTGGCAGACAAACCTAAATATAAAGGGAAGGGGAAACAAAAGTCAACTCGAATTGAGTAAGACGATTTATTCATGTACACGAAGGAAAATTCACATGTCGAAAATAGTATCACCGAATACATGGCACGCAAACGGGATCTCCAAAACAAATCGACACACTTGGCTCTCAAAGCAGATCTGATTGAGCATATACTCCCTCCGTCCCACATGAATTAGGAAGAATTTCCATTTTGGGTGTCCCATTCGAATTAGGACAGCCCAAAAATAGAAGTGTTTTATTTAATGGGACCCACATTCACACTCACAACAACTTTCCACTCATTATTCTCTACCCCACTTTCTCTCTCCTATTTCAATTTTCATACTCACAACACCTACTCCACTAACACTTTTTCTTTAATCCCCGTGCCCAACCCAAAAATCCTAATTCGGGTGGGACGGAGGGAGCAACTATTGATATAATGTAGCATTTTATCTACTATTGTACGTGCTTTGTTTATGTATGCATGTTCTGCATTAAGTTATTATTCTCATATGTTTAACGTTTAAGATATCACAATTGACGTTTATTTATGACTGTTTAATTTACAAAATTATGTAACTACAAAATAAAAATAAAAATATTTTTTATAATGTGGTTAATGAAAAACTAATTTTAATATTAAGTTAGATTATTTAATTTTAAAATAAAATAACCCGTTTTTATTTATTTTTACATAATTAAAATGTGGTGAGCGAAAATATTCGCTCACCACTACAATATTATAGATCAAATACTAAAAATATTTCTAAAAATATAGATGGTGTTACAGAGGTTGATTGGACGAAATTGATCAGGGTTTAGGGTTGATCAACTTTTGAAATATGTTCATGAACAAATATGATGTTAACTACATGATTCTCACAATATCATTTTCAAAGGTTTTGTCCAAGTGATGTTTGAAGTTTATAGTGAAAATGTTTCTAATGTTACAGTGTCGCCTTCTACTAAGGGGGATGATAAGAAAATATTGTAGGTACCTCCAAAACATTGTTGACTTTCAACTCTTCTTTTTTATTATGTTTGTTATATGTTTCGCGAGTTTTGCAGGTAACAATTTTTAAAGGATAAACTCTTCCTTTTCGATCATCATTGTTAAATGTTTTGCGAATTTTATGGAGGGAAGATTATCTAGAGTTGTATGTCTACATTGAAATCCTCACAGGCCGATCCTATCGAATTTATGGTGGGGGCCCTTTAATTTTTCGTATGGACAACAGTCTTAAATATCTATTTTTCTCTCCATATTCCGCCATTCGCCGTTCTTTCTTAGATAACAACATGAATTATAAATTTTATTGACAAATAGATTCAAATTTGTGTTTAGCCAATTGAGTATGGTGATTAGATTGAGTTGAGATGATTGAAAAAAAAAAATCAAGAAAATATTGTAATCAACTTTAAGTGATACTTACAAAAGATTTAAGTAAATATTTTAAAGAAATATTGCAATATATTAAATAGTTATTACATATAATTCATAAAAATATGTTTTAAAAAAACCGAAACTTAAAAAAAAATAGAATCCAAAGTAGCTAAGGTTGGATTAAAAAAATGTTGGAAAACACATGGAAATAAGAGGAATAACCGGCTGAAAGGGGTCTGGAACCGCTACAACAAAATTAGGTCCACCCGTTCAACGATGTGAAAACGACACAACGTTTGAAAAACATAATCTACACAATGTAAAACGTTCGCTACCCAATGTAAAAAAAACCCAAATATGTTGGCTCGTGTCTTAGCTCCACCTTGTACAAAAGGTTTTTTTTTTGTTTACATTTTGAAAGTGAAGGTTTTACATTGTGTACTAAACGTTTTACAAACGTTGTGTGATTTTTATATCGTTGGACGGGTGAACTTAACTCTCATTGTAGCAGTTCGAAATCCGGCTAAAAGAGTGAAGATGAAAAGCATGTCTCTTCCAGGATTCGAAATTGGGCCATGCCATTACACAAGCAACCGCATTTCAAGAAACACCATAACCACTGTACCAACAAAACTGCTTTGTTTTAATTCGCCGGGGCCCTAAAATCAAAAATATTTGAAGGCCGTAAACAACCACCCCATTAGCCTAAAAGTAGGGCTGGATATGAATCCTCATATATCAGATGAGCCTCAAACTATTATGAAGCGTCATGTCTTCTTGATCTTCATTAATGCAAGTTTTTTTCTTCTAATAAAAGCACCAAATATTACAAGAAATGCCTAGATCACATGTTAACTAACTAAATGGGTGTTCTAGCTTAATAATAGAGTCGGTCTCTTGTAATTCTGTAAAACTCGTTTTTCCTAGTTGTTAGGAAAAACGTATTTTTCAAAATCATCTGGCGGTCCTCAACACACTCACTGGACCTTCGTAACACAGCAACTGGTCATCCTAAACATTGTCACTGACTATCTATTAACACTTCTGTTACCCTCAAAAAAATTTCAGAAAAAACCTTCTGGCTTTCATTTTCAAAGGTTCTTGCTATCAATCTCATATCCATAAGACTTTATATTGATATCCAGAAGGCTTTATATTGGGGAAAACGTGTTTTCCTCAAGATTTTGTGCTAATAATAAGATGTCTATTAATTTTCAACATGAGAATGCAACAAAACTAAAATTTAATAGGGTTGGTCTCTTGTAAAACGCGATTTTCCTAATGGTTAAGAAAAACGTGTTTTTCAAAACCTCCAGAAGACTTTATATTGATATCCAGAAGGCTTTATACTGATATCCAGGACCCTTCTGGCTATCACTTTGAATGGTTCTGGCTATCAATCTCATATCCAGAAGGCTTTATATTGATATCCAGTACCCTTCTCGCTATCACTTTCAAAGGTTCTGGCTATCACTTTCAAAGGTTCTGACTATCAATCTCATATCTAGAAGGCTTTATATTGATATCCAAGACCCATCTGGTTATCAATCTCATATCCAGAAGCCTTTATATTGATATCCAGAACTGTTGAGAATTCCGATTATTTAAAAATTGACCCTTCTGTCTATAACTTTCAAAGTTTCTGGCTATCAATTTTCATATCCAGAATGTTTTATAATTATATCCAAAATTCTTGAGAAATTATGATTATTTACAAAAATGCCACCGCGTTTTTTTTACAACACATTTTTTCTAAGCGTTTGGAAAAACGCGTTTTTCCCAAGATTTTGTGAATTTAATAAGGAGAGCTTTCTTTTTGTCAAAAATAAAAATAAGGAGAGCTTTCTTGTACTTGTGATCTATCCCGTGTTGGAGATTATGCCCTAGGCTCTTGAGAAAAGCCTCATATTATGTAATGTTCTCATTTGTTATGGAGATAACAACCTAGATTATTATATGTTTTTGCATGTTTATTATAATAATCACCGTCCCTAGTACTTATGAAGAACTAGACATAGTCAACCACTAACTGAGATTATATTAATCCGATTATATTAATCAGAACTTGGGTCATGTGGAAAAACGTGTTGGAGATTTAATATAATCATATGGGGTCACACACAAAAGAACGAATTGTTAAAAGGCAAAAGGCTGAATTTCTGGCGGGCACGGCCGTGCCAGTTTGTGAGCACGACCGTGCCGATTTGTGAGCACGACCGTGCCAGAAGGTTATGAACATTCGCACCCTTTGGCATGACCGTGCCAGTTTGTGAGCACGACCGTGCCAGAGTGTCTGGGCCAGAATTATAGCAGAATAATTAGGGTGACAGGATTAGGTCTTAAGGGTCCTTAAGTGTTAAGGATTTTAAAGTATAAATAATCCTCTTTCGCCAGCCATTATTTATGGGTAATCCATATCTTTGAGAAACATATTATTGAGCTTAGATTGAGAATCAAAAGCTCAAGAACACCAATATTCATATAGCCTTTCAAGATTAGAAAAATGTGTTTTCTAATGATGGGATCTAGCAGTCCAGATCTAGAATCGTTCTAGATATTCATTCGCGTGTGGATACACATAAAGAATGCTTATTTTATCATCTCACGTTCGTGTTCCTGTGATCGTGATTCGAAGAATGTGGAGAAGATCAAATCATAAAGCTTGAAGACTTGAAGATTGAAGATCCGAAAATTTTAAGCGCACAACAACGGTTAGTATTCTAAATTCATCTTCCTATTAATTTAATCATCATGAATGGATCTTGGGGGATTAGGGTTTTGTTGATTTTTCTATTGCCGTTTCCGCTGCGCAAGGACCCTCAACACCCAACATCCCGACCCTATTTGTTGGTTTCCAATAAGGAGATGGCTAGTTTAAAAAAAGTACCATATATTCGTTTCACAATACATAATGTTCTCATATATGTGAAGCCGTCTAATTAAAAATGAAATATTCATAAATCATAAATATACTTTGTTGGTCTTAAAATGATAATTAGATACCATTTTTAATGGTCAGCTCGAGTGAATTATGACCAATAATTTATCAATACAATATTTTAGTAAGTCCAATTTTTTTTATTAATAATAATTTTAAGTAACTTCGTTTAGTAGCCCTTCTTATGTTGATATGATTAATAGTTAATAAGTTTGATGTTTGGTAGATTAAATGCTACCAGCGTACTAATCCTAACAACACGGATAAGACCCCTTATCCTCCCTTATCCACTCTTATTCCCTTCATATTTATCTCCAAAAAAAAAAGGTTGTGTTATTAATACCTAAGCTAATAATCGGCTTACTATTAATACAAACTAATCCTCTCGGCCTACCAAATGAGCCTTAGATTTTCTTTAGAATTATCATTTCTTAATCGCTGGTCAAAAGTTCTGTCAAATTGATCATTAAATATACAACAATATTAACTTTTTTGGACGATGAGAGTATAGAGTATGTTGAACAATAGGTACGTAGAGATTTAACTATTAAGAAATTAATTATACTATACTCTCGCCATCCCACTTTAAACTTTAAAAATTTCCATTTTGATTATCCCATTTTAAAATTTAAAACCTAAAAAAAAAGTTTTTTTATACTTCTTTATTTGTGGACTTCACATGTCATACTCACAACAATTATCCATTAACTATTCTCTGCATCACTTTCTCTCCTACCAAACCATTTATACTCACAACACGTCCATTTTTTTTTAATTTTTGTATCCAACGATTTTTTGAAGTGTAAAATGAGACGGAGAGAGTATATTATACACATCCTCAATAAAAATATACTCCCCCCGTCCCACTCGAATTAGGACAAATTTCCATTTGGGTGTCCCATTCGAATTAGGACAACCCAAAAATGGAAGTGTTTTATTTAATGGGACCCACATTCACACTTACAACAACTTTTCACTCATTATACTCTACCCCACTTTCTCTCTCCAACTTCACTTTTCATACTCACAACACCTACTCTATTAACAGTTTTTCCTTAATCCCCGTGCCCAACCCAAAAATCCTAATTCGGGTGGGACGGAGGTGATAACGCCCTGAAATTTGGGGTCAAGGAGAATGATCTCCGGGGTGCTGTCTCTTGGTCCTGAATAAAACACAAACAAGAACACCGTTAAGACCAGAGCCGGGTTTGAATCCAGCTTAGGCCCTCGGGTGTGAGAATAAGATCTCTGAGGAAAACCTAAGGAAAAAGGCTTGTGAAAGCCTTGTATGTGTGATTAGGGTTAGAGCACGTACCTTTCCCTTGGGGGAGTTAAGGAGAATTTATAGGTATAGAAGGGAAACAAAGAGATAAGATCTGGGTATCAACCGTCTTTGTCCTTTCCTATGCCACGTGTCGCGATCTGATTAGTTTTGGCAGGAAAGGACAGTGAAATGTGAGGTGTCATTGGTGAGATATGGCACCACGACTCCCAATTATGGTCCGACAGGTACGGAGCATTAATATCCATTTAGACGTATATGCCAGCTAGACAGTACGGAATGCGGGGAGATTGCTTGGTCGATAATAATCCGGCGACAGGATTAGCGGGACACAAATCTCCTCGCTGCGGGCTTATTAGCCCGGGCTGGTCCGTGTTCCGAATTATTTCACAGGCTCAGCGTACAAAGTGTTGGAGATTATGCTCTAGGACCTTGAGAAAGGCCTTACGTTATGTCATGTTTTCATTTGTTATAGAGATAACAACCTTGCTTATTATATGTTTTGCATGCTTATTATAATAATTTCTGTCTCTAGTTCTTATAAAGCACTAGTATAAATTTAAAAGATAATCATGTGATGATTATGTGTATACGATACAATTAAACTTATGGGTATTTTTTTGTGACCGTATACTGGACATGACACATTATGTGATTTATGTCATGCTCAAATGTCATAATTAAATATAGTTATATCATTTGATATCCTTAGACCTGATATTATCATGGTCTTCCACATGATGAACGTTATGTTTGACATAGTCAAACGCTACCCTTAACCAGGTAGTCATAACGGCTATGATTGGCATAATCGGATTCTTGTAGGGAAGAATGATAAGTCAAGATGTGATTTGTCTCTCCCTCAAGAGAGATATTTGCTCAGGCCACTCGAAGAGTGAGATTGATGAAATACGTGGCCGCACTCAAATGAATTGATGCGTTCAACGCCATTTTCTCATATCAATCTACCCGGGATTGAGAAAAGCATTAGACAATATAAGTTGACGTGGACCATGATTTATGTCCAATATGATATCGCGTGACAAAGGGATTGTGATATATTCTATAAGGATAAACGAACTTTGACAAGTTATATTAATTGGGTAGTCATGATGGCTTGCTAGAGTCCGCTCATGATTTATGAGAACAAATGTGTTTGGACTCATTACCAACTTCATATAATCCTATGGGGTCACACACAAAAGAAAGAATTGATCAAAAGGTTAAAAAATGAGTTTCTAAAGTCCACGGCCGAGCACAGTATAAGACACGGCCGAGCTGCTCGGGCGAGTCTTATACATAACTCGGCCGAGCCCTAGTTACAGAAAGAATATTGTCTTCAGGGCGTCTTACACGGCCGCTCCATCTTAAGGACTCGGCCGAGCTGCTCGGCCAAGCTACCTCAAGGACTCGGTCGTGCACGACCGCCAGAGACAAAATCTGGTTTCGATTTTAGACGGGATTTTGACTATTACTCCTTAATGGTCAATGAATAATGTCGCGCCCCGACCCGTGGTCCTACTTGGCCCCACGTCCGGGACACGCACGGAAGACGTCATAAAACAATTTAAAGGAAATTTTTCGAAATATACTTTCATAAAAAGGATCACACGACCAACACAACTACTTGAAACTTGACTTGAAGTCATAAAACAAACCAACTTTCACAACGAGTACTGAGCCACTTGGCCACAACTTTACTTACAAATATACAACACCGACATCTACTAAAAGAGATGATACAAAACTAAGTCACGGGTACACTACCCAAAAAGTGTTACATTTACATAATGTATCCTTTAACATACACACCACTTCCCAAAAGTCTTACCAAAGATCCTCTTCCCGACGTCCTCCCTGTGTGTGAACTATCCCCTGGGCTCCTTATCTAAAACGGTAAACAAATAAGGGGTGAGAATAAATCTCAGTAAGTTACTAAAATGCAACTACGTTACATGCTTATATGATAAACATAAAGGAACAATGTCACAAATGATCATATAGCATATAGCACATAATATGAGAGGCTCCCTATCGCCAACCGTCCCATACCGGTTGGAAATAACGACCAACTCATCATACAACACATAGTGTAGGAGTAAACACTCCTACGAGGATACCAAGCCAATGTTTACCGAAATAACATGATCATAAGAGAAAACCATCTGAATAACCATCTGAGAAGACCACCTGTCTGAAACCATCTGAGCAGCATAAATAGCTGAAGCCGGGATCCCGAAAACCAAACCATATCCAACAGAGCCAAAGTAACAACGGGCAGCATCAATAGCTGAAACAGGTTCCGGAACCATATAACACAACCACAACAATAGCGGGAGAAAATGACACAAAGTCATACCCCTAAATGCTCACGCGAGGGAGCGAGTTCATCCCATCCAAGGCCAATCTGGACTGAGGAAATAGGTCCAGTGGAAAAGCCTTATAGTGCACTTAACTGATGCCACTACAATGCCTCCCACCTCCACTCGATAACATCCCAAACCCGGGAAATAGGACCAGTGGAAAAGCCTTATAGTGAACTTGGCTAGTGTGCCACTATAATGCTTTCCACCTCCACTCGATAACACACAAAACCAGCTGGACTTTCAACAAAGAGCACAGTAATAAATACTTGCTAAAACAACAACCAGGGCATGATTCCATAGAAGGAAACCACACAAGCTCATCATAGAGAAGTAAACACGTTTTCACAATAATGTGCACAATCTTGACATTAAGTCACCACACAATCCATCTACACAATCACATTAAGTCAAACCCGATCACAAAGGACCAATTCTATCATTTTGATACCTCATAACAATTATCTAGGGATCCTAGGACATCGCCTAAGACCTAGCCCAATACTTAACGAAAAACAAACAAGTTGTTAAAACTCAGACTGCTCGGCCGCTCTACTTACTTTACTCGGCCGAGCGGATCGGTCGAGTCCTTTACTTTGATCGGTCGCTCTCCTACAACTCAACATTCGACAATAAGGGGATCGGCCGCTCTAATTTACTGACTCGGCCGCTCCACTGCAGAATGGCCAATTCCCAGGAAAAATCTAACAAAGTTCTCTTTCATTACCAAGTTGTTACCCAATCCTAAAGCACAACAACATCATTATAACTTCACAACACTACCATACCAACCTCATCTAGCATATACCCATAATAATAAAAGTTATTACTACTCCCTCCGTCCCAAATTTACAAGTATAATAAAAGTTATTACTACTCCCTCCGTCCCAAATTTACAAGTATAATAAAAGTTATTACTACTCCCTCCGTCCCAAATTTACAAGTATATATAAAAGTTATTACTGCTCCCTCCGTCCCAAATTTACAAGTATATATAAAAGTTATTACTACTCCCTCCGTCCCAAATTTACAAGTATAATAAAAGTTATTACTACTCCCTCCGTCCCAAATTTACAAGTATATATAAAATTTATTACTACTCCCCCCATCCCAAATTTACAAGTATAATAAAAGTTATTACTACTCCCTCCGTCCCAAATTTACAAGTATATATAAAAGTTATTACTACTCCCTCCGTCCCAAATTTACAAGTATAATAAAAGTATACCAAAACATCATTTCACCACATATTAAGCGTATATAGCATGATTATGACAATTTTAACACTTAAAGGGGGGATTAGTAACTTACCTATTTCCGGAAAAAGTATCTCAGAAATATGTTTTGTTCGGGTAGAAATGACCTACTCAACGCCCTGATCATTTTTATATAATTAGATTTTAAAACGGATAAGTAATTAAAAAGATATAAAATCAAAATGAAATGAACTTACCCTTTTCTTTTTCTTCTTCGTTTGCAACACAGAGAAAGGAATTTAGTGTGTGTGTGTGTATGTGTTTAGTACGCAAAGAGAGAAATGGGATAAACTTGGTTTTATAAAAATCTTACCCAATTTACACTTTAGTCCTCCAACTTTCATTTCTAACAACTAAACCCCCAAACTTTAAAGTTACACTTTGAACCCTAAAGTTTCAACTAACTCATTTATTCTTTTTAACAAAATTACTACTAACACTTTAACTATCACGTATACTCAAATAATATATGCAAGTCATAAAAATATTTTCTAACACATAAAATGCACACATAATTTTAAATTAAAATTCACAAAAATATAAAATAAATATAAAATGAATAACACGAATTTTGGGGTCGTTACACTCACTCCCCCTTAAAGAAAATTCGACCCGAATTTTAGAATTGCTTACCTCCATTATCAGACAACCAAGGATACTTCCCTTTATTATAATCCCGAAGCTTCATACTGAGTTCAATATCCTCTAAAACTTTAGACACACAAGAGAAGAATCATAAACATCCCATGAAATCGAACTATCTTCTGAACAAATGAGTAACAACTAGAATTAATATTTATACTCTCAAAATAGAAAATGTGAGAAAACTTGGTAACCAATCCGCTATCAGTCAACATCATTTATTCCATCTATTCAGTGCAGCCCCTTCAATGAAACTTTTCGCAATAAATTCATATCCACTCAGAAATCTCAAGGCTTGTCACAAACTAACTGATCACTGATATTCTACTTCCAGATTATTCGCAGCTCAAGGACTTAGTTGAATGCTTAGAATTTCGCGGGTCAACAAATCAAAGGTAACTCTTCAAATTTATCTCAATACTCTACATTTAGTTGGGTTCATAATTAAATTGGTCTTGTGTATCTCTTCAAGTATCTATAGTTGAATTCCGTTATACATGTTGGTTCCACTAAGTGTTGACCACATACTCTACCACAAAAGTTAAAGTTCCATCACTAGCAACGCACAAAATCGGGTTGTCTATCCTCGTTCATTCCACTAGAAATTTTCTATAGTTGAAATCCTTCAATAAAGTAGAACTTAAAGTTTTCACAATCGCAAAATCACCCCATATCTCAACTCACAAAGATTTCAAAACGTTAATTCCTCTAACATTCTCCAGTTAGTTTTATCAAACATGAACTATAAGTCAAGATATCCTCTAACACATTACCTTTCTCCGATGATATAACATAGTAAACACTTTAAATATAACTCTATCAAAGTCATTCACTAATGCAATGGATGTATAATCGCAATAAACCTCAATTTATGGGTAGGATAATTTTTGTTCATAAAGAATAAATCTTCTCAAAGCACACATTGTTACCGTTCCATTCTGAAACAATAAACATCTCAATCACTCTTTAAGGCATCTCAATGAATAATGAATTATTAAATTCACTATAATGGTAAAACTCGACATATCCACTAGAAAATAATAACACAGATCATATCCTCTAGACAACGATAATACTAGTCAAATCCATTAAGCAATACCAATACTGAAGTTGTCATCAGCTCTCGTTTCAACAATTAACTCGCAACAATTAAACTCGTTCCACTCTTACCAATCCATCGAGAAAGTATCTTTCTATGCCGAATAGTTAACACGGCAACTACCTGAGAATCCATCAATGAATCTCTAATAATATACCAATCTCAACCACTCAAAATAACCCAAGGTTCTCCTCAAGAAACAAGTACCACTCAAGGGGAAATACACTTAAAATCTCACAAGGAAATGATATCTTCTAATTTAAATGCAAATATTTCACTACTAACTCCATAAACCAACTACCAGGCACTCGTGACAACAATTTACAAATTTTGATGCATAAAAAGCATGAATGCTAAACACACATATATGTAAAACTCCACCACAATAACATCAAAATCTTGTGATGGCAACATCACTAAACCGGCAAGTAAAACATGCTCATGAATACGCACATCACAAGTACACGACACTTTATCGGTCGTCAAACACTCCCCCTTAAAGAAGACACATCTAATCACAGAAGGTAAAGACTCAGAAGACACATGTAATCAAGAGACAAAATGCACAAACACACAAGTATGCGAAGAGCCAGGGTCTATAAGTGTATGTGCTCTCAGACTAGACATAGAAATTATAGCTTCAGTCACATTAGAAGGATCCGAAATTTGCTGTTGAGTAATGGCAAAGACACGACCCTGCACTTTAGGCCTTCCTGAAGAATCCCTCTTCTGGCCCTGTGAAGACCCAACTACTCTTCCCAAAGACTGATTAGTGAACCTGGGACAATGCCTCTGGAAATGTCCCAACTGACCGCAATTCATACATCTACCTTGTTTCTTCCAACATTTCTCTTCATAATGCCCTTCTTTTTTACAATAGTTACAAACCTTCTTATTTTGATACCCTAAAGTGTTACCCTGATTTCTATTACCTGTCTGTCCTTGAGAAGACCCTTTTGATTGTGAAGATCCACCTTGATTCCCTTTATTATCCTCACGTTGTTGTTGTTGCCTACCTTGCCTCCCTGCACCTAACAATTCCATTTTCTTCTTGTGTTCCTCAATATCATTCTCCACCTGGTAGGCTCGATCAACTGCATCTTGAAAATCTTGCAATTTGTGGGATACTAGTTGAGTTCTAATCGCAGTTCTCAATCCCTTTACAAATCGCATAGCCTTCCTCTCCTCAGTTGCCACTAAGTGGGTACAGTACCTGGATAACTCCGTGAATTTGGATGTATACTGAGCCACAGACATAATATTCTGCTCCAAGTTAAGAAACTCCATTTCTTTCTTGTCTTGATCTACCCGAGGAATGAAATATTCCTTAAATTTCTTCAGAAAGTTCTCCCAAGTATATGGTATATGATTCTCATCCCAGTTAATTTTCAAACTTTTCCACCAGTGCTCAGCAGCTCCACTCAACTTATAAGTAGCAAACCTGACTTATTCTTCATTAGTACATCTGAGAACATCAAATATTTTTTCCATCGATTCAATCCACCTCTCAACCTTGGTCACATCCGGTTCTCCATCATAGCCGGTTGGTTTCATCTTTAAAAACTGTTCCAGACCATACCTCGGAGGTGCATGTTCTTCTCTTTGCCTCTGATCATGTATAGTTTTCATAGCTGCCTCGAACATTCCTTGAAACATAGCTCGAGCTTCTTCTCTTACATTACCCTGGCCGGCGGTACCCGACTGTTCACCCTCAGTTCCAACCATTTTTACTGAGTACCTGCATAAAACACTCAACGTTACTCACTTCATACTCAACTACCCTCCTAGGTCACTTAGTCATTCTAGACCATCTACAACCTAGCTCTGATACCAACTGTCGCGCCCCGACCCGTGGTCCTACTTGGCCCCACGTCCGGGACACGCACGGAAGACGTCATAAAACAATTTAAAGGAATTTTTCGAAATATACTTTCATAAAAAGGATCACACGACCAACACAACTACTTGAAACTTGACTTGAAGTCATAAAACAAACCAACTTTCACAACGAGTACTGAGCCACTTGGCCACAACTTTACTTACAAATATACAACACCGACATCTACTAAAAGAGATGATACAAAACTAAGTCACGGGTACACTACCCAAAAGGTGTTACATTTACATAATGTATCCTTTAACATACACACCACTTCCCAAAAGTCTTACCAAAGATCCTCTTCCCGACGTCCTCCCTGTGTGTGAACTATCCCCTGGGCTCCTTATCTAAAACGGTAAACAAATAAGGGGTGAGAATAAATCTCAGTAAGTTACTAAAATGCAACTACGTTACATGCTTATATGATAAACATAAAGGAACAATGTCACAAATGATCATATAGCATATAGCACATAATATGAGAGGCTCCCTATCGCCAACCGTCCCATACCGGTTGGAAATAACGACCAACTCATCATACAACACATAGTGTAGGAGTAAACACTCCTACGAGGATACCAAGCCAAGGTTTACCGAAATAACATGATCATAAGAGAAAACCATCTGAATAACCATCTGAGAAGACCACCTGTCTGAAACCATCTGAGCAGCATAAATAGCTGAAGCCGGGATCCCGAAAACCAAACCATATCCAACAGAGCCAAAGTAACAACGGGCAGCATCAATAGCTGAAACAGGTTCTGGAACCATATAACACAACCACAACAATAGCGGGAGAAAATGACACAAAGTCATACCCCTAAATGCTCACGCGAGGGAGCGAGTTCATCCCATCCAAGGCCAATCTGGACTGAGGAAATAGGTCCAGTGGAAAAGCCTTATAGTGAACTTAACTGATGCCACTACAATGCCTCCCACCTCCACTCGATAACATCCCAAACCCGGGAAATAGGACCAGTGGAAAAGCCTTATAGTGAACTTGGCTAGTGTGCCACTATAATGCTTTCCACCTCCACTCGATAACACACAAAACCAGCTGGACTTTCAACAAAGAGCACAGTAATAAATACTTGCTAAAACAACAACCAGGGCATGATTCCATAGAAGGAAACCACACAAGCTCATCATAGAGAAGTAAACACGTTTTCACAATAATGTGCACAATCTTGACATTAAGTCACCACACAATCCATCTACACAATCACATTAAGTCAAACCCGATCACAAAGGACCAATTCTATCATTTTGATACCTCATAACAATTATCTAGGGATCCTAGGACATCGCCTAAGACCTAGCCCAATACTTAACGAAAAACAAACAAGTTGTTAAAACTCAGACTGCTGTGAATACCCCTTTCCGATGAAGCGACGCATGGGAAGTATCTTGTGATTATTTTTATTTACAAAGGGAATATTCTTAACGACATTAAAATTATGAGAGTCGCCACGCCGTTTTAATTAAAGCCAAAACATTGAAAAAAGCATGTTTAATGGGTTCGGGGGTCAAATTACAACAAGAGAAGAATATTGATCGTTATCACTACTATTGTCCGAATTGATCGGTCTTTCTATCATGATGCGGTGTTAGTAGTGTGTTAGTGATTTAGACCGGATCCGAAGATTGCCTACGTTCCTCTCGATGTGAGAAGCTCAGGTCAGCGTAGTTCGCAGAGAATTAGAATAGGCAGAAGAATCGGGATCATGCATAATGAGGGGGAATTTACCTAAAGATTAGGGTTTAGAAATAGTTCCTAGATCATCCTCGGGTTGATGAACCCTCGATCATCATCGGCTATGAAATAACATGTAATTATGAAGATCGCAACCCTAAATATAGCATAAATAAGGTTTTAATCTATGAACACGAAGAACATGCGAAGAACATATATGAACATATGAATGAGCATGCGAAGCATATGAAGAAACTATGAATAAACATGTACGAACATGAATATTAAAGATCTACATTAAAAATAATGCAAGAACACGAAGAAATAGTTAGAAAACTTACCTATGTTGGCAAGAAATAAACCTTGGATCTTCTTGAGTGTTTGAATGTTAATTAGAGAGAAAAATAGTGTTTAAGAACTCCAAAATTCGTACTTAGAGCTCTCCAAATCGGACCCCTAAACCAATAGCATGGGATTGGTTTATATAGTAAACTGAGGGGAAGATCTGATGGTCCAGATCATCGGCGCAAGGTTGGCCGCCTGGCCATTGTTGAAGCCGGTTACAAGAGTGGCCGCGTGGCCAAGATCAACGCGGAGCAATGTTGGCCGCCTGGCCAAGTCTGCAGGCTGACTTGATTTTCAAGCTAGGGTTTCACTGTTGCTTTATGGTAACCCTAAGTTGCCTATTTTGATAGATTTTGCCATAAATGAGATATTTTGGGAATCCAGGACAAGTCTTTGCAAGGTTTCTAATTCCTATAAAGTCCTTGTACTTTTGGGAAAGTCCTAATAAACTCATTTTTAGGTCGGGTACTAACAGTAGCCCCTCGGCGACGCTTCTTGCAAGGCAATGTGGGGTCGACGATAAAAGAAGGATCCGTCTGAAACATGAGTTTCGAAACAGATGAAAGGTAAGGGAACGGCTGAACCTTGGCAGGCGACCTACGTATCCGCGGGGGAATCAAGCCAAACGTAGTTCAAATCGGATGGAAATTGGGAATGACTGTCCTCTGGTGGGGAGCAACGTCTTCTGCTGGGGAAAATGCACCTGCTGGGGATGTTAGATGACCGCATCGGTCGGGTGGCTGAACCTTTTCAGGTTTCCTGCGTGTCCTCCGAGGAATCAAGCCGGTCGTAGTTCAGAGATCTACTGGGGATAAAACGAGATGTCGGACTTCTACTGCGGATAATAAACCTACGGGCACTATCCTGTACGAAGCACGAATCATTCGTAAGCAATGGTAAACGCAATCAGGATCGCCAGGGTTCCTGCCGATCGCGCTAAAGTAATAGATGTTGGATCTCTCGCGAACAGAAACGCCGAGGCTTCTGCCAATCGCGATCAATCTAGGATGCGTATGTCATAGGGGCGCCGAAGTCTCTACAACCATACGAATCTTAATAATAGATGCTGGATCTTTCGCAAACAGAAACGCCGAGGCTTCTGCCAATTACGATTGATCTAGGATGGTATGTCATAGAGGCGCCGAAGTCTCTACGATCACGCGAATCCTAAGCAAGTATTCGGTGAAGAATGGAAATTTTAAGGGGCTTTCCGTACCCAAAGGTAACGAATATCAGTCAAAGTAGTGTTAAAGGCATTTAAGATGAATTAATAGGGAAAAGATCAGGGACAAAAGTGGAATTTTATCTGAAGGAGCAAGGTTGGCCGCGTGGCCAAACACACTGAAGTGCAAAAGTGGCCGCGTGCCAAGACCGCTGAGTGGTCAGATCTCCTTCACGCGGATTGCTGATCTGACGGCTGGGGTTGCAAGGGCGAAAGTGGCCGCGTGGCCAAGGCTGCCGATGGGCTGACTCCTTGCTCACATCACCAGAAACCTCCCCTCTTCTTCTTCTTTCTTCTTCTTCTTCCTCCATTGTTGACGAGTTAGGGAGAGAAAATTGAGTTTTTAGAGAGAGAAAGCTCGGATTTTGATAATTTTGAAGATTTCATTTCACATAATTCTTGAAGATATGGCGGATTGGATCAATGAAGCATTATTTAGAGATTTTCCGGGCCATGGTGGGTATATGCTTCCACAACAAGAGCCACAAGGAGAGGGGCACGGTAATGCTCAGGGCGGAGGAAATGTAGGGGCTGACCCAGGAGCGGGCTTTGAAGCGGCGCCTTTGATTCTGCGGGGCGGTTTGAGACCACGAGCCGCGACTCGGAATTATCACGATAATCTGCTGCGGTCCACGTTCGACCAAGATTACGATTTTTACATCGACTCTGAGCGTCATTGGTCGATGGGCTTCCGGAGACACGAGAGGTAAATTTTGAATTTTCGTTCCTCTCCTTCTCGCACATTTGTACGTTTTATGCACATAATATGAAATGCTAGAATAATGGAATGCTAGAATTTAAATTGCTGGAATTGTAAATTGCTAGAATGGTAACATACCTGTGCTGTGTTTACCTGCAGCGGATCAAGGCTCGTGGGTCCACAGTGACTGTGGGCAAACTGTGGGCGTCTCTGCCGGAGGGACCGGGCGGTTTGCGTGCTCGGATCGAGGCTATGGGCTTTGGCCCATTCTTTGACAGTGTCCGCATGGTCGGGGCTACCCTGAAGGTGGCAGCGGTGATAGAGGTGTGCCGGGAGTTCTGGTGGGATACCACCCATACCTTCCACTTTAGTTGGGGAGAGATTACCATCACGCCGACGGATTTCGCGGCCATCACGGGGTTGAGGTTTACTGGTACCCCTTTGCTTTTTGATGAGAGCTTGGCGGAGCGGCGGGATTACAGACAGGCTCTGCTGGGAGTTGACACCGACCTGGGAGGAGGTGTCAAGGGTTACGGAGTGGAGGCCGGGAAGGTGAATCTCTTGGTGGAGGTGGCTATCGAGGCCTTTAGTAGGGGGGAATATGATTTGGATTGCTTGGTCCGGCTGTTCTTATGGTACAGCTTTTCAGAGATTTTGTTTCCCAGTGGGGCTACTGTCTGCCGGTACTCACTGCTAGGGGATCTTGTGGACTTGGACTTAGTCGGTGGGATTTCTTGGGGTGGAGCCGGTTTGGCTGAGATTTACCGGGCTTTGGACCATTGCTCGAGGGCTAGCTCGTCGGCCTTTGACGGGTTCCAGTTCGCCTTTGAGGTATACTCCCGGCTACCCTTTTTCACTTGTTGAGATTTCTGTTCTATCTTTTGGTCTGAAATATCTCTCTTATTATATGCACAGGCTTGGGTGTACGAGGTCTTCGGTGTCGCCCCTTTTCAGTTGGTGATGAGTGTTAACAAGGTTGTTCTCATCATGTCGTACTGGTGCAAGGGCAACAGGGCTCATTCCCGCAGAAACCGGGACAGAAGACAGTAGATGCTGCTGATCTGAGGAGGGTGTTCGCGATGTCTGAGCCCATCGGGGTTAGATTTTACCCATGGAGCCCGGCCAATGAGGCTTCTGTGGGTCCCTATGTAGTGGAGTTGACCGCTTCTAGGGTTCTGCTTGTGGGTCTCACCGGGGAGGCCATGTATCTTGGGGAGAGGGTGGTTCGTCAGCACAGGGCTGGTGCGTTACCGTGGGCTCCTTATGACCCTCCTCGGGATATGCTTCGTCCTGCGAGGTTGGCGACTTTCTTGGCTCCCACTCCGGCAGAGCATTATAGGGGGAGCGATGACTATGCTGGCTACGTGCGGACACGGTTGATCAGCCCTCAGGTTCGGGCTCGGATGCTATCTGGAGAGGGATCAAGCTCGGCCCGGTATGTTGGTCGGAGTCGGCCTTTGGTTGACATGCCCCTTCGCTCGAGTAGCGTGAGAATGATGAGGGGCGGCCGGGAGGTGGAGCTTAGCTTGGAGCCGACTGATGCCGATCTTGTTGAGGAGACATTCATTCCTCCGCCCGACGCTGGGGTACGGCTTTGTGCTTTGTATTAGTCATGTTTGCACACACCTATTTCTTTCTGCATTGTAATCATTGCCTTGGCTTCACTTTCAGGTGACTCGGGAGGCCTACATCCGTTCAGCTCGGCGGGAGAACGTGTTGATGCGCTTACTGAGGGAGGCGTACCATTCATGTACCTGTCAGAGGGACGACGTTGCGTCACCCCAGCGTCGTGAGCGGTCTCCGAACGGCGCGGGCTCTTCTCACATTGGTGGTCGAGCGGTCCGGGGACGGAGTTCGGGTGCCGGTAGCTCTCGGGCTTTAGCGCGGTGCGGAGACACCACGGAGGAGGATTCTGATTAGGCGGGGTCCATCTTCATTTCCTACACTGTTAGCTAGTAGAGAGCAGAGGGATATGTATGTACAGGACAAATGTATAAAATGCATGTATGTATATTATGTTCTAAAATGCAATTTTATTGTGGGAGCCTACTTGTGCAAACTAGTTATTTTACAATGTCCCTAATTTTATACAATGCATGAGCCATGGAAGGGGGCAGGTACGTAGTTGCATGGATCCGTCACGGAGTGGGAAGAAACAAACTGAATTTCTGCATGGAGCAAAGTTGGCCGCATGGCCATGGCGTGGCCCAGAGCAATGTTGGCCGCCTGGCCATGGCAAGATCCGGAGCAAAGTTGGCTGCGTGGCCTAGGACGAAGTTGGCCGCCCGGCCAAGGACAATATCGGCCGCGGGGCCAAGGGCATATGTGGCCGCGTGGCCAAATCCTGCGCCGCCTCCGGTTTTCCTTTTCCTGGCAAGAATTGGGAGCTGTGCACTATTTAATGAACCCTTTGCAGCCATACAAACGTACCAGCAACCTTTTGAGCAATTTTTGAGTTCCTTTTAGCCAATTTTCTTGCTTTTTGCCATGGATCAAGAGGCTAGGATCACAAGCCTTGAGAAAAAAGTCTTCATAACCTCTATGGAGAAGTGGGTCGCCAAACTTCCTGGTTCAAGTCGTAGGAAACTTGATGAACGGTATGGGATAAAGTGTGTAACGCCCATCCTTAATCTCGTTAAATATTTGACTTATTTGTTAAATTCTTAACGTTCTTGTTAAATTCTTGGCTAGCATATTTATATGCTATTTTATTTAAGTTAATTATTTAATTACTTTAGAAAATTAAGGTGGTTAAATGTCAAAGTTGAAAGTTTAGGGGCCTTTTTGTTAAAGTTAGAATTTGAGGGGCCTAGTTGCAATTCTTTGAAAGTTTAAAGTATATCTTTTGTTGTTTGCCTGAGAAAGGCAAACCATTCTCAAACATTCTCTGTACGTCTCCTTCTGTTCTAAAGCCAAGGTTAGGATTCTTCCTATTCTCGACTCCTCGAGCTTAATTATCTCTCTGTTCGTGATTCTGGTCCCGGATAAATATTCGTGGCGTTGAATAGAGCGTTCCAGACCAATCAGAAATTTATTTGGGTCAACTTGATTTTTGACTAGGTAAGTTATTGACTCCCCCTTACTTGTAATAACATGTATATATGTTATTCCCGCTACTTGTTCTTGTTAAAATTGTGTTTTGGGCAATTTTTGTGGTACTTGTAAAATTGGGACGAATGGAGTATTTCTATACTATAAGTACAGAGAACCTAGTAAATGGGTTTGCAAATATATGTTAGGAATTTATACTCCTACTCGTGAGACGGTAAAATAGTAACTTGATTTAAATATTATTAGAAAAATTGTACCATTATTTGTGGTACGGGAAAATGAATGGAAGTATCTCTAAATGGGTATATTAGTATAATATAAAATTGTACTTATACTTTTGGGACGGAGAATTTATAAGTATGAAAGTCTCTGTTGAAATAAGAAAGTATAATGGAAATGAGTGATTTAAGCTTGTTATTATACTCCTGGGTTGATAATATATTGATAAAAATTATACTCCTATGCTTGGGACGGAAAATTATTTAACCTGGGAAAGAATTCGGATTTTGGCATTTTTGGGCCTTAGGCGACCGCCCATTTTGGGCTGGGCGACCGCCCATCTATCTGAAGTATTTTGTTCTTGGAAAGCCTGATTTTGGGCGACCGCCCACACCATTTTGTGCGGCCGCCCATATGTCCTGAAAAATTGTAAAACTTGTTTAATGATTGTATAAGTTGGAAATAACCCTTGTTAAGGCATATAGCCTTAGGATAAGATGTCCTAGTAAGTATTGTGATACCTTAGGGGTATCAGAAGTGAGTCTTGAACATGATTACTCATTAAATTAAAATGAGAACTTGAGTATAAAAGGAACAACTCTTTTATATGTCTTAAAAGTGCTATGAACAAGCACTTATGTGTTATGCTTGTCTTGAAGCTAAGGATTGTGCACCTTAGGGGTATAAAACAATGTTTTGAACGTGAACATCCTAAGAATAAGATTTAGAATTGGTAAGAGTAAAGTGTATAACTCTTATACATGATTGAATGTCCCAAAGATTAAGTATAAGACAATAAAATCTTGTACATGACTTGAACATCCAAAGAAAAAGGGATTAAAACATGAATATAAGATTAATAAATCTTGTATATGCCTTGACACCAATATATGGGTAAGGTGTAAACTCGAAAGTGCTCAGAATAAGCATTAACGTGAATAAGAAATATTCTTGACTTGTATGTGCAATCATCGCACATAGTTGCTTGATAACAATGTGACTTCTTGATTTCTTGAAGCTTGTTTCCCGTTGAGCTAGTCCACGAATATTGGATTAGTCTCCCCTCTCGTAGCTAAAGTTTGTGTACCCAAAGGACACCAACTAATGTCTTGAACTTGAATATCCTAGGAATAGGATCGTGAACTCGATTGGGAGATGTATAGCTCATCTTCTTAATTAAAACGTGAATATAAGATGAGTAAATCATGTACTTGTCTTAAATAACCAAAGAGTTGGATTGATAACTTAAGTACAAGTTAATTAACTCTTGTACATGTTTAACCATCCAAGAAAATGGATTGAGAACTTGGATACAAGATAATAAAATCTTGTAAAAGTCTTGACTGTCTTGATTGTCTTGAATGTTTTGAAACCATTACATGAATATGGTAATAACTTGAAAGAGTCTTGATGTGTATATGCAAATCTTGCATATATTTACTTGATATAATGTGGCTTCTTGATTGATTGGTACGTGGTATGAATAACCAAAAGAGTTGGGATATGGAACTAGATAGAGAATGATTAACTCTACTACATACTTGAACTTGATACGTGTATATTGGAAGTGCTATAAATAAGCACTAAAGTGTAAGTGATTTAGTGTAATCATATATATACTTAATGAAGTATATAAAGAATGAAGAAGATATCTTGTCTTGAAATGGTTCCTAAAGAAAATAGGGACTAGTGTAATATGAAGATAATTCATATAATCGTGAACACTACGATTTAAATTAATAAGAATGATTACAGAACACAATATGTGTTGGAAAAGGTATTCGATTACTAACGATACATATACGTGAGATATGATAGTGACTAGGTAGGAATGTGACCTATGCTACTACGTGTTTAGAGTCTAAGGTATTGGGCTCTATTTGATAGTAAGGGTATCGGGATAGACACTTTAATGTGTTAAACGTGATATGAATATGTACGTGCAAACTTGGCATGTGACAAAGTGAAATACCCTACTACTTGACTGAAGTCTGTTATAAATGGACTCTTACTTGGATTGATCGTGTTACATGGAAACTTATGTGCCATAGTTAAACTTGATTGGTATTCGCAATAATTGAGTACGTGTACTTATATTCTCGTGAGCACATGATACATAGTTACATGGTGCATATTCTCGTGAGCACATGATACATACTTATATGGTGCATATTCTCGTGAGCACATGATACATAGTTACATGGTGCATATTCTTGTGAGCACATGATACATAATTACATGGTGCATATTCTTGTGAGCACATGATACATGATTACATGGTGCATAAAGAGTAGTCCACTAATAAGGGACTGAGTTCTGTTCTGTAGTTCAAGTAAATATCTACTTGTGCATTCTTGGTGAGTCCAGCTGGTTCTCCTTGCTTGTTCAAAAATATATAGGTTCACGCTTGTCGCGAGAGCTGGGGTTTAAGTGACAATCGGGTCCCTATGTATTTCCGCCCGACCCCTTACTACTGGCCATAGTAAGGGCATAGCTTCCTTGGTTGGAGCAATAAGCCTGACCTAAGTGAATGCTAACTCCCGTCCCGAACACCATGTGGATCTTGTTATTGTGGATGACACTGAATACCAGGTCTCCTTATATACTGTTCTCCCGTCCCGAACACCACGTGGATCTTGTTATTGTGGATGACACTGGTTACCAGGTCTTCTTATATACTGCACAGTAGTCTCTTGTTCCTGTTCTTGGTTGTCCTCAGCTAGAAAAGCATCGACAACAAATGGTATTCTTGGGAGAAATAAGGAAGGATTCAGGTACAATGCGTGATAGGCCTATGTGCATCTTGTGAGCTGGTTTAGCCTCTCACTCTACTTGACTACTTGTTACCTGAACCTTTCTTGAGCTTGATTACTTGTTGAGTGGGCTTAGCCTCTCCTATACTTGTTACTTGATGATACTTGATATATGTTTAGTTGAGTATCTACTTGTATTGTATGATAACATGACATATAGTTGCATGTTAATAGCTTACTGAGATTTATCTCACCCTTTATTTGTTTAATTGTTCCCCCCCCCCAGGAAAGCAGGGGATAGTACGCAGTGAGGCTCGACTTAGCTGGGAATTTACTCAGCAGGATATTCTTGTTCGAAGTTAGTGTCCTTTTATATTTTGGTAAGGACGATCTTGTATGAGTTAATTAAACTCTGGGCTTGTATTGGGGTAGTATTTGTTGTCCCTAGACAGTTCTTGATGCCAGCTTATTTACTAGGCATGTCTTCCGCTGTATGTAACCTTGTTTGGTTTTAATTTTCTTGGTCTAGAACTCGTGTGAGCTATCTTAGCTCCCTACTCTTGAGTATATACGTCATGTCAGTTGTGTTTTTAACAGGTATTGTTCCTGTTTCCCGTTAGTTTCTTGTTTCTTGTTAGTTACGCGCACCAGGTTCGAGGTTCTATTAGGGAATCCCGGGACTTGGGGCGTGTCAGGTTGGTATCAGAGCTATGGTTTAGCTCTAAGCCTGGATAGGGTCTATGGCCTAGGTTGGGTTAGTCTTGGGTGTGTTTTCGACGCCGAGTGCTTCGTTACTTGTTGTTATACCAGGCATAGGACTGGTGTTGATAGTGTTGATCCAATTGGATTAGATGGTTGGAGAATCGAGAGCGCGAGTCTTTAAAGACTTAGGCGTATCTATCTTGTCTTGTGGACATTGTATCGTGCTATATATGCATGCTTGTCCTTATCTCGTGAATTATGTGAAAGTGTATTCTCTAGTAAGAGACTACGTGTTGATATTGTTATGAATAAGAGCTTGATAGAAGTGTGGGTGATAACACCCTATACGTTTTATGTTAATTTGGTCGTGTCACCGATATGGGACACTGATGTGATACGTGATATAGCTTGGCTGTCTACGTGTCATGACTTGGCTTTCTATGTGTTAGGCCAATCTTGTTTACCATAATAGATGGTAATTAATTCTCTGCTAGTATGCTTGACTATTTATGTGAGCATGATAGATTTATGCATATCATTCATATTTTGCATTGAAAGTCTAGAAAGGGTTCTTGAGATTGTACTGGGTATTTAACCTATGTGATTGATAGTGGAGTTTCTACACCAAACCAGATGGATGTATCCATTCTTGATGAGAAACTTGGATTATCTTGAGTGGTTACAGTGCAAATACAGTGCTGACACCTGGATTAATGTTCTTGACCTCGATTGAGTTAAACCAGTTGAAGATTCAACTTGAGAATTTCTTGATAGAGGATATATCTACCTTGTAGTGGATGTCTGAATTGAGTATCTGTGTTGACCTATTAGTGGAAACAACCAAGGTATGCGTGTTCTTGAGATATTCTTGATCTTGTTAGAGATTCATGAATGAATTTTGAAGGCAGCTCCATTGTTAACTATTTGACACCGAGAGCTACATCTTTTGATGGATTGTCTTGATGGATTGATATACGTGAAGTCAGTTTTGAATATTGAAACGATGGATGACCACGACTCAGTATTGAGATTGCCTAGTGGATTTGACTAGTATTACAGTGATCTGGAGGATATGACCAGTTCTATGATTTCTAGTGGATATGTCAAGTTTCACCGATATAGTGGATTGACTAATCGAGTCTACTTGACTTTATGTGTTTCGATGTTATAATTTATACATCTAAATTGCATAGAATATATGTGAGTATCTGTGCATAGTCGTGATGTTCTTGAGTTCTACTTGTTGATTATATATGTTATAATCTTGACCTAGTAAAAAAAAAATTCGAGGGCGAATTTTCTTTAAGGTGGGGAGGATGTAACGCCCATCCTTAATCTCGTTAAATATTTGACTTATTTGTTAAATTCTTAAAGTGCTTGTTAAATTCTTGGCTAGCATATTTATATGCTATTTTATTTAAGTTAATTATTTAATTACTTTAGAAAATTAAGGTGGTTAAATGTCAAAGTTGAAAGTTTAGGGGCCTTTTTGTTAAAGTTAGAATTTGAGGGGCCTAGTTGCAATTCTTTGAAAGTTTAAAGTATATCTTTTGTTGTTTGCCTGAGAAAGGCAAACCATTCTCAAACATTCTCTGTACGTCTCCTTCTGTTCTAAAGCCAAGGTTAGGATTCTTCCTATTCTCGACTCCTCGAGCTTAATTATCTCTCTGTTCGTGATTCTGGTCCCGGATAAATATTCGTGGCGTTGAATAGAGCGTTCCAGACCGATCAGAAATTTATTTGGGTCAACTTGATTTTTGACTAGGTAAGTTATTGACTCCCCCTTACTTGTAATAACATGTATATATGTTATTCCCGCTACTTGTTCTTGTTAAAATTGTGTTTTGGGCAATTTTTGTGGTACTTGTAAAATTGGGACGAAGGGAGTATTTCTATACTATAAGTACAGAGAACCTAGTAAATGGGTTTGCAAATATATGTTAGGAATTTATACTCCTACTCGTGAGACGGTAAAATAGTAACTTGATTTAAATATTATTAGAAAAATTGTACCATTATTTGTGGTACGGGAAAATGAATGGAAGTATCTCTAAATGGGTATATTAGTATAATATAAAATTGTACTTATACTTTTGGGACGGAGAATTTATAAGTATGAAAGTCTCTGTTGAAATAAGAAAGTATAATGGAAATGAGTGATTTAAGCTGTTATTATACTCCTGGGTTTGATAATATATTGATAAAAATTATACTCCTATGCTTGGGACGGAAAATTATTTAACCTGGGAAAGAATTCGGATTTTGGCATTTTTGGGCCTTAGGCGACCGCCAATTTTGGGCTGGGCGACCGCCCATCTATCTGAAGTATTTTGTTCTTGGAAAGCCTGATTTTGGGCGACCGCCCACACCATTTTGTGCGGCCGCCCATATGTCCTGAAAAATTGTAAAACTTGTTTAATGATTGTATAAGTTGGAAATAACCCTTGTTAAGGCATATAGCCTTAGGATAAGATGTCCTAGTAAGTATTGTGATACCTTAGGGGTATCAGAAGTGAGTCTTGAACATGATTACTCATTAAATTAAAATGAGAACTTGAGTATAAAAGGAACAACTCTTTTATATGTCTTAAAAGTGCTATGAACAAGCACTTATGTGTTATGCTTGTCTTGAAGCTAAGGATTGTGCACTTTAGGGGTATAAAACAATGTTTTGAACGTGAACATCCTAAGAATAAGATTTAGAATTGGTAAGAGTAAAGTGTATAACTCTTATACATGATTGAATGTCCCAAAGATTAAGTATAAGACAATAAAATCTTGTACATGACTTGAACATCCAAAGAAAAAGGGATTAAAACATGAATATAAGATTAATAAATCTTGTATATGCCTTGACACCAATATATGGGTAAGGTGTAAACTCGAAAGTGCTCAGAATAAGCATTAACGTGAATAAGAAATATTCTTGACTTGTATGTGCAATCATCTCACATAGTTGCTTGATAACAATGTGACTTCTTGATTTCTTGAAGCTTGTTCCCGTTGAGCTAGTCCACGAATATTGGATTAGTCTCCCCTCTCGTAGCTAAAGTTTGTGTACCCAAAGGACACCAACTAATGTCTTGAACTTGAATATCCTAGGAATAGGATCGTGAACTCGATTGGGAGATGTATAGCTCATCTTCTTAATTAAAACGTGAATATAAGATGAGTAAATCATGTACTTGTCTTAAATAACCAAAGAGTTGGATTGATAACTTAAGTATAAGTTAATTAACTCTTGTACATGTTTAACCATCCAAGAAAATGGATTGAGAACTTGGATACAAGATAATAAAATCTTGTAAAAGTCTTGACTGTCTTGATTGTCTTGAATGTTTTGAAACCATTACATGAATATGGTAATAACTTGAAAGAGTCTTGATGTGTATATGCAAATCTTGCATATACTTACTTGATATAATGTGGCTTCTTGATTGATTGGTACGTGGTATGAATAACCAAAAGAGTTGGGATATGGAACTAGATAGAGAATGATTAACTCTACTACATACTTGAACTTGATACGTGTATATTGGAAGTGCTATAAATAAGCACTAAAGTGTAAGTGATTTAGTGTAATCATGTATATACTTAATGAAGTATATAAAGAATGAAGAAGATATCTTGTCTTGAAATGGTTCCTAAAGAAAATAGGGACTAGTGTAATATGAAGATAATTCATATAATCGTGAACACTACGATTTAAATTAATAAGAATGATTACAGAACACAATATGTGTTGGAAAAGGTATTCGATTACTAACGATACATATACGTGAGATATGATAGTGACTAGGTAGGAATGTGACCTATGCTACTACGTGTTTAGAGTCTAAGGTATTGGGCTCTATTTGATAGTAAGGGTATCGGGATAGACACTTTAATGTGTTAAACGTGATATGAATATGTACGTGCAAACTTGGCATGTGACAAAGTGAAATACCCTACTACTTGACTGAAGTCTGTTATAAATGGACTCTTACTTGGATTGATCGTGTTACATGGAAACTTATGTGCCATAGTTAAACTTGATTGGTATTCGCAATAATTGAGTACGTGTACTTATATTCTCGTGAGCACATGATACATAGTTACATGTGCATATTCTCGTGAGCACATGATACATACTTACATGGTGCATATTCTCGTGAGCACATGATACATAGTTACATGGTGCATATTCTTGTGAGCACATGATACATAATTACATGGTGCATATTCTTGTGAGCACATGATACATGATTACATGGTGCATAAAGAGTAGTCCACTAATAAGGGACTGAGTTCTGTTCTGTAGTTCAAGTAAATATCTACTTGTGCATTCTTGGTGAGTCCAGCTGGTTCTCCTTGCTTGTTCGAAAATATATAGGTTCACGCTTGTCGCGAGAGCTGGGGTTTAAGTGACAATCAGGTCCCTATGTATTTCCGCCCGACCCCTTACTACTGGCCATAGTAAGGGCATAGCTTCCTTGGTTGGAGCAATAAGCCTGACCTAAGTGAATGCTAACTCCCGTCCCGAACACCATGTGGATCTTGTTATTGTGGATGACACTGAATACCAGGTCTCCTTATATACTGTTCTCCCGTCCCGAACACCACGTGGATCTTGTTATTGTGGATGACACTGGTTACCAGGTCTTCTTATATACTGCACAGTAGTCTCTTGTTCCTGTTCTTGGTTGTCCTCAGCTAGAAAAGCATCGACAACAAATGGTATTCTTGGGAGAAATAAGGAAGGATTCAGGTACAATGCGTGATAGGCCTATGTGCATCTTGTGAGCTGGTTTAGCCTCTCACTCTACTTGACTACTTGTTACCTGAACCTTTCTTGAGCTTGATTACTTGTTGAGTGGGCTTAGCCTCTCCTATACTTGTTACTTGATGATACTTGATATATGTTTAGTTGAGTATCTACTTGTATTGCATGATAACATGACATATAGTTGCATGTTAATAGCTTACTGAGATTTATCTCACCCTTTATTTGTTTAATTGTTCCCCCCCAGGAAAGCAGGGGATAGTACGCAGTGAGGCTCGACTTAGCTGGGAATTTACTCAGAAGGATATTCTTGTTCGAAGTTAGTGTCCTTTTATATTTTGGTAAGGACGATCTTGTATGAGTTAATTAAACTCTGGGCTTGTATTGGGGTAGTATTTGTTGTCCCTAGACAGTTCTTGATGCCAGCTTATTTACTAGGCATGTCTTCCGCTGTATGTAACCTTGTTTGGTTTTAATTTTCTTGGTCTAGAACTCGTGTGAGCTATCTTAGCTCCCTACTCTTGAGTATATACGTCATGTCAGTTGTTGTTTTTAACAGGTATTGTTCCTGTTTCCCGTTAGTTTCTTGTTTCTTGTTAGTTACGCGCACCAGGTTCGAGGTTCTATTAGGGAATCCCGGGACTTGGGGCGTGTCAGGTTGGTATCAGAGCTATGGTTTAGCTCTAAGCCTGGATAGGGTCTATGGCCTAGGTTGGGTTAGTCTTGGGTGTGTTTTCGACGCCGAGTGCTTCGTTACTTGTTGTTATACCAGGCATAGGACTGGTGTTGATAGTGTTGATCCAATTGGATTAGATGGTTGGAGAATCGAGAGCGCGAGTCTTTAAAGACTTAGGCGTATCTATCTTGTCTTGTGGACATTGTATCGTGCTATATATGCATGCTTGTCCTTATCTCGTGAATTATGTGAAAGTGTATTCTCTAGTAAGAGACTACGTGTTGATATTGTTATGAATAAGAGCTTGATAGAAGTGTGGGTGATAACACCCTATACGTTTATGTTAATTTGGTCGTGTCACCGATATGGGACACTGATGTGATACGTGATATAGCTTGGCTGTCTACGTGTCATGACTTGGCTTTCTATGTGTTAGGCCAATCTTGTTTACCATAATAGATGGTAATTAATTCTCTGCTAGTATGCTTGACTATTTATGTGAGCATGATAGATTTATGCATATCATTCATATTTTGCATTGAAAGTCTAGAAAGGGTTCTTGAGATTGTACTGGGTATTTAACCTATGTGATTGATAGTGGAGTTTCTACACCAAACCAGATGGATGTATCCATTCTTGATGAGAAACTTGGATTATCTTGAGTGGTTACAGTGCAAATACAGTGCTGACACCTGGATTAATGTTCTTGACCTCGATTGAGTTAAACCAGTTGAAGATTCAACTTGAGAATTTCTTGATAGAGGATATATCTACCTTGTAGTGGATGTCTGAATTGAGTATCTGTGTTGACCTATTAGTGGAAACAACCAAGGTATGCGTGTTCTTGAGATATTCTTGATCTTGTTAGAGATTCATGAATGAATTTTGAAGGCAGCTCCATTGTTAACTATTTGACACCGAGAGCTACATCTTTTGATGGATTGTCTTGATGGATTGATATACGTGAAGTCAGTTTTGAATATTGAAACGATGGATGACCACGACTCAGTATTTGAGATTGCCTAGTGGATTTGACTAGTATTACAGTGATCTGGAGGATATGACCAGTTCTATGATTTCTAGTGGATATGTCAAGTTTCACCGATATAGTGGATTGACTAATCGAGTCTACTTGACTTTATGTGTTTCGATGTTATAATTTATACATCTAAATTGCATAGAATATATGTGAGTATCTGTGCATAGTCGTGATGTTCTTGAGTTCTACTTGTTGATTATATATGTTATAATCTTGACCTAGTAAAAAAAAAATTCGAGGGCGAATTTTCTTTAAGGTGGGGAGGATGTAACGCCCATCCTTAATCTCGTTAAATATTTGACTTATTTGTTAAATTCTTAAAGTGCTTGTTAAATTCTTGGCTAGCATATTTATATGCTATTTTATTTAAGTTAATTATTTAATTACTTTAGAAAATTAAGGTGGTTAAATGTCAAAGTTGAAAGTTTAGGGGCCTTTTTGTTAAAGTTAGAATTTGAGGGGCCTAGTTGCAATTCTTTGAAAGTTTAAAGTATATCTTTTGTTGTTTGCCTGAGAAAGGCAAACCATTCTCAAACATTCTCTGTACGTCTCCTTCTGTTCTAAAGCCAAGGTTAGGATTCTTCCTATTCTCGACTCCTCGAGCTTAATTATCTCTCTGTTCGTGATTCTGGTCCCGGATAAATATTCGTGGCGTTGAATAGAGCGTTCCAGACCGATCAGAAATTTATTTGGGTCAACTTGATTTTTGACTAGGTAAGTTATTGACTCCCCCTTACTTGTAATAACATGTATATATGTTATTCCCGCTACTTGTTCTTGTTAAAATTGTGTTTTGGGCAATTTTTGTGGTACTTGTAAAATTGGGACGAAGGGAGTATTTCTATACTATAAGTACAGAGAACCTAGTAAATGGGTTTGCAAATATATGTTAGGAATTTATACTCCTACTCGTGAGACGGTAAAATAGTAACTTGATTTAAATATTATTAGAAAAATTGTACCATTATTTGTGGTACGGGAAAATGAATGGAAGTATCTCTAAATGGGTATATTAGTATAATATAAAATTGTACTTATACTTTTGGGACGGAGAATTTATAAGTATGAAAGTCTCTGTTGAAATAAGAAAGTATAATGGAAATGAGTGATTTAAGCTTGTTATTATACTCCTGGGTTTGATAATATATTGATAAAAATTATACTCCTATGCTTGGGACGGAAAATTATTTAACCTGGGAAAGAATTCGGATTTTGGCATTTTTGGGCCTTAGGCGACCGCCCATTTTGGGCTGGGCGACCGCCCATCTATCTGAAGTATTTTGTTCTTGGAAAGCCTGATTTTGGGCGACCGCCCACACCATTTTGTGCGGCCGCCCATATGTCCTGAAAAATTGTAAAACTTGTTTAATGATTGTATAAGTTGGAAATAACCCTTGTTAAGGCATATAGCCTTAGGATAAGATGTCCTAGTAAGTATTGTGATACCTTAGGGGTATCAGAAGTGAGTCTTGAACATGATTACTCATTAAATTAAAATGAGAACTTGAGTATAAAAGGAACAACTCTTTTATATGTCTTAAAAGTGCTATGAACAAGCACTTATGTGTTATGCTTGTCTTGAAGCTAAGGATTGTGCACCTTAGGGGTATAAAACAATGTTTTGAACGTGAACATCCTAAGAATAAGATTTAGAATTGGTAAGAGTAAAGTGTATAACTCTTATACATGATTGAATGTCCAAAAGATTAAGTATAAGACAATAAAATCTTGTACATGACTTGAACATCCAAAGAAAAAGGGATTAAAACATGAATATAAGATTAATAAATCTTGTATATGCCTTGACACCAATATATGGGTAAGGTGTAAACTCGAAAGTGCTCAGAATAAGCATTAACGTGAATAAGAAATATTCTTGACTTGTATGTGCAATCATCGCACATAGTTGCTTGATAACAATGTGACTTCTTGATTTCTTGAAGCTTGTTTCCCGTTGAGCTAGTCCACGAATATTGGATTAGTCTCCCCTCTCGTAGCTAAAGTTTGTGTACCCAAAGGACACCAACTAATGTCTTGAACTTGAATATCCTAGGAATAGGATCGTGAACTCGATTGGGAGATGTATAGCTCATCTTCTTAATTAAAACGTGAATATAAGATGAGTAAATCATGTACTTGTCTTAAATAACCAAAGAGTTGGATTGATAACTTAAGTATAAGTTAATTAACTCTTGTACATGTTTAACCATCCAAGAAAATGGATTGAGAACTTGGATACAAGATAATAAAATCTTGTAAAAGTCTTGACTGTCTTGATTGTCTTGAATGTTTTGAAACCATTACATGAATATGGTAATAACTTGAAAGAGTCTTGATGTGTATATGCAAATCTTGCATATATTTACTTGATATAATGTGGCTTCTTGATTGATTGGTACGTGGTATGAATAACCAAAAGTTGGGATATGGAACTAGATAGAGAATGATTAACTCTACTACATACTTGAACTTGATACGTGTATATTGGAAGTGCTATAAATAAGCACTAAAGTGTAAGTGATTTAGTGTAATCATGTATATACTTAATGAAGTATATAAAGAATGAAGAAGATATCTTGTCTTGAAATGGTTCCTAAAGAAAATAGGGACTAGTGTAATATGAAGATAATTCATATAATCGTGAACACTACGATTTAAATTAATAAGAATGATTACAGAACACAATATGTGTTGGAAAAGGTATTCGATTACTAACGATACATATACGTGAGATATGATAGTGACTAGGTAGGAATGTGACCTATGCTACTACGTGTTTAGAGTCTAAGGTATTGGGCTCTATTTGATAGTAAGGGTATCGGGATAGACACTTTAATGTGTTAAACGTGATATGAATATGTACGTGCAAACTTGGCATGTGACAAAGTGAAATACCCTACTACTTGACTGAAGTCTGTTATAAATGGACTCTTACTTGGATTGATCGTGTTACATGGAAACTTATGTGCCATAGTTAAACTTGATTGGTATTCGCAATAATTGAGTACGTGTACTTATATTCTCGTGAGCACATGATACATAGTTACATGGTGCATATTCTCGTGAGCACATGATACATACTTACATGGTGCATATTCTCGTGAGCACATGATACATAGTTACATGGTGCATATTCTTGTGAGCACATGATACATAATTACATGGTGCATATTCTTGTGAGCACATGATACATGATTACATGGTGCATAAAGAGTAGTCCACTAATAAGGGACTGAGTTCTGTTCTGTAGTTCAAGTAAATATCTACTTGTGCATTCTTGGTGAGTCCAGCTGGTTCTCCTTGCTTGTTCGAAAATATATAGGTTCACGCTTGTCGCGAGAGCTGGGGTTTAAGTGACAATCGGGTCCCTATGTATTTCCGCCCGACCCCTTACTACTGGCCATAGTAAGGGCATAGCTTCCTTGGTTGGAGCAATAAGCCTGACCTAAGTGAATGCTAACTCCCGTCCCGAACACCATGTGGATCTTGTTATTGTGGATGACACTGAATACCAGGTCTCCTTATATACTGTTCTCCCGTCCCGAACACCACGTGGATCTTGTTATTGTGGATGACACTGGTTACCAGGTCTTCTTATATACTGCACAGTAGTCTCTTGTTCCTGTTCTTGGTTGTCCTCAGCTAGAAAAGCATCGACAACAAATGGTATTCTTGGGAGAAATAAGGAAGGATTCAGGTACAATGCGTGATAGGCCTATGTGCATCTTGTGAGCTGGTTTAGCCTCTCACTCTACTTGACTACTTGTTACCTGAACCTTTCTTGAGCTTGATTACTTGTTGAGTGGGCTTAGCCTCTCCTATACTTGTTACTTGATGATACTTGATATATGTTTAGTTGAGTATCTACTTGTATTGCATGATAACATGACATATAGTTGCATGTTAATAGCTTACTGAGATTTATCTCACCCTTTATTTGTTTAATTGTTCCCCCCCCCCAGGAAAGCAGGGGATAGTACGCAGTGAGGCTCGACTTAGCTGGGAATTTACTCAGCAGGATATTCTTGTTCGAAGTTAGTGTCCTTTTATATTTTGGTAAGGACGATCTTGTATGAGTTAATTAAACTCTGGGCTTGTATTGGGGTAGTATTTGTTGTCCCTAGACAGTTCTTGATGCCAGCTTATTTACTAGGCATGTCTTCCGCTGTATGTAACCTTGTTTGGTTTTAATTTTCTTGGTCTAGAACTCGTGTGAGCTATCTTAGCTCCCTACTCTTGAGTATATACGTCATGTCAGTTGTGTTTTTAACAGGTATTGTTCCTGTTTCCCGTTAGTTTCTTGTTTCTTGTTAGTTACGCGCACCAGGTTCGAGGTTCTATTAGGGAATCCCGGGACTTGGGGCGTGTCAAAGTGCCTTTGGTCACTTTTGCACATGAACTCCAATACCAACCTTTTGCAAGCTTGTGGTAAATTTTGGAATGATACCCTCCATGTCTTCAAATTTTCATTCAACGAGATAACACCCACTTATGAGGACATCGCGGCTTTATGTGGCTACGAAGGGAAGGGTAAAGTTGCCTTGCCTTTTGACTTCGTTTGCTTGAGGGACAAGTTGGTGACCTTTGGCGTACCCGCGGATGACCTTGATAGGTATGCTAGGGGCGGTTATGTCGACCTTTCTTGGATGCCGCAACACTTCATGCATGCAGACGTGACCTCTAACCGCTCCTTGGACCATCTTGCATTGTGCTTGTTCAGCTCTATCCTTTTCCCTTCTGAGGTGGGATTTGCCAGTGAAGGATGTTTGGGTATGGTGAACTTGGCTCGTTTGGGTTATGATATTGTACCGGCCATTCTTGGGGAGATGCTCTGTGGGATTCCCCATCTCGCGGCTTATGGTGGGATGCCTTGTGGTAGTGATAGGCTTTTGACCATGTGGTTGCAAGAGCGGCTTCGAGTGAATAAACCGGCGTCTTCTCTGAAGGTGGCCCCATGGATGCACCGCATTAGAGGCATGGTGGAGCGGTTTGAGGGCATGACTCTCAAAGGTTGGGAAAAGTATTTGGCGGAAATGGTGATTGACGACATTCAGTGGGTGGTGCCCCATTGGCACATTCACTCTGTGAGGGAGAAACAAGTGGGACTTCACATGATCAAAGTTCCAACCCTTTCTGGGACTACCTTTTACTATCCCTCTAGAGTGCTTCGTCAGTATGGTTTGGTGCAGACCATCCCGGAGGGTTGGGACGAGGAGAGAGATGATTTTCCTTTCGGGGTACTTCAGTTGGACGATAGTGCCTCAGTCCTTCTTTCCCAGATGTGGGGCGAGGCCGGCTTTAGTCGTAGGACCTTCCTCACACGCTCTAGCAACACCTTCCTGCCACGCGAGTATTTGGATTGGTATATGGGGAGACTTGGGCATGCGGAGCAGACTCTAGAGACCCTAAGGGGCACTATTTTGGGATCCTGTGCTCCAAGTTCTTCATTGAGGATTAAGGAGGCTGAGGCTTATGAGAGGAGGATGAGTAAGAGCGTGGCTAACGAAGGCGGAGAAGAAGTGGGGGCGTCAAAGAAGAGGAAAGGCGAAGAGGCTCCTAATGGCAAGGCTAAAGGTGTTAGCGAGTTCGAAAGGAGATTCTGTGAGAATCCTAGCAAGAAGAAAGTTCGCCGTGGGCAAAGCAAGAAGAAAGAGACCGAGGGCACAAATGGCACTAAGGAGTAATTCTGAGCGTCTCTCCATAGTCGTGCAGACACATTAGTTTAAATTAGTTTGCTTTTGTTTGAGTTTCAATTTCAGAATAGGTTATTTATTCAAAAAGTATGTCAAGCTTAGACTCATCAAATAAGTGTTTAACATGTAATGACTATGGAAATAAAAGTTTTTGCTTTCAGAAAATACAACTTCGATCTTTATTGCTTAACAAGATTTGGATGTTTATTTGTTTTTTAGACCGCACCTTTTGAAAGGCTGCCTACGTTCCCCTTTTACAAATAGGACTAAGGGGCTCAGGTCATCGTAGTTCGCTCCAGTCAGACTAGAATGATTTTAAAGAAAGGGAAGATAGAAGGGGGAATGCTCTAACTTTTGCCTAGACCGCCCTTGCGGGTTTTCGATCTAGCGAGCTTTGTACGCACCCTTATTTTGCATAGACCGCCCTTTGCGGGTTTTCAGTCTATCGGGCTTCTTTTTGCGTAGTAAATAATATTTTTTTTTTTTTTTTTTTTAGAGGGGGAGTCTAGTCATAGTAGCGTCTGAGCTTGCTGAGGTTGACTGGTTCCTTGAACGGGTTGCCATCCAAATCTGTCATTCTGTCAGTCTTGTGGTGCACCTCGAGCTTTGGTCATTGCGTCGACGCGTTGCTTCAAATCCTCTATTTCTCTTGAGATGGCTTGACTCGTTTCTGCAGCCAGGTGCGAGAGTATCTCTGGGCCGTTCCTCACATAGGGCTCGATTTCATAGCAGCCGAGGAGTTCTAAGTTTCCGCTTTCTCCATAGAACCAAAATCCTCTTACGTCGGTGAGCATATTTTCGTCCATCAAGTCTTGGATTCTCCTTTGTAGAGCGACGCAGTCGTTGGTGTCGTGGCCTTCGTCTTGGTGGTAAGAGCAACTTTTGGTAGGTTCAAATGGTTGAGGGGGTGATAATTCGGAGAGGAGTGAATGTTCTTCTAGAGGCTGCATCTTGCCCATTTGTCTTAGTTGGTCGAACAATCTTTCGAAAGGGGTCCCTATTCTTGTGTAGCGGGGGACCGAGAGGGGGTATTTTTCCAAAAATCTTTGCATTTTTTCACTGATTTCCTTTTCCTGGCGCAAGGGCCACGATCCTGTCGTTGGTGTTGGGGTCTGAAGTTCATTCCCATGTGCCGGGTGCGGGATTGGGGTATTCGCGAGGTACTCCTTGAGGCAGCATAATGCGAACTCACATCTCGAACTCCATTCTTGGTCGCGGGCCCTTTCTATTTCTCTGAGTGTCGGTTCCCCCACTGTTGTGAAATGGTTGAGGTATTGCAGTAACTTGATGAGTTCTTCCTTTTCGGCTTTGTTCCGAGGAGATTGCGTTCTTAACACGGCTCGAACTCGCCGACTGATGGTCCTCCCCGAGGTCGCGGAGGGGGTTGCTTCTTGGTTCTCCTCGGTTGTCTCGACCTGGTTATAGCCGTCAAACCCATCACCGAACGACTTGTTCTCATAATGGGTGGTTGCGTTCGCCAACATGTCGATATTTGGCTGGGGGAAGCCGTCCTTTGGCGTAGTTTTGTTGAGATCCCGAAAATCCACACATACTCTGACTTTACCGTTGGATTTCTTGACAGTCACTAGATTTGATAACCAAGTTGGATACTCGATCACCCTGATAAAACCCACACGGAGCAGCTTCTCAATCTCCTCCTTTACTTGCAAAGACCATTCCGGCTTAATGCGGCGCAGCTTCTGCTTGACTGGCTTAGCGTCTAGTGCTGTCGGGATTCTGTGCTCTACGATCGAGTTGTCGAGCCCCGGCATGTCCTTATAAGACCATGCAAACACATCCACATATTCTCTGAGTAGCTCAACCAGTGCTTCCCTTTCGGCTCCGCTGAAGAAGCTTCCAATCTGCGTTTTCTTAGGCTCGGCTTCGGTCCCCAAATTCACGCATGTTAACACCTCATCGGCAGCTTGGGCTCGAGATTCTTTTTGATTAATAACTTGTTATGAGATTTCTTTAATGTATTCGTCATTTAATGTGTCTGTGTCTGCCTCTTCTAATGAATCATTATTAACTAAGTGTATATCATTAGTTTGATTATTAGCCAATTTATCAGTTAAAAGAGTGACTATGGAGGGATACTCGGAAAGGTCGAGGGTTTCATTCATGGCAAAAGGGAAAATAGCGTTTGCAACAAGATCATAGTCTTCAGACGTAAGGTCGTCAGACTTAGAGGAAGACTCAAATTCAAAATGTAAAACACTAGACTCTGGGGACGGGGATTTTGGGCGAGTGACAGGTGATGCTGCAGGAGTGGTGACAGGAGAAGGAGTAAGCCCCAGTGTTCCCATCATAAATTCCGGAGTAGCTACGGGTCCCCCAATGATGCACCAATTCTTGAGCTTGTCCCCCATGGGTACCACCAATGTCCTTGGGTCCACCTTATCTTCAGAATCGTCCCCGATGACGGCAACCATGTCTTCGTGCAGCCCCAGATTACCCAGATGTTGAAGCAGATGCTGGCCGTCCCACGTCTCAGTCAAACTTGGAGTTGCTGCGGCTTCTATTGCTGGCTTGTCAAGGGTTGTGGCTTCAAGTTGATCTGCCAAGTCTTCTGCAGCCTTGGTGGAGTACTCATGCCTGATGGTTCTAACTCTGCCCGTGGCTTTGTCATATTCCATGTAAGTCAGCTTTATGTTGGACCGATCGAACTCCACATCTCTGAAAATCTCGAACCCTCTCTGCAATTTCCCAGTGTTGTCAATCCATGGCTCGGCGAACTCAAAACACGAAAACTCCTCGCCTTCCCTGACAAAGTAGCTATTCAGGGACAGGCGGTATGGCCGCATTTCAGGCTTTTTGTAGGGAAGCTTCATCTTTTTAAGCAATTCTATCCTTTGTTGCTCCATCTTGCTCCATCTTGTCTTCAAGAGTAAGGGTGTATCCTAGACCGAACAACCCTCGATGATTAACCTCTTCAACCAATTCTGTGGGGCCTTGCAAGTTCTTACCTAGCCCCAGCCCCGGTATAAAACCCATGTTACGCAGTATCTTGACAACAGGTGCCACTTTGTCCGTTGTTTTGGTGAGATCGATGGTGCAGATCTGTGCTTGAGCGACTATTTCGAAGCCATTGAAGAGTCGGCTCTCTTCCCCATGCTGAATCTGTAAGACAGGAACGCCCTTGGTGTCCGTCCCTTGGGCAGTTACGAGATCACTGTAGATGATGGTCACTTCATTACCGGATTGAAACTTCACACACTGGTGCAGGGAAGATGGGACCGCGCCCGACTGATGTAACCATGGCCGGCCGAGGAGGAGTGAGAAGGTTGCGGGGATGTCGATGACGTGGAAATCAGTTGGCAGGATCTTTGTTCCGATGGTAATGGGCAAGGTGACTTCGCCTATCACGGCGCGGCATGTGGAGTCATAAGCTTTGATGGTTTGCTTGGATGGGCGTAAATCTACACCATGAACGCCAATCACATCCATCATCCTTGAAGGCAGGATATTAATAGCAGAACCATTGTCAATGAATACACGGGGAATCTTCTTGCCATTTACTTCGACAGTGATGTACAAAGGCTCATTATGATCAACTCCGAACACTGGCTTGTCTAGCTCCGAGAAAGTGATGATGTTTCCATAGTGGATATTACCAATCATGTGGGTGACGTCCTCCGGGGTGATAGTGGATGGTACCATGGTGGCGGCGAGGTTTTGTTCGAGCATGAGGCGATGGGCTAGGGAGGAGGTGAGTAGGGACCATAGTGAGATATGGGCTTGGGTTTGTTTGAGTTGAGTGAGGATAGGGTCTTCTTTGTCTAGGTCGGCTTGCTCGGGTTCCTTCCCAAAGACTTTCTTTGCACCCTTCGGGTCGGATTGGTACACTTGACCGGATCTTGTAAGGAGACAAACTTCCGCACGTAGCTCTTCCAAAGACAATGGCGAGTCATGATAAGGGGGCGAAACTTCGGTCTTTTCGGCCTCCTCGAAGATTTCGGCCCAAGAAAGAGGTTGAGGGGGCTTGGGACTCTCCTCCTCTAGAGATTCGACTTCACTCACTAGTTCTTCTAAAGACAACAAGTAGCAAGAAGATTCTTTATTATTTGTCATTGAAATACAACCCATCTCATCACAGTCCGCCACAACAGGCTCGGCCGGATCAGTGATCTCACTAAGTTCTACCATGAGTACATTGCTAGCTACATAGTCTCTAGGGTCTTCGATGACTCCCTTGTGGATGAGCTCTTGCACGGCCTTCTTGAGTTCAAAGCATTCTTCGGTAGTGTGACCGGTGCACTTTGGTAGTGGCAAAACTTTGATAAATCGCAACCAAGGCGGGGAAGGTGTCCTTCTAATGGTTCGAGTATTTCTAACGTCACCAATGCCATGAAGATATCCACCATCGTGAGCCCTATCTTGTCAAAGGCATCCATGAGCTCTAGGATACTAATCTCGCATGTTTGCACCATATTCACCCCACCCCCATTGTTAGGCAGAGGGTTATTCACCACATTAGGACCTTTCGGCTTTTCAATCTTCTTGTCATTGATCAACCCTTGTACTACGCGCTTCAATTGAATACAACCATCCGTTGTGTGCCCGATGTGCTTGTGATACTTGCAGAACTTGGAGGCGTCCAAATCACTTCTTGGGTAGGCAGGTTGGTAATTCTCTAAAGGCTTGATAAGACCCCTCTTGACTAACACGTCAAAGACTTTCCCCATAGGCATACCAAAATCATCAAAGTGCTCCCTCTCCCTTTGCGGCGGAGCCCCATTCCTTGTTACGGCTTGGACATCTAACGGGACCTCTTTCTGGACCATATTCACTTGGCCGACGGCCTCCTTTCCACCCCTAGGAGGCGCAGGCACAGTAGGAGCCCTGTAGCGGAAGGAATTGTTGTTGTTGGTCTTCGGACTTTCCTTTGGTGGCACAATCCCAGTGAACCCTGCTTCGTACCTTACTCCGGCGTCAACCATTTCCCACAAATCAGGGAAGTAACCATTACCTATAGCTGCTTTCATCTCCGGTAGCAAGCACTTGTAGAAAATCTGTTTCTGTTCCTTCGCTTTTGGCGGGTATTGGACCTCGCACAACCGATGATTCCACCTCTTGTAAAAATCATAAATAGCCTCGCCGGGCTTTTGCATAGTGTTCTCAAGATCTGTTCGATTCACGTGCCAATCCAAATTAGCTTGATATTTCTCACAGAAAATAGCGCTGATCTGATCCCACGTTTGCCTCTCGCTTGGTTCTAGCCCCAAGAACCAACGCAGAGCTATACCATCCAAAGTGCTATGAAATACACGAGCCATTTGTTCGTTGGTGCAGTCACGAGCCCTCATGGCCAACACATAACTATCCAAATGAGTCTTAGGACACGAGTCACCATGAAACATTGCCACCTTAGGCATCTTGAAATCCTTGGGAGAGCCCCCACTTGGCTAGGGTTGATTGTCTTGGTAGTCGGTGCACTTTGCTTATCCACGGTCTCGATCAACTTTCGCATTTGCTCTTGCATGGCCATAACCACAGGGTGATTGGAGATGTCGGGGATAGTTTCTGACAGAATGACGGGAGGAGTAGTGGAAGCAGTAGCAGCGGCCATCCCAATACTCAGAGGCAACGAGGGTACGGGTAGTTTGCTAGCGGAGAGGTAGCCACCAAGCAGTTCAGGGGAAGGTTCATAGACAGCCTTGTTCTTGCTCATGGTAGTGAAACCTTGTTGGGTGTAGAGAGAAAGAGGTGGAACATTGCGGTAGCTTGGGAATGGGAAGGTAGTAGCATTGGTGTTGGGGGGACAGTTGGTATTGACCTCTTCATCTTCGACATAAATGAAATTCTCACCATCGGGCACCAGTTTAGTCTCCTTTTGTTGAATGTGACCCTTCAATTGTTGGTTCTGGTCTTCCAACATCTTGTTGCTTTCCTCGAGATTCTTGATCTTGGCTTCGAGACCGGCGAGGAAGTTCTGGAGGCTTGGGGGAATACCATTGAGAGTAGCCTCGGTGTTGAGCTCGGCGGTACTGGCAGGAGGAGCAGAGGCTGAAGCTGAAACGGGAGTTGACATTGCTGATGACGAGACTGAGAGCGTGGACGGAGTAGAAGCTTCACGTTGTAGTCGACCACCCGAACGGATCCAAACTCGCTTTGCTGAAAGGTTGAAGGACAATGGAGCTTTAGGAGAGGGGGAAGGCTCATGCAAAGTATATTTTAATTTACAAAAACATACATTATTTACATCCTAAGTGGTTGGAAGAGGTACCCCTTTTTCGCAACTAGTTAGAAGACTACGATCAGTGGAGGCCATCATTACGTCTATAGACCCCTCGTTTTTCACCTGCATTGCACACCCCCAAACGGACAATTTGGGCGAGGGTCCTATAGGGCAAGCGGCCTCCACCAACCATCGGATCCTACGACTAACCCTTCCTTAAAGGCATTTAACGTGATGTTTATGTTGCATCCTACGCAAGTTAATGATGAGCGGAGATCTTGACATTAAACACTCATCTCACCATGGCACGTCCCTTGTAGGGAAATCACTTTTTTTGTGCACTTTCTCTCAAAGATCTCGATTCATCATTGACTTGGGGATGACTCGACATAGACAGCACGTTAATTGACTATTAAGAAAAAGCTAGCCAAACCAACCGGTCAAAACCTAGGTGTGTTACCTATACTAGTGTGGGTTGACACGGGTTAGGTAAAAGGTTCCCACCGCTCGCGGAACGTACACGGTGAGTGGAGTAGACGAGTGACTCGAAAAGAGGGCGACAGTAGCGCACAAATTCCTGCACATCGAATACTCCGGGTAATGGGGACCTGTACAGTGCTGACACGGACTAGTGGTAGTGTGTGGCAAGAAACTAATTCTTTTTAAAGAGAAAAGAGAGAAGTTTTTGATGTTAGGATGATGCAATGCAATGCATGAGAGAGAGAGAGAGAGAGAGAGAGAGAGAGAGATAATGTACAAGGGAGCATAGCAGAGTTTTGTTTGACCCTAAAACTAAAGCGAAGATAACAAGGGTATATGGTGCAAGGTACAAGGTACAAGTATTAACATGACGGAGTGCGCGGGTGCATGTGTAAACATGGCAGGCGTGTGCATGTGTAAACATGGCAGGCGCGTACATGTGTAAACATGGCAAGTGTATGTAGTGCATGTGTAAACATGGCAGGTGCGTGCATGTGCAAACATGGTAAGTGTATGTAGGGTGCATGTGTAAACATGGCAGGTGCGTGCATGTGCAAACATGGCAAGTGTATGTAGGGTGCATGTGTAAACATGGCAGGTGCGTGCATGTGTAAACATGGCAAGTGTATGTAGGGTGCATGTGTAAACATGGCAGTGTGTGTGGATGTGCAAACATGGCAAGTGTATGTAGGGTGCATGTGTAAACATGGCAGGTGCGTGCATGTGTAAACATGGCAGGTGTGTGCATGTGTTAAACATGGCAAGTGTGTGTGCATGTGTTAAACATGGCAAGTGTGAGCATGTGTAAACATGGCAAGTGTGTGTGCATGTGAGAACATGGCAGACATCATGATGTGAACGAAAGTTAGACCCACTAAGTTTGAAAAAGTTTCAAAGCAGTCCCCAGCAGAGTCGCCACTGTGAATACCCCTTTCCGATGAAGCGACGCATGGGAAGTATCTTGTGATTATTTTTATTTACAAAGGGAATATTCTTAACGACATTAAAATTATGAGAGTCGCCACGCCGTTTTAATTAAAGCCATGTTTGCAATGGCAGTGTGTGTGCATGTGCAAACATGGCAAGTGTATGTAGGGTGCATGTGTAAACATGGCAGGTGCGTGCATGTGTAAACATGGCAGGTGTGTGCATGTGTTAAACATGGCAAGTGTGTGTGCATGTGTTAAACATGGCAAGTGTGAGCATGTGTAAACATGGCACATGTGAGAACATGGCAGACATCATGATGTGAACCGTTTGAAAAAGTTTCAAAGCAGTCCCCAGCAGAGTCGCCATGTGGATGAAGCGACGCATGGGAAGTATCTTGTGATTATTTTTATTTACAAAGGGAATATTCTTAACGACATTAAAATTATGAGAGTCGCCACGCCGTTTTAATTAAAGCCAAAACATTGAAAAAAGCATGTTTAATGGGTTCGGGGGTCAAATTACAACAAGAGAAGAATATTGATCGTTATCACTCCTATTGTCCGAATTGATCGGTCTTTCTATCATGATGCGGTGTTAGTAGTGTGTTAGTGATTTAGACCGGATCCGAAGATTGCCTACGTTCCTCTCGATGTGAGAAGCTCAGGTCAGCGTAGTTCGCAGAGAATTAGAATAGGCAGAAGAATCGGGATCATGCATAATGAGGGGAATTTACCTAAAGATTAGGGTTTAGAAATAGTTCCTAGATCATCCTCGGGTTGATGAACCCTCGATCATCATCGGCTATGAAATAACATGTAATTATGAAGATCGCAACCCTAAATATAGCATAAATAAGGTTTTAATCTATGAACACGAAGAACATGCGAAGAACATATATGAACATATGAATGAGCATGCGAAGCATATGAAGAAACTATAATAAACATGTACGAACATGAATATTAAAGATCTACATTAAAAATAATGCAAGAACACGAAGAAATAGTTAGAAAACTTACCTATGTTGGCAAGAAATAAACCTTGGATCTTCTTGAGTGTTTGAATGTTAATTAGAGAGAAAAATAGTGTTTAAGAACTCCAAAATTCGTACTTAGAGCTCTCCAAATCGGACCCCTAAACCAATAGCATGGGATTGGTTTATATAGTAAACTGAGGGGAAGATCTGATGGTCCAGATCATCCGGCGCAAGGTTGGCCGCCTGGCCATTGTTGAAGCCGGTTACAAGAGTGGCCGCGTGGCCAAGATCAACGCGGAGCAATGTTGGCCGCCTGGCCAAGTCTGCAGGCTGACTTGATTTTCAAGCTAGGGTTTCACTGTTGCTTTATGGTAACCCTAAGTTGCCTATTTTGATAGATTTTGCCATAAATGAGATATTTTGGGAATCCAGGACAAGTCTTTGCAAGGTTTCTAATTCCTATAAAGTCCTTGTACTTTTGGAAAAGTCCTAATAAACTCATTTTCAGGTCGGGTACTAACAACTGCTCGGCCGCTCTACTTACTTTACTCGGCCGAGCGGATCGGTCAAGTCCTTTACTTTGATCGGCCGCTCTCCTACAACTCAACATTCGACAATAAGGGGATCGGCCGCTCTAATTTACTGACTCGGCCGCTCCACTGCAGAATGGCCAATTCCCAGGAAAAATCTAACAAAGTTCACTTTCATTACCAAGTTGTTACCCAATCCTAAAGCACAACAACATCATTATAACTTCACAACACTACCATACCAACCTCATCTAGCATATACCCATAATAATAAAAGTTATTACTACTCCCTCCGTCCCAAATTTACAAGTATAATAAAAGTTATTACTACTCCCTCCGTCCCAAATTTACAAGTATAATAAAAGTTATTACTACTCCCTCCGTCCCAAATTTACAAGTATATATAAAAGTTATTACTACTCCCTCCGTCCCAATTTACAAGTATATATAAAAGTTATTACTACTCCCTCCGTCCCAAATTTACAAGTATAATAAAAGTTATTACTACTCCCTCCGTCCCAAATTTACAAGTATAATAAAAGTTATTACTACTCCCTCCGTCCCAAATTTACAAGTATATATTAAAGTTATTACTACTCCCTCCGTCCCAAATTTACAAGTATAATAAAAGTATACCAAAACATCATTTCACCACATATTAAGCGTATATAGCATGCTTATGACAATTTTAACACTTAAAGGGGGGATTAGTAACTTACTTATTTCCGGAAAAAGTATCGCAGAAATATGTTTTGTTCCGGTAGAAATGACCTACTCAACTCCCTGATCATTTTTATATAATTAGATTTTAAAACGGATAAGTAATTAAAAAGATATAAAATCAAAATGAAATGAACTTACCCTTTTCTTTTTCTTCTTCGTTTGCAACACAGAGAAAGGAATTTAGTGTGTGTGTGTGTATGTGTTTAGTACGCAGAGAGGGAAATGGGATAAACTTGGTTTTATAAAAATCTTACCCAATTTACACTTTAGTCCTCCAACTTTCATTTCTAACAACTAAACCCCCAAACTTTAAAGTTACACTTTGAACCCTAAAGTTTCAACTAACTCATTTATTCTTTTTAACAAAATTACTACTAACACTTTAACTATCACGTATACTCAAATAATATATGCAAGTCATAAAAATATTTTTTAACACATAAAATGCACACATAATTTTAAATTAAAATTCACAAAAATATAAAATAAATATAAAATGAATAACACGAATTTTGAGGTCGTTACAAATAATGAGTATAAAAATCCCTCTATAAACCCTAATTAGTAACTATTGACATTTTATCACTATTGGTGGCCTCTATATGTTTGAAAAACATATTATTGAGTTTAGTTTGAAAATCAAAAGCTCAAGAACACCAATAAATTCATATAGCCTTTTTCATAGAAAGAGTTTCTAATGGATCTAGCAATCCGGATCTAGAATTGTTCTAGATATTCGTTCGTGTGTAGATACACATAGAGGGTGTTGATCTCAATTCCTTCAAGTTTGTGATCCTGCAATTGAATACTTGTTTCTGCGATCGTGATTCAAAGAACGCGAAGAATAAGAAGATCAAATCTAAAGCTTGAAGATTTGAAGATCCAAATTTTAAACGCATTACAACGGTTAGTATTCTAAATTCATCTCATATTTAATTTAATCATCATGAACGGATTCGGGGATCTTGAATTCTTGTTTTTATACGCTGCTTCCGCCGCGCATGGTGCCTCAAAACCTAACAGTGGTATCAGAGCCCCGTTCATTGTTGATTATTTTAATATTATCATGTTTAATATATGATTGATTATATGATCTAGCATGATGTGAATTTAGAATAAGAGATTTATGTGAGTTGTTTGGAGAAACAATTATATATGATATAGTATGATTATGAACAAAGTTTTCAAGTTGCATGATTAACATGATTAATCTATTTATTGGATCATCAATCTCTTTAATTTGATTATTGAATTTATGATTCTTGATCTTGAAGAACAAATTGTTTGTTCTTAGGGTTTGCTGTTCATAATAATTTGATTACCATGAATATTTGAATCCTTAAAGGATCAATATTTGATAAATTGCGTTCATGCGGTTCGTGTGCAATGCACGTTTTCGTGTAGAATTTTTGTCCATGCGGTTCGTGCAGCGCACTTGCAGTCCAGAATTTTTTTTGTAGTTCGCGTGCAACGCACGAATTCGTGCAGTTCGCGTGTAGTGCAGAATTCTGAATTTTTGTTTTTCAGATTTTGAGATGCATTGTTGAATATGTATTGTTCATGGAATTGGATTCTATGAAGTAATGTATTATTGATAGAGTTGGACTCTATGAAAGAATACATTATTCAATATGTATTATACCTAGAGTAAGAAAGACTCTATGAAAATCTTAAATTCATATTTATATTCACATAGTATCCGTTCATTAATTAATTAGATTAATTATACCTTTGTTATGCTCGTTCCTATATGAAAGAACCTTCTAAAATTTAAGTCATGTGCCAACCCATGATTAAAACACTTGTGAGTACAAAGGGCAGTTTTATGCAGGATACGCCCTATCGAGGTGCATTAATTCTATCATTGTATGAGAAAGATGAGGAAAAAGTGATTCCTATACGTTTAAAATGGTTTGACTTAATTAGGCTATCAAAACAGTTTCGGGTCTAAGGCACAAGATGAGATTAATATATGTTCGACATACGATATCTAACAATCTCATAAAAGATCTAAGAGTCATATATGATATGATTGATAATGAGTTATCTACCTAAATAACTTGGTTTTGAGCAGTCGTGCCTAGCAGACTCAAAATTGAGTGGAATATGAATCTTAGCCTACATAAATTATATTATACAATTATTGTATATGAAGGTTATATAATTTAGTGGGAGTATTTATGAAATACAATTATTTATCTCTTAAATGATATTGGTATGAAATGTAGGTGTATATTTATTTGCATATTTGTGTAGAATATTATATTAAACTTTAATTATGGTTTATTACTGCGATCTGTTCTTAAAAGGACAAAGTTAAATGAGAATGAAATTAATTTATTTGATTAAATCATGAGCTTAAAAACTGTTCTAAAGCAAGAACGGAAATTATACATTCTTAGTATTCCTAAGTAACCTAAATTTCAATATTAATTTGATTAATATGTTCCGTAGGATCATCAAAATTTAATTTGATTAACTTGTTGATGATCTTAGATTCATGAATAAATCATTTATTAGGATTTTGATGATCATGATGATTCGATCACCATGAACACCAAATCCTAATTGAATCAAGGAAGGCAATTTTAGGATTAAATTTTGGAAATTGAAAAATCTGTTTTTCCGTGGTGCTCGATCGAGCGGGTCCTAAGACTCGGCCGAGCATGTACTGTTTAGAATTTGAATCTGGAATTGAATCTAGTTTCATATGGGTGGTTTTTGAAACCGTGTTTCCTGAAAAGTGATCTCAATCCAGAATTCAGAAAAACTGAAAGTTAGAATCTTAAATTATTCTGGACTGCTGAAATCAGTTAAATCGATGAGACATAGAATTTAGAAACGGACTACAGATCCATACGGAATTGTGGTTGCCTTTTGGCTTAGTTCGGCCGTATGGATTGTTTTCTAGGTTTCTGAATGATGTACGAAATTGTTGTTGCCTTTTGCCTTAGTTCGGCCGTATAGTTTGTGCTCTCAATATCTGAACTATCATAAGGAAAGGTGATGCTCTAACTCGAAAATTTGATTTTTGACTTCATGAATTTTTAAAAGGAAAGAGGATTAAAAGATAAAGTCAAAACAAAGGTTGTCAAGCATAAATGAAATAGTTGTGGCTAAAATTATAACTCTAAATAATGTAATTTGGTAACATGGCAATTAGATTGACCATTTAAAATTGTAATCAAAATTCTGGATGATCAAACAAAGGGAATAGTAGTGAGTCTACCACTTCGGATATTTATGTTATAAAATTAATCTTTCTACTTATAATTATTGGGTATTGGATACCGGATATGGATCTCATATTTGTATAAATGTGCAATAATTAGTAAATAGAAAGACTACCTATGAAAGGTAAAGTTAATGATGCAAGAGTTGCAACATTGGTCGTAGAACACTTATGAATTGACTTATTATGTAGATAATATTATTCTGTTTTCTTTATAAGATGATGAAGGATATTTATTTCTTATTGAGAATAAGAAGGTGATTTATTCATATGATTTGCTTTATCGTATTGTTAAATCATATAAATAAATCTTGTATCCTAAATCTTGAAGAACAAAATAGTAAGTAAGGCTATAGCATAAATAATTACATTCTTAAGGTATTATTGTTTTGGTCAAATAAATGATAAACACATATATAAAATTCCATTGGACGGACTTTTAAAGTCATATGATTTTGAATCATATGATATATGCAAATCTTATTTATTTGGACTAAGACATCTTTTACTAGGAGTAGTAAAAGAGCTAACAACTTATTAGACCTAATACATGTTGATGTATATGGCTCATTAAGTAGCAATTCTAAAAGGGAATTTTAGTACTTCTTGGCAAAACTATTCAAACACTTCGATTTGAACGAGATGATGAATACCTGAACCAAGAATTTGACAATCATTTTTAAAAATTGTGAAATTGTTTCACAATTAACTCCACCAAGAACGCCATTTTGGAATGATGTGTCTGAATGGAGGAATAGAACCTTATTGGATATGGTTCATTAGATGATAAAGTCAAATTAATCTTTCATTATTTATTTTGGGGTTATACATTGGAAACCACTATATTCACACTAATTTGAGTTCCATCAAAATAGGTTCGAAGATACCATATGAGATATGGAATGAAAGAAAACTTAGTTTGTCTTTCATAAATATTTGGGAATGTGAAACTTTTGCGAAAAGACTTGTCTAGGATAAACTCACACTTAAATCTAATAAATGTATTTTCATGGGATAGCTTAAGGAAACTTAAGGATATTATTTATTTCTAAGAAACAATTATGATGGTACTTTTCTAGATAAATTGTTTATCTCTAAAAGAACCAGTGGGAGTAAAATATATCTCGAATGGTTCGAGATCTAGAAAATAACATAGAACCTAAAATGGAAGCTGAACAAACTTTCACAAGGATTTGTGAAAATCCGTTCAAAGTTACACAAGTTACTTGCATATATGATAGGATGCGATCTATAATAAGAAATATTGGATTTCTCGTAATAGAAAATATTGAGGTAGAAATCATTGAGAATGACAAATCTACCTCCTATCAAAATGCGAAGTCCGCTCCTTATTTAGATTAATGGCTTGGAATCATAAAGTCTAAAATACAATCCATGAATAATAATCAAGTTTGGAACTTGATCATTCTAACCCAATGTGTAAAAACCAAATGATGGAATTGAGTTTTCTTAGAGAAAAACTAACATGGATAGCAAGGTACATACTCATTAAGCAAGACTAAAGGTGAAAGGTTGACACATATTTCAACTATGATAAGAATTTCTCACTCGTAGTCATGTTTAAGGATATTAGAATACTCATTTCCATACCTTTATATTTCGAATATGAAATATGGAAAATGGATTTCAAAACAGCGTTCCTTAACGGGAACTTACTTAAGGATGTATGAGATACAACCTAAAGGTTTTGAGTAATCCATAAAATTCTACTAAAGTAAGTAAGTTGCAGAAATCCATGAGATGGATTGAAGCAAGCTTCTTGGAGTTAAAACATTCATTTTGATGAAGTATTCAAACTGTTTGAAATTTATCTAAGATAAGACTTGTGTTTGCAAGAAAATTAGTGGGAGCATAGTCTTATATATGTGGTTGACATATAAATTCATTTGAAAGAGTTTCTTAATGAAAGATGAAAGAAGAAGCTACTTATATCATTAGGATTAATATCTATTGATATAGATCTAGGAAGTTGTTGGTTTGAGTCAAGGTACTTGTAAAGACAAAGTACTGAATTGTTCCGTATGAAAGACTCTTGTAGAGAAACTTGCAAATGTGTCTCATGACAATGTTCTTGGCAAGACTTAGTCTTATTGGAAGACTAATGAGCAAGAATACATGATCAGGATTCTATATGCTTTGGCAATTGGATCTATCATGTATGTCTATTATGTACTAAGATAGAATAACTCGTATACTTGGAGTATGATGAGAACATACTAATAATATCCTAGTGAAGTCACTAGATAGTGGTCAAGAATATCCTTATGTACTTGAGAAGAACTAAGGATGCATTCTTGATGCTTGTCGGAATGAAAGATGATCTTGTAAATAGTTACATAGATGCATGCTTCCACGTCGACAAGGATAATTAAAGATCACAGTATGAACATATGTTTAAAGTATGTGCTATTAGTTGGAATAGTTTCAAACAAATACACCTTCAATAATTCTACAAATAAAATTGAGTATACAGCTGCATGAGATGTAACTAGGGGAATTGTTTGGATAAAGATATTAGTAAAACTAGAAATGGTTTCTAGTATCACTAATCCTATGGACCTTTATTGTGACAATAATGGTTATTGCATAAGCTAAGGTGCCAAGGACTCATCTATGATCCAAACACACACTCTGACGTTTCCACATCTACAAGAAATCGTTGATGTGGGAGATGTCAAAATATGCAAAGTACCTTATGATGATAACAATGATAATCTTCTTACATAAAGCTCTTCCACATGCTGTTATGATGGTCATAAGCTAAGCTCAATGGGTATTGGATACACGTTGATTGGGCCTAGTGCAAGTGGAAGATTGTTAGAGACTATGCCCTAGGCCATTGAGAAAGGCCTTACGTTATGTCATGTTCTCATTTGTTATAGAGATAACAACCTAGATTATTATATGTTTTGCATGTTTATTATAATAATCTCCGTCCCTAGTTCTTATGAAGCACTAGTATAAGTTTAAAAGATAATAATGTGATGATTATGTGTATACGATACAGTTAAACTTATGGGTATGTGTTGTGAACATATACTGGACATGACCCGTTATGAGATTTATGTCATGGACAAAGGTCATAATTAAATCTCATATAGTTATATCATTTGATATCCTTAGACTTGAGATTATCATGCTCTTCCACATGATGAACGTTATGTTTGACATAGTCAAACGCTACCCTTAACCAGATAGTCATAAAGACTATGATTGACATAATCAGATTCTTGTAGGGAAGAATGATAAGTCAAGATGGGATTTGTCCCTCCCTCAAGAGAGATATCTTCTTAGGCCACTCGAAGCGTGAGATTGATGAAATGCGTAGCCACGCTCAAATAAATTGATGTGTTCAATGTCATTTGCTCATATCAATCTACTTGGGATCGAGAAAAGCATTGGACAATATAATTTGACGTGGACCATGACTTATGTCCAATATGATATCACGTGACAAAGGGATTGTTATATGTTCTATAAGGATAAACGAACTTTGACAAGTTATATTAATTGGGTAGTCATGATGGCTTGCTAGAGTCCGCTCATGATTTATAAGAACATATGTGTTTGGACTCATTACCAACTTAATATAATCCTATGGGGTCACACACAAAAGAAAAAATTGATTAAAAGGTTAAAAATGAGTTTCTGAAGTGCACAACCGAGCACATTATAAGACACGGCCGAGCTTCTCGTGCGAGTCTTTTACATAACTCGGCCGAGCCCTAGTTACAGAAAGAATATTGTCTTCAGGGTGTATTACACGGCCGCTCCATCTTAAGGACTCGGCCGAGATTCCTAAAGGATTCGGCCGTGCACGACCGCTAGAGGCAAAATCTGGTTTCGTTTTTAGACGGGATTTTGACTATTACTCCTTAATGGTTAAGGACTAATGAGTATAAAAGACTCTCTAAAAACCCTAATCAGTAACAATTAGACGTGTCCAAAATCTAACCGGAACCGGCTAACCGGAGATTTTTTAACCGGTCAAAACCGGTCAAACCCGGCTAACCGGTTAACCGTGAACCGTCTCAACCGTCCACTGTATTTTCAAGGTTCGGTTAAGGTTAGTCCAATTTGATAACCGTCAACCGGCGGTTATAACCGGGAACTAACCGCCGGTTCAACCGTCTATACTAACCGTCAGTTTCTTACCATTTTCGAGTTAGTTTTAAGAATTACAGTAAGTTTTTTTTTAACAATTTCAGTCAGTTTTTTAAAGATTTCTGTTAGTTTTCTAACAAAATTGGTGTTTTTATTTCATTTTCAGTTAGTTTCTTAATGATTTTTAGTCAGTTTTCTAACAAAATCATAAAAAACTGTTTCTTTTTAAAATAAAAAAAAATAAATAATTGAAAAAGTCTCATAACCGGGTTAACCGGCAAAACCGGCTTAACCGGTTTAACCGTTAACCGGAAAACCGTAACCGGATGTGGCGGTTAGAAGGTTACTCCACGGTTAGGGATTACCGGTAAAATTAACCGGCGGTTATAACCGGTTAACCGGCATGGACACGTCTAGTAACAATTGATATTGTATCATTATTGGTAGTATCCATATGTTTGAGAAACATATTTTGAGTTTAGATTGAGAATCAAAAGCTCAAGAACACCAATAAATTCATATAGTCTTTTTTATAGAAAGAGTTTCTAATGGATCTAGCAATCCGAATCTAGAATTGTTCTAGATATTCGTTCGCGTGTGGATACACATAGAGGGAGTTGATCTCAACTCCTTCAAGTTCGTGATTCTGCAATTGAAGACATGTTCCTGCGATCGTGATTCAAAGAACGCGAAGAACAAGAAGATCAAATCTAAAGCTTGAAGACTTGAAGATTTGAAGATCCAAATTTTAAACGCATAACAACGGTTAGTATTCTAAATTCATCTCATAATTAATTTATTATCATGAACGGATTCGGGGCTCTTGGGTTTTGTTCTTATTTCATATGCCGTTTCCGCTGCGCATGGTGCATCAAATCCTAACATGCCCGTTCTCGTGCGCTCGATTAGGGATGGCAACGAGGCGGATAAGGGGGGGGGGGTTTAACCAAAACCGTACCCGCCCCTCAAAGATACCCCCTAGTACCGAACCCGCCCCGCCCCGCCAACTAGTGAACCCGCATCCGCCCCGCCCCACCCCGCACCGCATGTCCAAAATCAATTTTTTTGGGCTTTAGCTAGTCCAGCCATTCAGCGGCCCACCGCATGGTCCAAAATCAAACAGTTAATTGACATTTGATATATGACATTATTGAAGTGACAAATTATCCAAACATATTGGCAAGAACTCAAGGCCAAATCAGTCCACACGAGAGAGGTTTAACAACTGCTCTAATAATACGTTCAACACATTAACTGAAAAATGTTAGCAAGATTACAGCCACAATACGAGGTGAACTAACCTTTCTAAGTTGAGAAAAACTTAAGCTAGCTATTACAAACCAAAAGGACATAAATTGAAATATTACAAACCATAGATAATAAATTCTAAAAGTGACAAATCATCCAAACTTCATAAAAGTCTTCAAAGATACTTCATTCCCAAAGCCAACATTTCAAACCTACATAAATTAAAATAAAGGGTTGGATAAGATAATGATTTAAATGAGAAAAAGGAAAAGCTAAGCAAGATGAATGAACTATTAAAGTAAAATGATCTTACTTAATCACTCATTAACATCCATATCATCATCACAAGTTGCAATGTTTTCTTCACTACCCACTTCCAAAGAAAGTTCTACATAAAAAATCAATATTAGATATATATAAATAAAATTAAGATGTTTGAAAAAAAAAAAGAGACAAAAAATATATAATAATTACCACGTTTTTAATTCCGTAACCAATTTTGGGTGCACATCAATGCTTCCAAGGTATTAGGAGCCAATCTACTCCGATGTGGACTAACCAATCTACCACTTGTGCTAAAAGCCGCCTCGGATGCAACACTTGTAACCGGAATAGCAAGAACATCTCTAGCAATTTTTTGTAGTGTTGGAAATTTTACTCCATTAGTCTTCCACCATCCCAAAACATCAAAGTGTAAAGTTCTTGGCAACACTAACTCATCCAAATAATGATCTAATTCCGATTTGACATCCTTATGCCTTGAAGTATTATTTACAAACATGTCAAAACCCAAAAGAGTGTCATTTGCATTCCAAATAGCACCCGAAGAGGGAGAGGAAGATGTTCCACACACAACCTTTTCATTCACACGCTCTTTACTTTGGTACTCATTCAACAAATCATAACAACTATTCTGATTTTTTTCAATCTCAAATGAAGCGAACTCACCGTGTATAAGTGGTATAAAATACTCAATAAGCTTCATCTTATACCTAGGATCCAAAACACATGAAATTCTTAAGACTTCATGACATTCACTCCAATACTTATCATACTTCTCAATCATTACTTTTGCCATAGCCGAGATAAAAAATTCACACTCAACAACCCAAGAGTTCAAAGCCAAATTAATTTCACAAATTTTCAAGAAAAACTCATTAGCGGTAGGATAAAGAGTTTCCGAAAACATCAATGTCGCATTATAAAATAATTTCAATTTTTCAGTGATTATTTCAACTCTTCTCCAATCTTCCTCATCCGGTAAACAAGTATAAGACCTTTCCTTTTGTTTTAATCGTGGAAATACAACTTTATATTGTAAAGCCCTTTCAAGCGTGAGATAAGTTGAATTCCATCTAGTGGGGCAATCAAGAATCAAACTCTTAATGTTTTGAATGGATAGTTGACGGGCCGTATCCTCAAATTTTTGAATTCTACTACGAGACCCTATCCAATACACAACACTATTTCTTACATTTTCAACCTCCTTTTTGATAACCTCTAAACCATCCTTCACAATCAAGTTTAATATGTGTGTGCAACAACGCATGTGAAGAACTTTCCCCCTCATCATTAGTGTGCTAGGATCTAATCTATCAACAACCTTCCCCAACATAGCATCATTAAAACTAGCATTATCGACTGTGACAGTTGACAACTTCCTATCAAGATTTAACTCCATAAGTGCTTCAACAAGATCTTCGGTAAGGACATCACTATTATGTGGAGGTGGAACATAAATAAACCTAAGATATAGAAAATAATGTAACATTAAATTTTTTACCAATAATTATCACTTTATTTTTTTTTTTTTTAAAAAAGTAGAGAACAATACAATTTATGAAAATAAAGTAGGAAATACCTCACAAGTCGATTTTGCAAAACCCACGAAGAATCAATATAATGTGAGGTAATAGCCATGTATCCTTTTTTTGTTTGTTTTGCGCTCTACATATCCGTAGTAATGGAAACTCTAGAGTCCAACCTCTCCAAATCCTCAACCAACTTCTCTCTCTTGGAATGATATATCTTCAAGATGTCGCTCTTGATCGTATTTCTAGAACGCACTTTGAACAACGGTTGGAGGTTATGTGAGTAAACACGGAATCCATGATGATTAACAATGCTCAAAGGATATTCATGCAAAACTATCATGTTCGCAAGATCTCTTCTCGACCTATCTTCATCAAAAGCAAAGGTGCGATATTCCACCTTCCCATATTTTTTTTCTCACCACCATGCAAAAAACAGTGCCTAATGTCGACATTCTTCTTCTTTTTACACCTTGATATGTGATTGCGCAAATGAGAGGTACCTGCACTGCTACCACCTTTCAAATGTATCTTGCAATGATTACAAATTGAGACAACAACCCCGTCTATTGTTGTTCTAGTCATGTCTTTCCACACATCAGATGTGAAACCCTTACTGTTTTTAGTGTTTTTTGAAGAAGAATTAGTTTCATTCAAAGATTGACTAGAGCCAACGGGTGTCCCACTTGAAAGACTTTGAGCATCAACCCCCTGTCAATCATAGGTTCATCCCCCTTCTCATACATGTGCAAATCATCATCTTTATTAGCACCTTCATGTCCTTAACCAACTTCTTTAGACATCTATGAACATTAATGTAGAAAATCAATATCAAGTGTAGAAAATCAATGCACAACAACATCAATAACCAGAAGAACTTCAATAAACTGTGTAAAATGTCAATAATAGTGAAAAACATCATTAATAAGCCTAAAAAATCAATATCCATTGAAGAACAACCGAAATAAACATCATACAGGTAACAAAAATTGACAAATCGACACATTATTGAATTTCTAACCCTAGAAATTGACAAATCGACACATTACTGAATTTCTAACCCTAGAAATTGACAAATCGACATATGAGAGAGAGAGAGAGAGAGAGAGAGAGAGAGAGAGAGATTTACTTACCCTTCTAACCGGAGGAAGACCTGGACGCGGTGGCCGGAGGAAGACGTAGAAGCAGCGACCGGAGGAAGACGTGGAAGCGGCGGCCGGTGGAGTGGAAGTCGCCTGAGAGAGAGAAGCCTCGTGGGTTGGGTATACTAGCGCCGCATCAGAAATCAGAATCCTATAACCCTAGAAATCGATTTGAGATGAGAGAGAGAAGCTGCGTACTATGTCTGTAATGTCGAATAGGTTATAGGATTACCTTTAGTGACTGGGGAGTGGGGGTAATATGTAATAATTGAAATGGGTTAGGGACATTATAGTAATTAACTACATATATTAGTATACGGGGCGGGGCGGGGCCCCGCGGGTTGGGCTGTGAAACCGTATCCCCCCCGTGACCCGCCGGGTTTTGAAAAAAGTCTACCAAACCCGCCCCGCTGCGGAGCGGATCGTCCCGGATACGGAGCGGGTTCGAACAAATTGCCATCCCTACGCTCGATCTATTTTAGCTCGATCAGTCCGGTTCGCCTGAGCTTAGGCCTCGGGCTCGTCAGGAGGGAGTACTTGATTGGAGTAAGTTAGAGATGGTCTTAAAAGCTTTCAAATCAAAGTTGTTGTATTGAATTTGAGAGCCTTTGTTGAAACATGACCCTTATAACAACCTGCACTTATGATGATAAAGGGAGTTTTCGATTTAGCTATTGAACTTTAGTTAATGGGGTCTAGAATGTTACTGTTTACCCTCCACCCCTTTAAGTTTATAGCCCCCTCCTCAAAATTGAATCTTGAAATCGTATTTATAAATTTTGTACGGAAGCGCGTTTGTTTGCTCATTAAAGTAAGTAAATACTTTATCGCTATTTTAAAAAAAAATAATTTTTTAATTATTGACATATTTTGACAATTAACTAGCATTTCTTTTTCTAATATAATAAAGAACAACATATTTCACATAATTTAATACAATAATAACATATTGTTATAGTCAAAACTTCAAAAATAATCAAAAAGTAATTGAATTTCTTGTAAAGTACTATTTCCTCTATCTCAAAGTATATGTTCACACTCTCATTTGCAAGGAGATTAAGAAATTGTGGAAGTGATGTAAGTGTTGTAAGTATAAAAGTAAAGTACAAGAGAGAATGAGTGTGAATGAATAGTAAGTTGATTGGTGTTGTGGGTATGAAAGTAATTAGGAGAGAGAATGAGTGGGAAAAATAGTAGAGTTCTTTGTCATTTTAGGAAGTAGACATTTACTCTGGACAAACTAAAAAAGAAAGGTGGACATATACTCTGAGACGGAGACATTATTTGATAAAAAATTTGTCTAATTTATGACAGGTGTAGAAAACAAAGTGGTGCACAGTATGTTCGCAACACTTTTTATAGGATTTTAGGAAAGTTAAACGAAGCCAATCACACATGGTAGAGAGAAATGTTGATGTGAAAGACGCAAATATTATTAATTCTAGAGATACATATTTATAGAGTTACAAAGAATATTCTAGAGTTCTAATCTAATTAGGAAAAGTAATACAAAAAGCAAACTAGTGTTCTAGACTAATCTAGCTTGATTTACAAGATACAAATCTCTTAATTGATATACACAATCTCTAAGATTGATAACTTGATATTTACAATATATTATATGAATATATAATAGTTCTAATATGCCCCCGCAAAATGGACGGTCGATAGGAGAGTCCAATCTTGACATGAATGAGATGAAGCGAGTTGATGAAACAGGGTGAGTTGATGTGATCCCGGACTTGGATGATGTTGCCTTGATGGGTTTAGCAAGGGTTTTGACGTTTTTTTTTTTTTCAATGATGAACTGGGGATGTTTCGCTATAATGGCGGAGTTTTGTTGAATGTTTCATTGACTACATCATAATGACGATTTATGTCTCAACGACAGGTTTTGGGTTTGTTCGCTACAATGGCGTTTTTTTTTTTTTTTTGGAAAATAAGAAGAAAAAAAAATAGGGTTTTGGTCGGATTTTATTGGTTTTGGAGGTGGTGATATGGCGGCAAGTATGGGAAAGTTTTCTCGTGGTGGTTGTTGTATGGTGGTTGACGGAAGCTTTGTGGTGGGGATAGTATGGGGTCGGTTTATAGGTTTTTGGTGGAGAAGTCCAATTATGGATCACAACTCTGATACCATATAAGATTTTAGGAGAGTTAGACGAAGCCAATCTGATACCATATAAGATTTTAGGAGAGTTAGACGAAGCCAATCACACATGGTAGAGAGAAATGTTGATGTGAAATACTCAAATATTATTGATGCTAGAGATAAATATTTATAGAGTTGCAATAATATTCTAGAGTCCTAATCTAATTAAGAAAAGTAATACAAAAAAGAAACTAGTGTGCTAGACTAATCTAGCTTGGTTTACAAGATACAAATTTCCTAATTGATATACACAATCTCAAAAATTAATAACTTAATATTTAAGCTCTTACGAAGTGTACTAATTGGTACGGAATGAGATTAATAGCTATGCTTAAATACTAGTATCACTCACTAGTTCCGGCCTGGGAGAGAATTCAAATTCGAAACTTTTTGTATCATTTATATATCATACTTGACTGACATCCAATAGTTTAAAGGCCGCTCTCCTGGGAGACCGTCACACAGCATGAGCGGCTCACAGCGAAGCCGAGTCGAGCCGAGCTGCTAAGCTGAGCCAAGCCGATTTTTTTTGATTTTTTTTGCCTTCCAACTTTTTTGTTTACCAACTAGTTTTTGTTCGCCAGCAAAAGTAACACTTTTTATAAAGTAATGCAACACTTTTTTCTCATATGTAACACTTTTTATTTTCGAAAATGTACCTCAATTTTGCTAAAATAGATTAAAAATAACATAAGATTTACAACAAAACTAATGTTATATTTTACTCCCTCCGTCCCGGAGTAAGAGTCCCACCCCTTATTTGCACGCTTATTAATAAATATTGGATGTGATGTAAATGTTGCGAGTATAAAAGTAAAGTATGAGAGAGAATGAGTGAGAGAGAATAGTGAATTGATTGGTGTTGTGAGTATAAAAGTAAAATAGGAGAGGGAATGGGTGGGGTGAATAGTAAAGATTATTTGCCATTTTAGGAATGAGACTCTTACTCTGGGACGGACCAAAAAGGAAAATGAGACTCTTACTCTGGGACGGAGGGAGTATAATAAATGAATGTAACTTTTTTTTTTCTCAATTGTAACACTTTTCTAGGGTTTTATATTCAATTGAAATGCAAAGCCGACTATATACATGAATTTTGCTCTTTTTTTTAAAGAAAAAAATAACATTTACTAAATAAAAATGTTACATTCATCTATATAAAAAATTATAATCATATATGCACCCTGTTACACTTCAAATATTAGTTTTTCTAACCACAAATACTATCAAAACTTTTTTTTTTTTTTTTTTTTTTTGCAAAACCGCTGTTACATTTGACAGTAAAAGTGTTACTTTTTGAAGATGAAACTGTTACTTTTATCAGAACAGAGTGTTACATCTCAGGAGACGAGCAACTCAATTTTTTTTTGTTTTAAAAAATATGTTTTTTTTTCAAAAAAAATCAAACATATCATGAGTTACAGGCTTTGATACCAATTGAAAGTTTTGATAGCTAGGATAGTTAGAATAAATAAAGAACAAAGACGCAGTGTAGATACTGATGTGGCTACACAAGGAACTACACCAAACAGAATTGCAGCGAAATTTAAATCAAACACGAATTTTTTGGTGAGAAGGGCCAAATCTTCTGTATCCAAATTCGATTTATCAATTTCCTAGAGATTTCTATTATTTCTTTAGAAACTTTAGAGGTACTGGAATTAGCATTAGCAATAACAACACACTCAGCCTTATGTTGTTGTTGTATAGCCAAGTTCATTTCGAACATGGTAAGAATACCCACCAGTTTATTGTAACTCATGGTAGCAGTATCATGGGCTTCCTTAACAGCAGCAATCTTTATGTTAAATTTTTCAGTAATAGTCCTAAGCATTTTACTCACTAGCCTAGCATTAGATATAGGTTCACCAAGAGAGAGACACTCATTTGAGATATCTTTAATCTTAGCTGAATAGCTTTTGATATCCTCAGTCTCAGACATTCTCAACACTACAAGAAAATTCACTTTTGGCGATGGCAAAAAATGCCGTCTCAGTAGATGGGATAAGGCGATGGCATTTGAGTTTGCATTTAGATCCATTGCATTATCTTAGCTGGATGCCTAAACAATAGAAATTGCCATCGCCAAATAATGTTTTTCGCTCTGGGCGCCAAGTGTAATACGTAGGCGGGAATATGAAAAGTTAAAGTGATTGACTTTTGATTAAAAGGTGATGGCTTTAGCTGTCGTGGAGATATTAATTGAAAATTAAAATATATGTAAAATTGATTTTTCAAAGGCGATTGTTTTGCAATCGCGTAATAGCTTAACTGAATAAAATAAAAATAAAAAAGAAATTAACATATTGGAGTCTGATTAAAAGAAACCCTCCTCATTTATCCTTCCCTTCAGTGTTTCTACCCGGAGCTATTCTCTTCCACAGTGGTTCCTCCATAGGTAATCGTTCTCCTTCCCCGTCTTCCCCCCCCCCCTCTCCCTCATTCTCCCTCTCATTCTCCCTGTCTATCTTCCTTTCCTGTTAATCTTATTTTTGATTTCTTCATCTTTGTTTGATTACTAAACCAAGGCTAGGGTTGTTAAACCCGATCATGATTTCTGTTAATTTGAAGATGATTCTTTCTGCATCCAAAGGTTACTCTCTCTATCTCTATCTCTCTATATATATATATGTGTGTGTGTGTGTGTGTGTGTGCTTTCCGTAGCCAAGATATGTTCATCCTTCTCCCTTTCTCTATAAAATAGGGTTATTGAAGGACCCAAAATTTGATGTATCCATTCATGTGTGTTAGATGTCACAAAAATCACATTACACAGAATTAACTAGGGATATTAATATCTCCAAAAAATTTATTTTTAGTTTTTTATTATATCTCTGGAGTGTTTTTGCTTGACATAGATTATTATGATTGATTAATGATAATTTTGCGGACTTGGGAAACTAGTATGCATGTAGTTACCTAGTTTTAATTGCTCCCACTCAATAGCTATCAGCTTCTATCAGAGCAGGCTGCTGTTCTCATGTTTGACATCCACAAATTCTATTCCTTCAGCAAAATCCCCCAAGGGCTAAACAAATTACCATTGCACGCAACTAAAGCTATACCGAAAACAACTCAATAAAAAATGTAATGCACTTGACCCATCTCTGTTCAGCGAATAAAACATTCTTTTGGTAGTTATTGCTTGGGCTTATGATAGGTAACCTGTCATATGCCCTGTTTAGAGAAATTGTGTCTTACATATAACCCTGCTTAAAGGTTAAAAAATCCTCCATAAAGAGATGACTATGAGTTTTTTCTTGAATCTTTTACTATCGTAGTTACTATTGCTATTTTGACTTCTAAAGCAGAATGATGACTCTTATTATTAGCTTCAATAGTCCCCTAAGCACCCTCTTTAACTCGACCCGTCCACCAAGAATCAACAGCATTAATCCCATAACTAGAATAAAGTCCCAAATATACTCCGTATGTGGGAATGTTACAACTTCTGTTTCCGACTTGTCATGATTTATTTGTACTTGATCTTTATAGCCCCACTTGATAAATTTCATTATTCGCTAAAACCATTCCAGATTAATTTTTTTTACAATTTCTCAAGCTTCTATGTTTATGCCTGTGTAAACAGGGATGTGACATTCAGATTTCTGTCCTTTTGAAGTTTTTAAGGTACGCTTATACACCTGGCTTGAGAAACTAATTGTGAACAAACAACAAGCTTTTCTAAATTTGGAATTGTATTATTGTTTTTCTTGCAGGGTTATATATTAACCATCCACCCCTATCCCTCTTTATGGAGCTTATGCAGTGAGGTTAAAAAATCTTAGCTTGGTATATGGAGCTTATATGCGTTCTGAGCCATGTGTGTTCTTAGAGAGGTAGTATGCTGTTATGTCTGCTCTTTTTCTTAAGACTGTTATTTCTTCTTTCTGTTTAACAATGGCTTCTTTATGTATTAAAATTTTACTGCTATTAAATCAAACCCACCTCTTGTTGTTAACTCCTTTGCTTAGGATCATGTTGAGGGATGCCTTGAATTGTCTTCAAAGACAAAGATATACTTTGCCACTGCTGTTTCTATTAGGAATGCAGAAATTTACATCAAAGTTGATGATGATGATGTACAAAAGTATAGGTTATACTTTGGATTTCTTGTTCTCACAGCAACTTATCACATATTGTAGAAAGACATACGTAAAAACCATGGTTATGCTTTGGATGTGTGAAATTGTATCCGTACTTGCTCAAAAGTAAGTAAAATAGTACTCTCTCTGTCCTAAAATGAATTACTAAAAAAAGATTCAAAAAGTACCCTTGATCAAGAGCAAATTTAAAAGTTTTTGGTAATTAATTTTGACACGGAAGTAGTATCATGTTGTTTGTGTATGCTTTTAGACATAATAGCTCTTTTGTAACTTTTAGTCACAATCATGCATGTCCTGGAACAAGGTAGGTACTGCAGACTTGAATATTGAAAGTTTGGGTGTCAGAAAAGAGTATTTCTATGGGGAAACTTTAATGCCAAGTTTAAACTATTAGAGCTTGTAAGTAAGGTGTTTAGGTCTTTGTTAAGTCCAACCATGCTTAACATTTTGTTTTGTTTGTTAGTAACAATATTCTTGGGTAACATTATGTCATTTCATTATAGCATCAAGTCATAGGAAGCAGAGCGCAAACGAATCAGATGAAATGACACAAGAAGAGGGAGGGGGGGCTTAGCCAAGAAAACCAAGCAATGAGGCATAAGAGGTATTATGTACAAGTCTTTAAAATATATTAGTTACTTCATTGAATGGTTTTCTTGTTTTGCTGTAAAATGCTACTCCCTCTGTCCCCAAATGAATGTCCGTTTTCAAGAATTGTTTTTCTCAAAATGAATGTCTTTCTCGAAAAATAACTTTGTGTTTAAATTTTTTTTGCCCAGTTTTTTTCACTAGTCCTTTTCTACATGCAAAACTAAATGTTTAGGAAGTGGAAAAGAATATGTATATATCTTTCCCACTAAATTGTATAAAATGTGAACATTTTCCTGAGGTCCCTTAAAATGAAATTTGGATATTCAATTAGGGACGGAGAGAGTAGTATTCAGGACATAGCACTTAGTTGTTATTAATATTCTCATATAAATGTTGCAAATGAAATTATCACAGTTCATATCGATTCCTATATGATTGCTCAAGTAAAAAAGTAACTGGAAGCACAATACAAATTTTGCATTGCTGTTTTGTTTTAGCATGAAAGGTTTGTTTTTTTTTTTTTTTTTTTTTTTTTTTTTTTGTTTCTGTAACTATAATAGTATAATATTTTACTTTATTTATTAAATAAAACTTCAAACTAAACTGTTTTCATTTCTTTCAGAAAATATTTTTACTTTGCTTCATCAAGGGAGGAGGCTGTTTGGCAACATGTTTCGAGCATGGCAACATCTTTGGGGGAACACATCAAATCTGGATAGTAGGCAACACAAATTGCATAAGTTGGATCTTCTGACTATTAAAGGAGCGAAGTTAGGTACAAGTTGTGTGATGATTGTTTTGTATGAACGTAATAGGGTATTGCAGTTTTTGACAAATGTGATAATTATTGTATACTGGAGTTTTTGGATAATTATGTTATAATTAATGTTAATGGAAATTATTTTATTCATTAGAACATTTTGACTTTTGTGTGGCTATTTTTTATTGCAATAATGAATAAAATGAGACAAAAATGGAGAAATTTAGGGAATAAAAGCCCAGATCTTATATGCGATTGCTAAAGCAGTCGAATAATGCTTTTAGCCTTCTGTGACTGCTTTGGCCATTCCCCTGTACGAGCAAACGCGATGGCTTTTGATTTTTTAAAAACAAAAAATAAAAATAAAAAATATACATTATACGACGGCAATTGCCATCTCGAAATTTTTTTTGCTAAAGCGACTGCTTTTCCCATCGCGTTATCTTTCCGCGACAAGGCTTTACGTGATTGCCTTGGCGATTGAAATCCCAATCGCGTTAGCTTTCCGCAACGGCTTTTACTGTTTAGGCGATGGCTTTTGACAATCGCGAAAAACCTTTTTTCTTGTAGTGCAAGTTCTCAAACTTAGTCATGAGTATTCTCAATCTGGTGCCTTTAACACTTTTATCTCCTTCACAATGAGCTTGAAGGATGTCCCAAGCAACTTTAGCAATGCTTTGATTGGTAACCAATCGGTACATGTCCTCATCAACATGACTTGATATGGCACCCAAAGCTTTGGAGTTATAATTTCCTAGGTTTATTCTTCATTTGTCCAGTCTTTCTCAGGTTTGTAAGTATAGACTATTTCGCTAGAGGATTCACCCCCAGCAGCCTTGATTTCAACCTAGGAGGCGACCATGGGACAATAATACTTAGCCACGCCCTCTCATCAATTGCTTTGATGTAAAGACGCATCTTAGATTTCCACAATGAGTAATTCGTACCGTCTAAGACAGGTGGACGATACTGACTTGAAAAAATATCCATAATGACTAGAGTTGGTTTTGGGGGAAACTAGTTTCCCCCTAATATTAAAAAAAGACATGTTTTGAGGAAAAGTAGGAGAAACCGGTTGTTAATGAACCGGTTTAATAGTATGGGCTTCAACTTATTAAAACTAGGGTATAAAACCTACCAAACACACAGTAGCACACACGCATCATCTTCTCAGCCCAGTTTCTTCCTTCCGCCATCTCTCTCTGTGTCTGTCTCTCTCTCTCTCGCCATTGCAGTTGCAGATGGAAGCTTCAAAAACGATTGATCAGGTTTGAATCTAAATATTTTGTTCATCAATTTGATCTAATTGAAATTAAAATTGATATTCAAATGAGCTATTTGATCTAATTGAAATCGATCTTTTTCTTATAGATGATGGGGATGGTGGAAACAATGTCATTGAATCAGAGGATAGTGAGATTGAAAAAGACAATGAAGATGAATTTAAAGAGATGGAAATCTTCATTTGGCTAAAAAAAACACCAAATCTACACTTAATTTGAATCATGTAGTCATTTGCTGCTCAAATTGAAATGGAGATGTTCAAACTGCTCAAATTGAAACAGAATGCTGAATCCATGGGCAGGCAAGAGACAACCTGGCGAACTGAAACAATTGATTTGGTGTAACTTGTTGTTTTAGTATAGGAACTTGGTGTTTTGGTATTGTAACTTTATGTTTTAGTTACAGTAACTTGGTGTTTTATTATTGCAGCCTGGTGGTTAATCAAATATGTTGTATCAAATCTATACTTGGTATTTTAGTAGTGTAACTTTGTGTTTTAATAAACAAACTTGATATTATAATAACTATGCAATTTCTATTGAAATAAGCATTTTGAACGTCTACTTATAATATAACTTGGTTTTGTTTTAGTATAGTAACTTGGTGTTTTACTATTCTAACTTGATATTGTAGTACAGTAACTTGGTGTTTTATTAGTGCAGCCTGGTGGTTAATCAAGTTATGCTGTATCAGATCTATACTTGGTGTTTTATTAGTGTAACTTCGTGTTTTAACAGATAAACTTGATATTATAATAACCATGCAATTTATTTTGAAACAAGCAGTTTGAACATGCTTTTAATACAACTTAATACACATGTTTAGGCATAAAAACATCAAGTTAATAACTTAAAACAACAAGTTTGGATTTCAAAACAACATGTTACAATTTCACTGACTAACACCCTTTCTAGACCTAGTTTGCTGACATATACTGCATTCGAACTACCAGCCTTCTTCCTCTTCTTCTCCTCGTTGTCTTTGCTCCCAACAACCTTGTCAATGTGATCATATTTGATTGCCCGAAAGTCTTCAACTTTATTCAACAAAGACTCCCTTTACTTGTTTAAATCGCTGAGTAACAAGTACCAAACTCAAAATACCTAATCAAGCATCACAAAAAACAAACAAAAAATGCTTGAAATCAACACAATAAGCGAACAAAATAGACTGAGAATCAAGCGAAAAAACTTGAAATCAACACATACCTCCATCACGCCTCTCTTATTCTTCAATACAGATCTCTTTGTTGTGGGCTTCGCTACTGATTTCATCCTCATTCTGCTTTAAATCAAACAGTAGTTTGCTTCAAATCGAGCGAAATTAACGAACGAACGACGATGATCAAAAATCGCTTCAAAATCGAGAGGAATTGACGACTGAACGACGAAATTAAGATGGTAGTTTTCATCGGTTAGGTTAGAGAGAGAGAGAGAGAGAGAGAGAGAGAGAAAGATAGAAAGAGAAAAGGTAAAGTTGTTTTGAATGATACGTTGCATTGTAAAGAGAATATAACCTACTCACAAAAAGATGCGTGATATTGTTTGTGAACCGGTTCCTAAAGATGCCAGCTTAAATACCCAGTTCCAAAACAGGTCTTTTTTTAACATTAGTTTCCCCCAAAATTTTGTGTAATGACTATCCTTTCTGGATCACACTCAGTGTAATCGAGTGTAGGCTCTGGTGCCAATTGAAAGTTTTGATAGCTAGGATAGTCAGAAAAATAAAGAACAGAGACGCAGTGTAGATACTGATGTGGTTACACTAGGAACTACACCAAACAGAATTTGCAGCGGAATAAAAAATCAAACACGAATTATTTAACACATCTATAGCAATATGCTGTAGACAACAAAAACTTCTCTTTATTGAAACATTATGAACGAATACAAAGAAAGAAATCAAAAGAAGCTACCAAAGATTAAAACACTAAATACTAAAAACAAGTTCTATGAAAAAACTTGTCTAACAAAAGAACTCTCACAAAAATTACTCTCTCAAAATAATTAAAGCCAGCAAGTCTAAATTACTTTTGAAAGGGACATCTCCTTATATAGGCCATGGAAAGCTTTGGAGTGAAGTCTTCAAAATCATATCAACCATCCAGAAGGAAACCTTCTATGTAAATCTCTACACTCCTAGCAAATATACTCTCCATCTGTTCCTAAAATAAAGCTTCTATCTTTAATTGAGAGATATCTGCAAAATATTAAAAAAGATATACAAAACTAGAAAACTAATTAATATGTTTGTAAATAAAAATAATAAAGATATTTACAATTTACCTAAAATAAAGAAAGACATAAATCCTAAAATTAAAAAGAAAATAAAAGTGACCGTGTGAAAGTGTTCACACTTACAGATGTGCTGGGAGGGCAAGAACGACAGCTGAGCGGGTTGGGTTGGCGGGTTGCTGGGTATGATCCATAGGTGGATCCGTCTCACAGGTGAGACACTCACCTAAGTTTTTGCATAGTTTAATAGCTTCATGACTTCAACATGATGGTCGTCCTAAATGCATAATCATCTGATATAAAATAATTTAACAAATAAAGAATGAGAAATAATAAAGTTATAAAAGATAGCTATAAAATGTGGTATACAAAATGAGATGTCATAATTATGTTGGAGTTTTTAATTAGACTGTGGCGGGTCAACACTCAATGCAACAAATAAAAAAACACCACCTCATTTTGTATACTTCTTTTATAATTCTAGCAATCCCCATAAGAAAATACTACACACAACAATAGTGAATTCGTGTTGTGTTGATCGAGATTAAAACCTATCAAAATATGACATAACTAAAGAACTCTTGTCTTGAAAGTTGGAATATACTCCCTCCGTTCTACCTCTTGAGACTTAAGAAGTAAACACAAAAATAAAGTAAAAGTAATTTATGTGTGGTAGAAAATAAAAAGAGAGAATGAGTGGGGTAAATATTAATGTTGGTTGAATAAAATGAGTGATGGAAAATAAAGAGAGAGAATAAGTAGTGGGGTAATTGAATATAAAATTATAAAAAGATGATAATTTTGAAAAGTTTAAAGTGAGTTGGGACTGTACAAAATGAAAATACTAGGATGGTTGAAGTATAGAGCTAATAAGAAGCAAATTTTTTTTTTTTTGGTCCAGTGATACTACTTTCCATCAAACAAAGAACTCATTTTTTGTTAATAAACAATAAAAAGAAACACTAAGTCTTGTTTGTATAGGTCTTGACCCATTTCAAGACTCATAGGGTCAAAAGAATGAGAGGCATTCTCCTGTACACCCGTCGCACGCTGTGCGGCGGGCCTTTTCCTTTCTTTCTTTTTTTTTTTTTTTTTTTTTTTTGCCACCACCAACTTTTTTCCTCCCAACACTTATTATAACGAAATGTAACACTTTTTCCTTTTTAAATGTAACATTTTTTTTTTCAAAATGTACCACAATTTTGCTGCAATACATTAAAGATTGACAACTAAACTAATGTCACATTTTTTATAAATGAATGTAACACTCTTTTTTTCAAATGTAACACTTTTTTTTTTCAAAATGTACCACAATTTTGATGCAATAGATAAAAAGAACATAGATTGACAACTAAACTAATGTAACACTTTTTATAAAGGAATGTAACACTTTTTTTTCAAATGTAACACTTTTTTTTTCCCAAAATTAACATAAGATTGACAAACTAAACTAATGTTACATTTTATAAAAAATGAATGTAACATTTTTTTTGTCAATTGTAATATTTTATATTCTTAAATGTAACATTATATCTGAAATGTAACAATTTTTTATTGAGAAAGTAACATTTGAAATGCAAACCCAATTTTTTTTTTGTAAAAACTGCTGTTACCTTTAACAGTAGAAAGTGTTACTTTTTGAAGATGAAACTGTTACTTTTATTAGAACAGAGTGTTACATCTCAGCTGACAAAGCAGCTCAAACTTTTTGTGTGTAAAAAATATATTTTTTTTTCTAAAAAAAATAATCAAACCATATCATGACCTATGTAGTTTTATTCGTCTCGTCGAGACGAACACAACAATATTTTTAAATTTTTTTTTCGAGTTATAAATCTCAAGATATAACATTTTAAAGTTAATGGAGGTTTTTTTTTTAGACTTGCCACATGTCGCAATCTGGGAGGGTGAGAGAGGCTATGCTGGGCGGGTTGCTGGGTTGGGCGGGTTGACCCACGGGTTTGGCCCGTTGCACCATGGTGCAACGGTTGTATATAAGAATTTGTCAAAGAATGAAAGAAGAAGATTTTCTTTTAGTATTGTAATACACCCCTGTTCAAAAATATTTTTAATTTGATGAGGAAATTTTAAAATATTTATTATCATTATAAAATTAGAAGAGGATTTTAAAAACATTTAATTATCATTATAAAAATATAATAAATATACTAGTATTTTTTTGTAGTGTATTAATAAAAATTATATTTTTTTAAAGAAAAATAATAAATTTTTTATACAACTATACGGGTGAAGATCAAGTGAGTTGGCTACTAAAATTAAAGTGAGTTCATATTTCCATAATGGAAGGAGTTGCTTACCTAAGTCTTACACTCCTATCTGATTTATTTAATAAAATTAATAAATCTTAAAATAATAATATTGTTGAAGTTTTATGTATCCCACATTAACTTCGATAATAAAATTGATCAATTATATAGATTAACTAATCTCACCTTTTAACAAAGCTTTTTAAAAAATAATGACCAAATTATAATATGTTATCAGCGCCAGCGAATTACATATCAAATGGAACCGTCTAGACTAATAGTATTTGAGCCTGGAGCTAATTAAAATACTTTCCGGCTTCCTATATTAAAATAAGATCTAATACAATAGAGATCTCCGACAAAACAAAAACATCTGATGTTATGATAAATAAATGACAAAAACTTGTATGAGACGGTCTCACACGTGAGATGGATCTGATTGAAAGATTAAATGGTTTGCCCCCTTATGGGTGGGGCGGGGCAAGCCCATTTCCCTCATTGAAAGATTAAATGGTTTGCCCCCCTATGAGTGGGGCGGGGCAAACTCATTTCCTCTCTTATCAAAATCCGTCTCATTTGTGAGACTGTCTCACACAAGACTTCCTCTTAATAAATTACGCTCCACCGATAAAGTATTCAGTATTGTATACTGTAGTGTAGGGTCAACTTCTGGACTCATAGCTTTTACCTGGTCCTATGCTGCCCTCATTCCTCTACCGACACAAATTTTGCTACTCTTTTACACTAGTCTCTAGTGCCATGTCATTACAATAATAAAATGAGACAGTTGTTTTGAAGCATAAAATGAAACTAAGTAAAAAGTTTTGAAGCATAAAATGAGACCGAGTATTACCTTCCCAAGAATAAAAGTCTGATGGAGGATTTTAATTACAGTTAATTTATTGTGTGTTTTAGTAAAAAAAAAAAAAAAAAAACCAATGATAGAAATAGGAACAAAACTTATATGCGACCGTCTCACAGCGTGAGACGGGTCGCCCACCCAGTCCGGCTCACCCATAGCGCGCCACGTGTCTTTGTTAAAAATAAATAAATTCCAACAACTTTAAAATATAATATCTTGAGATTTTGAAGTAAAAAAAAAATCTAAAAATACCGGTATGTTCGTCTCGACGAGTCGAATAAAACTAGATAGGTCATGATAATTTTTATTTTTTATTTTAAAAAAAATATATTTGTTAACACAAAAAAGTGGACTGCTCGTCTCATGGGATGTAACACGTTTTTATGAAGAAAGTAACAGTTTGTTCTTAAAAAAATAACACTTTATTGTAAGATGTAACAACAGTTTTGGAAAATAATATAAATATTTCTGTGGTTAGAAAAAGTAATAATTGAAGTGTAACACATTGCATATATGATTGTAATATGCTATATAGATGAATGTAACAGTTTTTAAGAGTAAATGTTACTCCCTCTGTCCCTAAATGAGTGTCCATTTTCAAGAAATCTTTGTCCCTAAATGAGTGTCTTTTTTTAACATAACTTTCTCCCTAAACATTTTTTTTTCCGAAATTTTTTTCACTGGTTTCTTTATACGTGCAAAACTAAAGGTTTGGAAAGGAGATTACAAGATTATATATGAATCGTTGTTACCAAATTGTTCAAAAAGTTTGAGATTTTCAGTGTCCCTTAAAATGAAATTTGGACACTCATTTAGGGACAGAGATAGTGCTTTTTTCTTTAAAAAAAGAGTAAAAATTCATGAATATAATTGGTTTTGCATTTATGTTGAATGTAAAACTCTAAAAAGTGTTACAATTGAGAAAAAAAAAGGTTACATTCATTTATTATAAAATGTAACATCAGTTTAGTTGTCAATCGTATGTTATCTTTAATCTATTTCAGCAAAACTGTGGTACATTTTCGGGGAAAAAAGTGTTACATATGAGAAAAAAGTGTTACATTTATTTATAAAAGTGTTACTTTTGCTGGCGAACAAAAAATAGCATGGAAAAAAAATTGGGGGGCAAATAAAAAAATGTTTTTGAATTGATTTTGAGGAGGGTGCAATGGAGTATAATAATTGAATTGAAACAAAGATGATTGACACGTTTATGTAACGAGGAAAGCCCTTGAGTCAACTATCTCGCCGGCATAAAACATCGGGAGATGTTTATGAGCACCTACCTTCTCGAACGGTTGTATTGAATAGGTGAGCTTACAATACTTGAGCAATGGAGGACAACAAAATACGTGAAAAATTGTGTGTTTGTGTTCCGTTCCATGCTCTTTAAATAAAAATAAAAAGATAAGATAAAATCTTTATCCTAACTAACTAGAGCCGTCAATTTGGGCTGGCGGGGCAGGGCGGGCCCAACCCACTACAGCCCACCTTCAAACGGGGCGGGGTGGGTTGACCCAAATTCTTTGCGGGCCAGGAAAACTCCAACCCAACCCAACCCACCTTGGGTTGGTGGGCTAGACGGGCCAAGCGGGCCAAAAGCCCAAGACTTATTTTTGAGGCTTGCACTGCACATTAGAGAAAAAAAAGCACCATTCCTGGTCCACTCTACAGCCTACAGGTACAAGCAGCAAGTCAGCAACTCGCCAACAAGCAACAAAAACAAACTTTTACTTTTACAAGCTTACTAACAGTCAGACAGTCAGTGTATGAGTGTATCACCAAGACAACAAAAAACTGCGACTTTTATAATCTACAAGTTACACACCAATGCAACAACATGAAAGAACAAACAAAAATACCGCTGCACCAAGCACGAGTCACACGACTAACAGTGTATCACCAACAAAAGTACAAAACCAACTCAAATAAAGTACCACAAAACAAACTGAAGTCTGAAACCATATTCTTTATCCATCATCAACTTCAACAACATTGGACCCTTCACTTGATAAACTGGATAAAGATGCTTTTAAAAAATCTTCATCTTCATTGACTTCCCCTACATTCATATAAAAACACAAAGAAAATTGTCAAGTAAAAGACAATAAAACAATATATCTAAATAATAATTAAGTATATAAGAAGATAAGAAATTACCAAAGCCATATAGCCAATTTCGAGCACAAATAAGAGATTGCACATTTCGAGGAAGTATGAAACTTCTATACTTGGTAAGGATACGACCACCAATGGAAAATGACGACTCTGAAGCAACAGTAGTAATGGGGATAGCTAATACATCACATGCCATACGCGCAAGAATTGGGTAACGGTTCTTCTGGCATTTCCAATGCTCCAAGACATCTAAATCTTCGTAAAATGCAAACTCAAGTTTTGGCTCATCTAAATAAATATCCAATTGAGACTTCCCCGTAGTAATAACTGTTTCACTTTCATATTCCAAACATTCCTAAAAATATTTTAATGGTGAGCAAAGTAAAGCAGGGATCATTCAAATTGCTATAAATATATATATATATATATATATATATATATATATATATATATATATATATATATATATATATATATATATACTTACATCAAATAGTCGCTTGCCCTTGCCCTTACATAATCCTCTATTCTTTTCCATTTGTGAAGTTGTGACAATGTGTGGTCGTGAAGAGCTAGTTGTGGAATCATTAGTGATCTCATTAGAATATTCACCAAAAAGTTTGTACAACTTTCTCTTCACAAGTAACATCTTCTCTTGTGTTTCAATAGGATTATTCTCCGTCTTTGAATAAAAATACTCCAACATTGAAAGCTTCATCCTCGGATCAAGAACAGCCCCAAAAGCAAAAACCGTACTATATTGAGCCCAATATTTGTTAAACTTCTCTTTCATATTTCTACTCATTTCACTTATCAACTCATCTTCACTCGACATGTTTTTTCTCAACAAACGTTCAATTTTCCAAATTTGCACAAAGTACAAGTTAGCTGTAGGATATGAAGTGCCCGAAATCAAGTTCGTAGTGTCATAGAAAGGTTGAAGGAATTCACATATTTTCTCTCCCCTACTCCACTCATACATTGAAGGACAATACTTATAATTCCCATCATTCAACTGAGAAGGGTAAAAGCCTTTTTATATTTAATGGCACTATCTAACATCAAGTAAGTTGAATTCCAACGAGTAGACATATCAAAGCGCAAACCAACCCGTGTATCAATATACCAACTTGTCTCACACATTCTTCAAATTTTTTTCATCCTACTTTCATATCTAAGGTACTTAACAGAGTCCCTTATCTTTTTCAAAGCAACATTGACTACTTTCAAACCTTCTTGAATAATCAAATTTAATATGTGGGCACAACAACGAATATGAAAAAATTCACCGTCACAAAAGAGGCTATCATCCAGAAATCCGAGTTGTTCTTTCAAGTTTTCTTGCATATTGTCATTACTAGATGCATTATCTAATGTTAAAGAAAAAACATTTTTCTCAACTCCCCAATCCTTTAAATACTCAAACACTTTTGCTGCCATTTCGACTCCAGAATGTGGAGGTGGCATATGATCAAAATTAAGAATCTTGCTATTCAGTTTCCAATCAACGTCAACAAAATGAGCTGTCAAACAAATGTAACCTTCATTACTCACTGCTGTCCACAAATCAGAAGTTAAACAAATTCTATTCGGAGTATTTTCCAAAGCTTTCTTAAGTTTTGCTTTCTCTCTTAAATATATTGCATTAATGTCTGAAACAACAGTATTTCTAGAGATGCAACGACATTCAGGATTTAAATACTTCACAAATCTTCGAAAACCATCATACTCAACAAAAGAAAATGGCAAATCATGCTTAATTATTGCCTCTGCTAATAGGTCACGTGCAATTCTTTGGTCAAGTTTTATGGTTTTAATCTTCCCCTCATAATTGATAACCATTTGACCTATGTCATTATACTTCAACTTGGGATATTTTGGAAGATGACGTCCCAAATGTGAAGTCCCATATCCTCTCCCACCACACTTATACTCTTTGTTACACGCTATACATCTGGCTCTTGCAATTTTATCTGGATTTGTAGACACCCCGCCTTGGACCTCTCACCCCGATTGCATACAAAGTATTTTTATTTAACTTATTTTCATTGATTTCTGTTACTTCGGTTAAGTTCCTAACTGATTCCGTTAGTTTTGGACTGAACTGCATAACAGAATTAATTTTAGAGTCATTTCTGTCTTTCTGTCATTTTTAGAATCGCGCGCTTCCGGCACTGCTAACGGGCCGCGCGCGCCTCCCGTACCAAAGGCGGGACTTGCGCGCTGTCCGATATGGCAGTAACGGATTGCACCTTATTTCCCTCCCTTTTCTTATTTACAAACATCTTTTCTTGATCACAAAAACCATCTTTTTACATCCACATTCATCCCCCCTTTTCTCATTAACTCCCAATCCCACACTTCTAGCCTTTTCATTAAAACAAATATTTCCTTTTTATTTTATTTGATTTTCTTTTATTTCTTTTATTTATTATTTTATTTATCTTATTTTTGATTGGTCAATTCCATTTCACATGGATGATCATCTTTTCCCTCCATCATTTCCCTCTCTTTTTTACCTATAAAAACCATCATCTTCTACCTTGGAAAGGGACTTCTTTTTGGGACTTCCTTTTGGACTTCTTTTTGGACTCCAACCTTGATTCATCAACTACATTATACACAAATTCTCCCAACAAGAGTTCTTAGTAACAAGACTCTACACAAATTGTTCTACAACAATTTCATTACAACAACAACACTTTCAAGTCAAGGTTCCAAGTCCTCTTTCTCAAGGTACAACTCCATTTTCTTCCTTTGTTTTCTTCTTCTTGATGTATGCAATCCCCATTAATGGGACATGACCAACATGACTACTTCACATATTGAAGTTGGTTAAGGTTATCTCCCTACATTTTAATCTTAACTTTAATTCACCATGTTAATTTCTCTTCATCTCTTAATGTAATTCTTTAACATTACTTGTTACATGTAATCTTTATCATTAAATAAATAAAATAATTCTATTTTATTTCCCCTTTATTTCCCCTTTTTCTTCTCATCACAATTGTTAGCACATTTCTATTTAATTAATTGAAGGACATCTAAATATTAGAACACCAATAGTAGCAAGACACGCGTAAGCGGGGCGGAGTGGGTGTTTAAGTACTTTCCACTCCGTCACCTAACCCCCGAACTCTTCTCTCCCGAATCTCTGGTTTTGTACATAAATTAGGCTATTTCTAGGTTTTTCTTATGTTCCTTTAAAAACATAGGTGGCGACTCTAAACAATCTAAAACAAGCTAGACATCCTAGGATAATTCACCGCTCTAGCCAAGCCGTGGTTCCCCGGGGTATCTACAGTGGCGACTCTGCTGGGGACGATAGAGGGTTAAACTTGCGTTTTCATTTTTGGTGTTCTTTTATTCTGTTTTCTGAGCATTCTGGTAAAAAGGGTAGGAAGCGCGCGCCTCCGGCCTTCTTGGCCTAAAGCGCGCGCGTCCGACCCTTATTACCAGAATCGCCCGCCTTCCTTCTTGTCCTTCAATTTCATGTTTCTGTGCTAACAAATTCTGCAGGGAAAGTTTTCTTAATTAAGGGTCAAGGCAATTCCTTGAACCCACTGATTTGCAGGTTCTCACCCAGAAGCGGGCGCCTCTGCCCTGCTTCCTCTCACGCGCGCGCCTTCCGCATAGGCAACCCAATGCGCGCGCTTCTGGGCGCATTCCCGGAACAGAACAGTGCACAGAAACAGAACAGAATGACAGTGTGTGGGCACCGGGCCTGCATACAATTTCTTTTACTTTCTGTTTATTTTTATCGGTCACACGGGTGATTCGAACGTTGTAATTATGTGCTTATTTGTTTTTTTTATTTATTTCTTTTGAAAAAAAAAATGTTTTGTCACATGTTAGACCTCACACTACATGCACATATTCTTATCAACTGCTCACTATCGAGTCGCACAAGTCCAACCCCAAACCCGTCGAGGCCCGTCCTAGAAAGTTTCAAGCTCCACTCGACCTTGGCTCTTTCGAAGCGGTAAACCTCAGCCTGTGGCGTAGTTCATGACTACATGCCGGGGGTGACCTTTGAGCCTCATATTCAAGCCGAGCACAAACCACACAATTCTAGTTTAAGGTCTAACACTCCGTGACTCAAGTCGGTTTTCATGTACCGAGATTTCCCTAAACTAATGTCTTCAAATCATACATGCCAATTTGTTGCAAATGGACGAAATAAAAACTCCGTCCCCAAAAGTGGTTATTTTGGACGAAAATAAAAATCCGTCCCCGCATGTATGATTTACTACATTAATTTAGTTTAATCCCGTCACATGTAGGTATCACAAGCGTGGTGGAATCCAATGAGTATATGGGACCGCAAGAAGGTCTATATACTAGTGTGACGATTCCACTATTTTCCTAGAAACCCTAAAAAGGACCACGTCCTTCCGACTTTGTAAATAAAAAAAAAAAGAGTCATTTTCTTTATATGGTTGAGTCTTTTTCGTGTTTGTGGGTTAAATTTATTTTACTCAAAAGGTGTTTGTGGGGCCAACCTAAGATCAACCGTGTTCTTCCAATAGGTCCAATGGCTTTCAACGGCAACAACAACAATGGTGGAAATGATTTCGTATCCAACGAAGGGTTACTCAACATAATGAAATCAATGGGGGAACAAATGGATAGGATTGTCGAGGATGCCCGCCGTAAAGACAATTTGTGGCAAGCCCGTTTCGATATCGACAAGAGGATTCACAAAGAAGAGGTTTCCGAACTCAAGGCCCGTCTTGATTATGAAAGAAGAATTCACAAGGAAGAGGTTTCCGAACTCAAAGCCCATTTGCAAGAGCTCACCGACAGCAAAGCAAAGTTCAATGATAAAGCATGCTCAAGTGGCCCGACCCTCAAAAGCTACAAAGGTACCACCAACAACCGAGTTTTCACTCCTCTCCAAGGAGTAACCCAAGCCGAGGCATTTGAAATTTTGGTGGCAAGAGGGAAGATCAAACCTTTGGAGGGGTATAAGCCGAAGGCGATACTGAAAAATCATGCTCATGGTGAATGGTGCGGCTACCACAAGCATAGTGGCCACACTACCGAAGGGTGCTTCCTTCTCTGAAACATCATCCAAGATTTGTTCGACGATGGCGAATTTACTGTGGGTGAAGAGCAACCGCTAGAGAATGGCAACATGCAAGAACCCATCAAGGAAAAAGTTTGGTTTTGAAATGGGGCTTCAACAAAGAGGACGACGACAACAATCTCCATTTCTCTTTCTCTACCTAGTAGTAGGAATAAAAAAAAAAGAGTCAAAAGTCCTCTTTTGTGTGCATTAATGTTTTCTCTCGTCCCATGTTAAGTGTCGAGTCTTCTCATTAAATAAAAGTCGTTCTCATCCTCATACACTCTTCCAAGTTGTTCAATCTAATTCTTGGCAAAATGATGAAAAGATGTCTAAACAAGTTTTAGAACAAGGCCATCACTTGAACGCCTAGGGGCTAAACATCGACGCCAACATCAACGACGAAGCCAAGACAAACAAGGTGGAGCAACAATCATGAAGAAGTCAAGCAAAGTTTTCAAAGGGGGATTAAAAAAAAAAAAAAAAAAAAAAAAAAGCTCGCTAGGTTGAAATCATCAAATCAACCTAGGCAAAAGTTAGAGCACAAAAAAAAAAAAAAAAAAAAAATCCCCCTCAATCAAAGAAGTTCACATCAAGATCAACATCATTCCATCCACCAAAGGAGGACGAAGCTACACGACGAAACAACAATTCCATCCCGAAGAATGGAGAATTCACAAGAACTACGGTGACCTGAGCCTCTACACTGGAGGAATGTAGGCAACCTGCGGGTCCGGTCTCATGCAAGAAAGAAGATATGTTTAGCCCTAGCGCGTTATGGTGATCGGCCTTCGTCTTGAACTTGTCAAGACATCTTTGTACGATTCATTTGCCAATGAATTAATCACCAAAAAGATTGAACAACTTTCTTAGATTTGGAATCATTTCGCGTTCCTTGTCGAATCTAGGGACTTCTATTCTTTCTGCATACTCCCAATTTCTTGCAATCAAATTGGGGCTTTCCTTCTCTTCTCTCTTAATGACTTACTTGCCTTCGCGAGTCATTCAATTCAATAAAAAATACATGTCAAGGGACACTTTCCTAGTCAAGTCAATGTCACTCATCATTAGTGACAAAAGGTCTCCACCGCAAAATCACATGTCTTATCTCCTCAGCTAGAGTCAATGCACACTTCCTCATTAATCGAGTAAAAAATGAAGACGCAAAAGAGATGCCCGCTAGATTGAAAACCCGAAAGGGTGGTCTAGGCAAAAAACAGGGTGCGTCATAAAAAAAAATGAGAGAGTGAGAGAGAGAAGGGAAAGAGAAATGGAGATCTCTGGCCTCTAAAGAAGACAACTACACGAGCTCTACATTGGATCTCCTCAGCAAGTCAATTCCCCACCGAGTCAACTTTGGGATTGGAAAAAGCTCGACAAGATATGGCACCATCAAAGGTTGTCTTGGGTTATCGGCATCATTCTCCAGCAGTGTGCATTTTTGGGTTCATGAAAAGAAGGCCCGTGGTAACCAAGATCCATCCAAGAACAAGCCCATAATAAAAGGGCACGAGGTTGCACAAATAATCCCTAGCTAGTCAATTGGCTTGGGCAGCAAATAGCAACAACATGTGTCTCAGTTTTCAAGGCTTGTTCAAGTATGTGCTTCTAAAGTACGCCAAAAGGCTCCCGAGAAATGGAGTAGCTCTTGCCATATCCTCTCATGTTTATTCCCTCACACGAGGACGAGTCACTCTTGCTTTGCTCAACAAATGGTGACGCCCTAGGGGCTATGTGACTCAAGAACAAGGGATTCTTTTGCTTCATTTGGCAATCAATACGCCCTAGGGGCTATGCTCAAGAAAGATGTGTGAGACTATCCTCAAAGTCCTTCAAAAGGGATGTCAAAAAGCCCTCTTGTCATGTGTGCCCGTGCTCGTTTCCCCAATCAAGGGTGGACCTTTCTCGCAATCAATGATGGCACTCTAGGGGGCTACGGTCAAGTCTTAAAGGCTCCCTCGGCAAAGAGCAATTAACTCCCCAGCAGTATCCCCAGCCAAGTCATGTGCAACATTGGAAGCTTCCTCAATTCGGCACCGGAGGTCTCAAGGGGCTTCGCAATCTACAATCTTTTGGGCTACGGCATCACAGTAATCCGAGCAAAGGGCAATATTGGGGCTTCACAACCGACAGTCTTTTGGGGACAGCAATGCTCAAGCAATGCAATGTGGAGTAGTCTTATAGCTCCATGAAAGAGATCAAGCTTCAAAGGTCTCTCAACACTTCAAGTCAAAGGCCTTTTGGTTTTAAATGAAGACTCCGATGTTATGAATGAAGTTGATGATTTTTGTTAGAACTTTCAAGCGAGATTTTGAAGGAAGTCTTAGAGAAAAGGAAAAAGATTCAATATGCTAAACTCTAATCAAAACAGGGTTATAGCGGGAAATGCCACGGCCAATCCCAATGTTTCTGCAATTCAGCACCCCCTTTTCCAAGATCAAAAGCACAAGGTGCAGCTCAGATAAAGTTGGGCCACAGCACTAGTTGTATCCGAAGATCCGTCATTAGTTCAACTCAAGAAGAGTCAAGCAAGCATACTCATTTGAGACTTTATCACGCCAAGACCTTATCCTCCGCGACCTCGACGGCACCGCAAGACATTACTGCATCCTTTGACATAAGCCCTCAGTCATTTGGGTATCGACCACAATGAGTCCATTCATCTCCCCAGTAAAAGCAAGAAGGAGATCTCTATCAAGAATTCTACCAAACGGTACATCCGCTCTCAATGCCGAGCCAATCACGAGATAATTTGGGGCTTTACAATGAAAGGTCTTCACATCCCGCCATCTACAAGCCCACGACGCTTGGGGCTTTGCAATCTCTCGAAGCTTGGCATCAACGATCTCCTCTTGGGGCTTGCTCGGTACAACAACAAAGGGCGATTTACTCGAATGGGCCAGGAGCTGATTTATCTTGGAGCTATGCAAGTCCCTCAAAATTTGGCATCAAAGGCATTCTAGGGGCTTTACAATCAGCAACCCCTCATCTCGGCATCAAAAGCCTTTTGAAGCCCCATAATCGACAAATCTCTTGGGGCTAGACATCAATCTTCGTTGGGCACACCAGCGACAACAGAATTCAAGCGAGGCTATCCGGACTTCGACTGAGCATAACTTGATCTTGGGTTAGCTTCACAAAACACACAATGGTTAAAATGGTTCACCCACGAACTTAAAAAAATAAAAAAATAAAAAATAAATCTTTTCCTCACATGTGTGCATATTCTTTCCTTTCTAATCTTTAAAAAAAAAAAAAAAGATTTTTTCTTTCTTTTTCTCCTTCTATGTGCAAAATTATGTGCTTTACTTTGCTTTGCTCCTAGCCTCTCCTCCAGCGTTCTCCATCATCCTTGAACTACGCTGGTCTGATTCTCTTAAAGGGATACGTAGGCAGCCTTTTGGCACGACCAACCCATCATCCAGAATACCATCTCGCCAACCCAACATCAAGGGCATTCTCTCATCAACATCTAAAGAATGGACATTCTCCATCAAAGCATCCTCCGCGGACATCAAGAATCCATCTCCACTCAAGCGGCAATGGTAAGTGAAGGTATGAATACATCCAATGCTTTCCTCAAAATCACACCGCACACAAGATCACTTTCTACATTCTTACTTCTCTCTCATTACAAAGGTGCTTTCAAATCACATGTCACACCACAATCACAATTTTCTCTCGCAATTCCTATTTCACATCTCACACAAGCACATATATCTGCAAAGCATACACATAACAGGTGCCGCACAGAGCACCAGGTGCCGTACAGAGTACCAGAATCAACAGGTGCCGCACAGAGTACCAGGTGCCGCACAGAGCACCAATTTTGGTCCATGGTGGACCATTAAAATCACCATACCTCTTCCATCAACGGGTGCCGCACAGAGCACCAGGTGCCGCACAGAGCACCAATTTTGGTCCATGGTGGACCATTAAAATCACCATACCTCTTCCATCAACAGGTGCCGCACAGAGCACCAGGTGCCGCACAGAGCACCAATTTTGGTCCATGGTGGACCATTAAAATCACCATACCTCTTCCATCAACAGGTGCCGCACAGAGCACCAGGTGCCGCACAGAGCACCAATTTTGGTCCATGGTGGACCATTAAAATCACCATACCTCTTCCATCAACAGGTGCCGCACAGAGCACCAGGTGCCGCACAGAGCACCAGGTGCCGCATTTTGGTCCATGGTGGACCATTAAAATCACCATACCTCTTCCATCAACACGTGCTCGCTTTTGGTCCACCATTAAAATCACCATACCTCTTCCATCAGCAAAAGTCGCTCACACATGGAGCGCATTTCTATCCTTTGTAATTTCAAATTCCTGCTTTATCGAGTGTTTGTTTTCTCTTGTCGATGTCCTCGGCGGTTGTCTTTCTTTCGTCGACGCGTTTTGCCTCGCAATCCACGTCGCCGAGGGGCTCTGTAGACACCCCGCCTTGGACCTCTCACCCCGATTGCATACAAAGTATTTTTATTTAACTTATTTTCATTGATTTCTGTTACTTCGGTTAAGTTCCTAACTGATTCCGTTAGTTTTGGACTGAACTGCATAACAGAATTAATTTTAGAGTCATTTCTGTCTTTCTGTCATTTTTAGAATCGCGCGCTTCCGGCACTGCTAACGGGCCGCGCGCGCCTCCCGTACCAAAGGCGGGACTTGCGCGCTGTCCGATATGGCAGTAACGGATTGCACCTTATTTCCCTCCCTTTTCTTATTTACAAACATCTTTTCTTGATCACAAAAACCATCTTTTTACATCCACATTCATCCCCCCTTTTCTCATTAACTCCCAATCCCACACTTCTAGCCTTTTCATTAAAACAAAATATTTCCTTTTTATTTTATTTGATTTTCTTTTATTTCTTTTATTTATTATTTTATTTATCTTATTTTTGATTGGTCAATTCCATTTCACATGGATGATCATCTTTTCCCTCCATCATTTCCCTCTCTTTTTTACCTATAAAAACCATCATCTTCTACCTTGGAAAGGGACTTCTTTTTGGGACTTCCTTTTGGACTTCTTTTTGGACTCCAACCTTGATTCATCAACTACATTATACACAAATTCTCCCAACAAGAGTTCTTAGTAACAAGACTCTACACAAATTGTTCTACAACAATTTCATTACAACAACAACACTTTCAAGTCAAGGTTCCAAGTCCTCTTTCTCAAGGTACAACTCCATTTTCTTCCTTTGTTTTCTTCTTCTTGATGTATGCAATCCCCATTAATGGGACATGACCAACATGACTACTTCACATATTGAAGTTGGTTAAGGTTATCTCCCTACATTTTAATCTTAACTTTAATTCACCATGTTAATTTCTCTTCATCTCTTAATGTAATTCTTTAACATTACTTGTTACATGTAATCTTTATCATTAAATAAATAAAATAATTCTATTTTATTTCCCCTTTATTTCCCCTTTTTCTTCTCATCACAATTGTTAGCACATTTCTATTTAATTAATTGAAGGACATGTAAATATTAGAACACCAATAGTAGCAAGACCCGCGTAAGCGGGGCGGAGTGGGTGTTTAAGTACTTCCCACTCCGTCACCTAACCCCCGAACCCTTCTCTCCCATATCTCTGGTTTTGTACATAAATTAGGCTATTTCTAGGTTTTTCTTATGTTCCTTTAAAAACATAGGTGGCGACTCTAAACAATCTAAAACAAGCTAGACATCCTAGGATAATTCACCGCTCTAGCCAAGCCGTGGTTCCCCAGGGTATCTACAGGATTATCAAAGTGTTTCTTAAAATAATTCCACATGTCAGAATATTCTTTACCAGTTTTACCAGACACAACCTTAGATTGCTCACCAGTTTGAATAGTGTCTGCGTCAGTGATTTCTAAGTCCTCTTCAGCTTCATTGTCATCATCCACATTGATACTTCGATTAACCGAGCCAGATGCCATTTCTGAAAAGAACGATGCAAGAGAAACAATCATTACAATGGTATTCGATTCACTCTCACACACTGAATGCTGTAGACACATCGAAGAAGAGGACTTACCAGTTAGCTTAGCTACCAGAAGAATGCTGTAGACATTCAGTCCCTGCAACGGAAAAAAATAATAATAAATGCAACTGATTAGAGATAGTACTAATATAATGATTTTTAACAAGCCTAAAAGTTTGATTCACTCTCACACACTGAAATGAATTGACCAAAAACATTGTGTAAAGGCAATACTACTAGTGAGCAATCAATAGATAACAAGGGAAGTGTTGGGGGCATCTCAAATTATTGGTTATCAGAGAGATAATCTTGGACAAAATAAAATGATTTTCAGTTTTAGGGAAAATAGATCGAAGAAGAGGACTTACCAGTTACCAGAAGGCGGCGATGGATCTCATTCACGGAAGGGCGATGGTGGCGGAAAAGGATGATGAAGATTGAAGACGATGGCGACTGGTTACAGTGGTTTGTGGTAGCGGCGCCGGTGACTTGACTGTCGAATAGAGAGAGAGAGGCGAACCCTAGATTTCGTTCGGGAAACGTCGAAGAAAATTGTGAAAGAAAAGTGAAGAAAACCAAAACTAGTACGCCGCGTTCATAATTTCGGGTAAAAAAAAAAAGAAGGAAACAATGTGGGTTGGCCCGCCCCGCCTCGCCCCAAGCCCGTTTGGCCCGCGGCCCAAATGGGCTGGCCCAAAATGGCCTACTTGCATTTGGGTTGGTAATGGTATATTTACGACCCAACCCACCCTTATCTTATGGCGGGGCGGGCCAGCCCAACGGGTCCAGCCCAAATTATTCTGTATTGTATACTGTAGCGTAGGGTCAACTTCTGGACTCATAGCTTTTACCTGGTCCTATGCTGCCCTCATTCCTCTACCGACACAAATTTTGCTACTCTTTTAAACTAGTCTCTAGTGGCATGTCATTACAATAATAAAATGAGACAGTTGTTTTGAAGCATAAAATGAAACTAAGTAAAAAGTTTTGAAGCATAAAATGAGACCGAGTATTACCTTCCCAAGAATAAAAGTCTGATGGAGGATTTTAATTACAGTTAATTTATTGTGTGTTTTAGTAAAAAAAAAAAAAACCAATGATAGAAATAGGAACAAAACTTATATGCGACCGTCTCACAGCGTGAGACGGGTCGCCCACCTAATCCGGCTCACCCATAGCGCGCCACGTGTCTTTGTTAAAAAAAAAAAAAAAAACTTCAACAACTTTAAAATATAATATCTTGAGATTTTGAAGTAAAAAAAAAAAATCTAAAAATACCGGTATGTTCGTCTCGACGAGTCGAATAAAACTAGATAGGTCATGATAATTTTTATTTTTTATTTAAAAAAAACATATTTGTTAACACAAAAAAAGTGGACTGCTCGTCTCATGGGATGTAACACGTTTTTATGAAGAAAGTAACAGTTTGTTCTTAAAAAAATAACACTTTATTGTAAGATGTAACAACAGTTTTGGAAAATAATATAAATATTTATGTGGTTAGAAAAAGTAATAATTGAAGCGTAACACATTGCATATATGATTGTAATATGCTATATAGATGAATGTAACAGTTTTTAAGAATAAATGTTACTTTTTTATTTAAAAAAAGAGTAAAAATTCATGAATATAATTGGTTTTGCATTTATGTTGAATGTAAAACTCTAAAAAGTGTTACAATTGAGAAAAAAAAAGGTTACATTCATTTATTATAAAATGTAACATCAGTTTAGTTGTCAATCTTATGTTATCTTTAATCTATTTCAGCAAAATTGTGGTACATTTTCGGGAAAAAAAGTGTTACATATGAGAAAAAAATGTTACATTTCTTTATAAAAGTGTTACTTTTGCTGGCGAACAAAAAAATAGCAGGGAAAAAAAATTGGGGGGCAAATAAAAAAATGTTTTTGAATTGATTTTGAGGAGGGTGCAATGGAGTATAATAATTGAATTGAAACAAAGATGATTGACACGTTTATGTAACGAGGAAAGCCCTTGAGACAACTATCTCGCCGGCATAAAACATCGGGAGATGTTTATGAGCACCTACCTTCTCGAACGGTTGTATTGAATAGGTGAGCTTACAATACTTGAGCAATGGAGGATAACAAAATACGTGAAAAATTGTGTGTTTGTGTTCCGTTCCATGCTCTTTAAATAAAAAGAAAAAGATAAGATAAAATCTCTATCCTAACTAACTTCCTATAATTTCGGGATCTCTTCTAATATTCTGGACCAAGTCTCCTTATGCGTTGAGGTGAGTCCACGATTCCACGTTTAAATCACCTGTTTTATCCTGTAAAAAATATGTTAGTTACTAATGGTAAAAGAATAACATTATTTTACCTATATCTACTGGGGTCAAGATGTCTGCATGTTGATCGTATTCAAGAGGTCGACGTCCGGAATTTTACCCACAACATTGTGTATTTGGGTTCATTTGTTGCGGTTAATATATTTTTAGTGTCCGGTTATTTATGGCTGAAATATATTGAATTTTTTCTTCAATCTCTTATATTGGTGGTTTTGAGGTCAAATCTTATTTGAGATAACATATAAACAAACTACTACTCTTTCTGTTGGAATAAATTTCACGGTTGACAAATCAATATTTTATGCTTTTTGTTATGTATTCTTTGCTGAGCCTATTAAAGTGAGCTGTTTAGGAAGATCACTAAACTTCATGTACTATTTTCAATAATACGATATTTATTTTGGAACAAACTAAAATGAAAAATTAAACAATTGTCTTGAGTACTTCTTCCATCCACTACCAACTTGGACCATAGTGACCACAATGTTCAACATAATAGCAATTTGACTAAGACTATAGAAAATTTGATGATTTTTCTTAAAAATTAAAAGTTATTATTGATCTACCATTAAAAATACTATAAATAAAAAAAATTAAATATTTATTAGAATTATCAAAATTTTAATATGAGACAAAGGAAGAACATTTTAAAATATCCATAGCCAAGACATATTGGTCCATCCATTGTATAGCCTTCAAGGCATATAGACCCCATTCGGATAGCCTTCAGGAGAATCAAGACATAAGTCACAAAGTGAATCTACGGCAATGTTCAATGTTCAATGTTCTCAAATCTATTGTTGCGTTTGCCAGAGTTCTCAAAAAAACCAAATCTCTTGTAGTATTTTTTTTTTAATTATTTCTTTTATTATATTGTGTAACTAGCGATCCAATAATTATGCAAAAATTATGATAGCAACACAAATGTGAATCCTCATAACTCATAACCGTTTGATTACTACGAAAGTAATGTTGGAACAATTCTTTATATCCCTGAATGTCACGCTCATTTCAGGATAAGATTGAGGAAGAAGAAGATGAAGGCGGAAGCGTAATACCTGATGAATCCATAATGATGTTGTATGGAGAACAAGAAGAAGAAGAAAAAAAGAATTAAGGGGACGGGGTTCTTCTAAATGATGAGTGCCTTTTTTCTCTAATGTCTCTAGCAATATGAAGATTATTTGGGAGAGAAAAATAATGAATGGAGTGATTTCTAGGGTTGATGGAGAACCCTTTATATATGAAACCAATAGGCACCTCATTTAGGGACTACATCCTTTCAACCGTTAGTGATGTTAAATTACCACTTTGCCCATCAAAAATAGGTAATATTACATCCAGGAATTCTACACAATATTTACTATTATTTACTACACTTTATATTAACATTATAATTATGATTTTATAAATGGAAGTTCCAAATAACTTGTTTTGCAAGCCATGTTCTAACAATCTCCCACTTGGGTTGCAAAATAAAGTTCTCCCTTTAAAATATAAATATAACACGAATGACAACTCTTATGTACGCACTTTATTGTCATTCATAACAATCTCGTCCATTAGCCATATAAGTATAAGGACTAAAGGGGCGGTCGTTGTAATTGATTCGCAACTAAACCCACAATAATCACATATACAAATCCAACTAAATGACATAGATCAAAAGTGTAGATGTGTAGCATGGAATCATAATGAATATATACATATTCTTCCAACTAGTCCAACTTAACCAAATGAGATCAAAACTTTAAATAATAGAACTTATTAATGAATCACAACATAAATTCCCACTAAATTAAATGTTATCAAAATTGTTACACCCATATGAGCAACATGCTCGTGAAACACTAAAGATGATAACGCTTTAGAAAACGGATCCGATAATTATGGAGTTTGTTCCAATAAGTTGTGTTTTTATTTGTTCCTTTTTGTACTATTTCTTTACAACAAGATACTTAATGTCTAAATACTTAGACTTTGACAAACTCTTGTTAGAGTACTAGACTACTACCTGATTGTCATAATATATCTTAACGGTCTTTCGACACTATTTGACAAATTGTAGTCCTTTATGGAGCCATATAATTTTAACAAATATCGGAATACCAAATGATCTCAAGATTATCCGATTAAAAATAGGCATGTAGATCTTTGTGTTTTGTAAATACTATATCATTCTTTTGGCTACTACTTAATGTTCTTTCTGGATTGCTTTGGTATTGACCAAGCATCCCAACATTGAATGCAAGACTTACGCATTTATTAAGCTTTCTTACTGCTGATGCAAAGAGGTATATTTTCTATATACTTGGATTCATAATTAACTTTAGGACACTGTTTGAGACTAAGCATGTCTTCTTTAAAATTAGGGGTGTCAAGTGGTTTATAGTTTTGCATGCTATACCTTTTGTAATACATTTTCTATATAGGCCTTTTGTGATAATCCCAAAATACTCCATGTAAACTCAGAGTGAACTTGGATTCCTAATACAAAAAAGATGCCTCACCAAGAATTTTCATTCCAAAGAAATTTCTTAGTTTCCTTATTAAGGTTTAAAACATTACTAGCAAGCAAATATTACCCACATATAAGACCAAAATTATAATTTTTACTCCCACTGAACTTATGGTATACACAATATTTATCAAGATTCATTTCAAACCAAATGAAAGAATAACTTGATTAAATTCTAAATACCATTAATGAGAAGTTTGCTTAAGTCATAAATGAATTTCTCCATATAGATTGTTTGCTTAATGTCTCCATTAAGAAAAGTTCTCTTTAATATCCATTTGATGAGGCTTAAGACACAAATTGCTACTAGTGCCATAATGGTTCTAAAAGAGTTTTTAGAAGATACTGGGAAATGTTTCTTTCTTGATAATTAATGCCTTTCTTATGAGTTGAAAAAGTCTTTAGCAACTAGATGGGTCTTATATCTTTCAACATTACTTTTGCGAATCCTTTTAGGTATTAGAGACCCATTTATAGGTTTCACATCTTTAGGTAATGTAAAAAGATCCCAAAAGTTGTTATCTTTCAAAGATTTCAACTCTTTATATATGGTATTAATCTACTTATGAGAATTAGGACTATTAATGGCTTTATGGTAGATGAATGGCTCATCTCCCACTAAACCTATGTGTCCTTAATTTCTCGGTAAGATACATCTCATAATTATCCGGTATTGCAATCCTTCTTACTCTATTGTATCTCTTTAAGGGAACCGGTTCTTACTAATTCTGAGGTTGTTGAATTTCCTTCTTATGATCAACATTTTCATGTTGTTCAATATTTATAGGAAAACCATATTTATTTTGAATTGTATGTTCTTCTTGAATATCAAGTACAAAATTTGAAATCCAATTGGAACTTATGGAAGAGGTGAAGAAATGGATGCCTCTTCTTTTCCAAATTCAAAATATTACACCTAATCTCCCACTAAATTCAACATCCTCAAAGAACCTAGCTTTTCTCGTTTCAAAATGTTCAAATTTTCAGGTTGTAAAATTTATATATCCCCTAGATCTCTTGGCTTACCTCATGAATAACTACTAACAATCTTATGTCTAACTTGCCCTTAGTAGACTTATAAGGTCTACCCTTATGTTAGACAACCCCATAAATGAAGATGATTTAAGGACGTGTTCCTTATTCGTCCCAAAATCATAAAGGGTTTTTATTAGTAGCTTAGAGGGAGCTTTAATGAGAATAAGGGTTGCGGTTTTTAATGTATCGCCCATAATGAGTGAGGTAAAAGAAGCACAAAACATGCTTATTACCATTTGCTTAAGGATTTTATCATGTCTCTTTAGGCGTACCCGGCTTAATGTAGATGGAGACAATCCCACACTCTTCAAAATAGCGAGTAAAAAGGACCTAGACGTTGTTCCCTTTAACAATCATTCCAACCATGATATACTCTATCATGATTGGACCTAATGTTCTTAATAGTCTTTCAAAGTTGATTTCCAACTTTGACCTCATAAGACTTGAAAACGTCCATTGTCGCGACCCCGAACCCCGCGGGCCCGGGACTCGCGAGCTGGACGTCGACTTACAACAATACACCAAAATAATGAAGATAAAAATTCCATTTTTATACCCAAAATGTTTAAAACAAAGTTTTAGAAATCCAAGCTTAACAACAACAACAAACTACTAGAATAAGCTTCGCAAGCTCACCCCAAAAATGCAAAAGATTACAAATCTTAATGACGTCATTGTTGGTAAAACTATCCCCAAAATGTTATACATTTAAATAATGCAAACCGATCAAACAACCTGCCCAAAATCTCAATCCTCTCGACGTCCTCCTCGATCCGCGAATCCTAATCCTTTTCCTCCTGGGGGGGTTAAGGAAAACAATTTGAAACAAGAAACGGGGTGAGAATAAATCTCAGTAAGTTACTAATGCAACTACATGACATGCTAATATGCAATGACCAATAGAAATTAACATAAGACAGATAGCAGCGGAATAATAAGTGACATGCTGTCAAACAGTAATATCCAATAATCAATCATATAAATAAACATATAACAACAAATGAGAGGCTCCCTATCGCCAACCGTCCCATACCGGTTGGAAATAACGACCAGCTCATCATGCAACACATAAAGCTGAAATAAACACTCATAAGTGGATACATAGCCAAGGTTTCACCCAACTGAAAGAACCAAATAAAGGTCGCTGCGCAGCTTCAATAATCAACAATCAACATCTTCATAGCAGCATGAAAGCTCGAAGACAAAACCCCGGTACCGGAACCAATAACCAAATGAAGTGTCACGAGGGACGGGAGACATGCCACAAAGTCATGCTCCAAGTAAAGCTAAAATGCACACAAAGGAGCTAGCTCTTCTCACATCCAAGGCCAATCTGGAGGAGGGTAATAATGGGGCAAAACAATGGTCAACATCACAATGGACTTGACTGTGCCATCATAATGTTTCGCATCGCCCAAACACACACAAAATACCAGCTGGACTTTAAAGTAAAGGCTAAGTAATAAAATACTAGCACAATAAACAACCATTGATTCCAAAGTAGGGAATCATACCAATTAATCACCATAAAAGATGCAAACGATTACTCAAGAAGAGTTCAACAACAATAGCACAAGGATTTTTCTCATAAAAGAGTCCAACAACATTGACCATTAAAACATAATGATTCCCATATAAGGCACGTACCAAATACATCATAAATATGATACCCACAAGTTAATCATAAAGAGCACAACCCAAACGGTCACTCGCAAATGGCACAATGACTATTACCAAAATGACCCTAAACATTTACTCATAAGGATATACTAGGACTATGAACTCAACCATCTCATCATACCTGGAATTCCAAAGTAGGAAATCAGAATGAATACACCTTAAGGTTAATCAAACCGTAAGTACCCAAACGAATCCAAAAGGTTACCCTTATTAGAACATGATCACGACTGGACTAAACCCTACACTTTAGTTGTTCCAAAACAACCCTCTAGGTACTATAGGATATCACCTAAAACCTAGACCCAGTCTTATTCTAAAATCAATCCAATCAGTAAAATAACTTTCAATTAAAGGGTCTCAAAGTATTAAGTCCTCACTTATATCCCAAATTGGTCATAACAACTCAATAAAGTCACTCAATTGGATTTACAAAACTTGATCACAATGGATCGATACAACTCCTCTTAACCTCAAACACCCAAATAAAATCCTGAAGTATAAAACTTATAACTTAACTTAACAACCTATACCATCTTGTAGTACTCGGGAAGAGCTTCGAAACGATAGTTTACACGCCTAAAACGGAGTCCGGACAAAGAAGTTATGGGGGAAACAGTTTTAGAAGAAAAGGGAAGAATATATCAGAGTCCCAGCTTGCCACGACCGTGCCTAAGAAAGTGGCACGACCGTTCCAAACATGACGAGAGGCAAGTGAATATTGGCACGACCGTGCCAAATAAAGGGTCACGACCGTGCCAGAAGAACAATGCCCAGATTTCTTCCTGGGTTCATACATACCCGAAAATGGCACCCAAACAACCCAAAATTCTTCCATTTCTCAAATACTCAAAATCAAGACCTCCAATAAGCATAACAATGAACCAAAACAACTTATAAACTTGAATAGGACCAAAATAACACATCTAGAAACCCAAATCAAGGTTTAAATCCCAACCTTCATATAATCACCATTTTTAACCAAAAATCCAAATAAATTCCAAATAAATTCCAAACTCAATCAAACTTCAAATATAACAACTAAAGCATTATATAAGCATGATATGAACAATTTAGCATATTAATGGGGGAAAAGAAACTTACTTGGATTTTCTCAAAGTTGATGGATTTCAAATATTTTTTATTCTACGCGATCCTATCGACGATCTAAACACATTTCACGTTTTAAGAAATGAGAGATTATGAGAGGAAGAGGAAGAAAATGAAGAGAGAAGTGAGAGGAGAACTTACCCAATTTGAGCTAGAGAGAGAGAGAAATGGGCTGGGAATGAGGGAGAGGTGAGGGAGAAGAGAGGGAGAAGGGGGAATTATTTCCAAAAACTTACACTCAGGCCCCTCCTCTACACTACACACAAATACTTACACTCCCTACTAACTATTAAGACCCAACAATACTACACTAACCCAAATAAAATGCTAGGCATAAATTATTATAACACATACAAAGCACACATAATTCATTAATTAAATAATAATTTAAATGAATAAATGAGCAAACAAATAAATGATAATTATTTATTACTAATAAAATAGAGCCTAGTTTTCGGGTCGTGACATTCACTCCCCCTTAAAGAAAATTCGACCCGAATTTTAACGAGACTTACCCGAAAGACTAATTAGCTATGGATACGATAGTTCCGCATTTCTCAAATTCCTCAATTGTCCAATCTAACCCACTAAAAGGTAACCTTAAGTAATGCTTACGATAACACCACCTCTCGAACCGAGTCATTCCATTATTATCTTCACGGTATTTCCTCTAACTCCCTTTTTAGTTAATAATCTGTGCTCATATACCCAAGGAAATCTACAAATCTCAAATCCTCAATAACTAACCCAAGTTAGTCTTTCACGCATACATTTATTAACCTAATGATACTTAGGTTCAATAGTGCTACCGTCATAATAAACCAATTAGCTAGCAACGTTCCAACTGACCCAATACCAATTCATGATATTCCTTAATTATGCCCAAGTATTGATAATCAACTTCCTTCACATACCCTTGATCCAATTCGGGAAACGCCACCAAGAAGGGATTTAGAACATAGAACCACTATCTAACCAAAATTTCAAAATGCCTTTAACATAAATCGAGAAATTATTACTCTCCCAAAATGTACTTAGTCCTTTCTAACTTAACACGCTTACCACCATTAATGATCATAACTCCTACAACAAACTCATCATCCATAACAAATCGTACACCTCTCCATACTAATCCATTCCGATGCATTCACGGGGATGTACTAAAAGTAAACAAAAATCTCATATCCAGAAATCCTCAATTTGAATCCTCAACTCTTATAACCCAACCGATGCCATAAGGACATTGATCTAAATATTAGCACTACAACCTTGTACCATAACAACTCAATTTAACCCAAGCTTCTCCTCAAACACTGGGTACTATTCGGAAAAAACGAAAATCTTACGAATGATATATACACCCAACAAATTGACCGAAACTAAATACTCGGATTTCAATTAAGAAAAGATAGGTATAACTCTACCCAAAGGAACGGTCTCAAACAGTTTTAAGAGACTAGGAATGGAGAATATAACAATCCCCTACAACAATAGATTAAAGCAATAGTGACATCAAAATCTTGCAATAGCAACATGGCTAATTTAGCAGGTGAGACATAACCATACTTAAGCACATCATAAGCACATAAGACTTCATCAGATACCCTAAACTCCTCCATAGGAGTAGACACCTACAACACATAAGTCAAAGACTCAGAAGAAATAAATGCAACTAAATGCACAGAAACACATAAATGCGATGACCCTAAAATGCACGCGCTCGCTCTCACGACGCAAAATAATACCTCCTGAAATTATCCGTTACCTGGTGAGTGCTGATTGATTGCAAATACTCTACCCGAAACCTTGGGCTTCCCCGAAGCATCCCTCTTCTGACCCTGTGGTATTCCAGTTCCTGTCCCCGATGACTGAACTCTAAACCCCGGACAATCTTTAACAAAGTGTCCCAACTGACCACACTTCACACATTTTCCTTTCTTCTTCCAACACTTGTCTTCTGAGTGCCCTTTCCTCTGACAGTAGCTGCAGACTTTTCCATTTCGTGTCCCCTTATTAGAACCTTGATTTCCTACTGTTGGTTGCCCTTGAAGTTGCCTTCTGAATCGAGTTTGCACTCCAGAATTACCTCTGTTATCCGAATTTTGCTGTTGTGACTTACCTGCCCTCATTGCTTACCCGGGTTAACCATCTCAGTCTTCCTTTTGTGTTCCCTAATATCCTGCTCAATCAAGTAGGCTCGATCCACCGCATCCTGAAAAGGTTGAATTCTTTGGGCTAAAAGTTGAGTCCTAATAGCTGTCTTCAAACCCCTGATCAATCTCATCGCTTTCTGCTCCTCGGTCCGCACTAGGTAGTCACAACACCTGGCTAATTCTGCGAACTTAGCCGAGTACTGTGCTACTGACATCCTGCCTTGCTCCAAGCTGAGGAACTCGATCTCTTTCCGGTTTTGATTTACTAGAGAGATAAAATGATCCTTGAATTTCCTCACGAACCACTCCCAAGGATATGGTACAAGAGTCGCATCCCAACTGGTCTTCAGTGCCTTCCACCAATGTTCCGCAGCCCCCACGAGCTTATAAGCTGCAAACAGAACCCTATCCTCATCAGTGCAACCAAAGACATCGTAGATTTTCTCCATCGATTCTATCCATAGCTCGGCTTTCTTCACATCCGGCTCACCATCGTACTCACTTGGTTTCAACTTTAAGAACTGCTCCAACCCATATCGCGGAGGTGCTACATGTTCCTCTCTCGTCCCTTGGTCATGAATTGCTTTCACGGCTGCTTCAAACCTGTCCTGAAAAATTGCACGGTTTTCTTCCCGTAGACCATTCTGATTCTGAGTCCCACTAAAACTTTCACCCGATCTTCTTCTAGCCATCACAAACAAATACCTGCATAAAATACTCATCGTTACTCACTTCGAACCCATCTACCCTCCTAGGTCATTCTAGTCCACCTATACTTATACATAGAGCTAAACCATAGCTCTGATACCAACTGTCGCGACCCCGAACCCCGCGGGCCTGGGACTCGCGAGCTGGACGTCGACTTACAACAATACACCAAAATAATGAAGATAAAAAATCCATTTTTATACCCAAAATGTTTAAAACAAAGTTTTAGAAATCCAAGCTTAACAACAACAACAAACTACTAGAATAAGCTTCGCAAGCTCACCCCAAAAATGCAAAAGATTACAAATCTTAATGACGTCATTGTTGGTAAAACTATCCCCAAAAGGTTATACATTTAAATAATGCAAACCGATCAAACAACCTGCCCAAAATCTCAATCCTCTCAACGTCCTCCTCGATCCGCGAATCCTAATCCTTTTCCTCCTGGGGGGGGGGGGTTAAGGAAAACAATTTGAAACAAGAAACGGGGTGAGAATAAATCTCAGTAAGTTACTAATGCAACTACACGACATGCTAATATGCAATGACCAATAGCAATTAACATAAGACAGATAGCAGCGGAATAATAAGTGACATGCTGTCAAACAGTAATATCCAATAATCAATCATATAAATAAACATATAACAACAAATGAGAGGCTCCCTATCGCCAACCGTCCCATACCGGTTGGAAATAACGACCAGCTCATCATGCAACACATAAAGCTGAAATAAACACTCATAAGTGGATACATAGCCAAGGTTTCACCCAACTGAAAGAACCAAATAAAGGTCGCTGCGCAGCTTCAATAATCAACAATCAACATCTTCATAGCAGCATGAAAGCTCGAAGAGAAAACCCCGGTACCGGAACCAATAACCAAATGAAGTGTCACGAGGGACGGGAGACATGCCACAAAGTCATGCTCCACGTAAAGCTAAAATGCACACAAAGGAGCTAGCTCTTCTCACATCCAAGGCCAATCTGGAGGAGGGTAATAATGGGGCAAAACAATGGTCAACATCACAATGGACTTGGCTGTGCCATCATAATGTTTCGCATCGCCCAAACACACACAAAAAACCAGCTGGACTTTCAAGTAAAGGCTAAGTAATAAAATACTAGCACAATAAACAACCATTGATTCCAAAGTAGGGAATCATACCAATTAATCACCATAAAAGATGCAAACGATTACTCAAGAAGAGTTCAACAACAATAGCACAAGGAGTTTCTTATAAAAGAGTCCAACAACATTGACCATTAAAACATAATGATTCCCAGATAAGGCACGTACCAAATACATCATAAATATGATACCCACAAGTTAATCATAAAGAGCACAACCCAAACGGTCACTCGCAAATGGCACAATGACTATTACCAAAATGACCCTAAACATTTACTCATAAAGATATAATAGGACTATGAACTCAACCATCTCATCATACCTGGAATTCCAAAGTAGGAAATCAGAATGAATACACCTTAAGGTTAATCAAACCGTAAGTACCCAAACGAATCCAAAAGGTTACCCTTATTAGAACATGATCATGACTGGACTAAACCCTACACTTTAGTGTTCCAAAACAACCCTCTAGGTACTATAGGATATCACCTAAAACCTAGACCCAGTCTTATTCTAAAATCAATCCGATCAGTAAAATAACTTTCAATTAAAGGGTCTAAAAGTATGAAGTCCTCACTTATATCCCAAATTGGTCATAACAACTCAATAAAGTCACTCAATTGGATTTACAAAACTTGTTCACAATGGATCGATACAACTCCTCTTAACCTCAAACACCCAAATAAAATCCCGAAGTATAAAACTTATAACTTAACTGAACAACCTATACCATCTTGTAGTACTCGGAGAGAGCTTCGAAACGATATTTTACACGCCTAAAACGGAGTCCGGACGAAGAAGTTATGGGGGAAACAGTTTTAGAAGAAAAGGGAAGAATATATCAGAGTCCCAGCTTGGCACGACCGTGCCTAAGAAAGTGGCACGACCGTGCCAAACATGACGAGAGGCAAGTGAATATTGGCACGACCGTGCAAAATAAAGGGGCACGACCGTGCCAGAAGAACAATGCCCAGATTTCTTCCTGGGTTCATACATACCCGAAAATGGCACCCAAACAACCCAAAATTCTTCCATTTCTCAAATACTCAAAATCAAGACCTCCAATAAGCATAACAATGAACCAAAACAACTTATAAACTTGAATAGGACCAAAATAACACATCTAGAAACCCAAATCAAGGTTTAAATCCCAACCTTCATATAATCACCATTTTTAACCAAAAATCCAAATAAATTCCAAATAAATTCCAAACTCAATCAAACTTCAAATATAACAACTAAAGCATTATATAAGCATGATATGAACAATTTAGCATATTAATGGGGGAAAAGCAACTTACTTGGATTTTCTCAAAGTTGATGGATTTCAAATATTTTTGATTCTACGGAATCCTATCGACGATCTAAACACATTTCACGTTTTAAGAAATGAGAGATTATGAGAGGAAGAGGAAGAAAATGAAGAGAGAAGTGAGAGGAGAACTTACCCAATTTGAGCTAGAGAGAGAGAGAAATGGGCTGGGAACGAGGGAGAGGTGAGGGAGAAGAGAGGGAGAAGGGGGAATTATTTCCAAAAACTTACACTCAGGCCCCTCCTCTACACTACACACAAATACTTACACTCCCTACTAACTATTAAGACCCAACAATACTACACTAACCCAAATAAAATGCTAGGCATAAATTATTATAACACATAATAAGCACACATAATTCATTAATTAAATAATAATTTAAATGAATAAATGAGCAAACAAATAATTGATAATTATTTATTACTAATAAAATAGAGCCTAGTTTTCGGGTCGTGACATCCATAACTTGAGTCTTTGCATGAAGTAATAAATGCATCCATATTGAGAGTAGTCATTTATAAACGTAATAACTATTGTTGACATTTCCACGAAGGAATAATGAATGGCCCACAATGTTCATATGTATTAGTTTTAAAGACACTTGATACTCTCGAGAATAATATTCTTTTAATGTTTGTAAATTTCCTTTAAGGCATTTAATGCAAAAGTATTTTTCAAAATGTCAAGTTTGTTTAAGATTTTCTTTAACATAAGTTTATCAATTTTCCTCTTGGAAATATGACCCAAATGCCTATGGCTTAATGAAAAATAAAATAAAATTTACTTGATAACTTTTGCTTTTTAGTTTTGGTTTCATTATTAAGGGACACATTTATTGTTTGAATAATGTCAAGTGAAGAAAGAATACTTGACAAAGTACTAGTGCCAAAAACTTTTGGAATTAAAATAGAGATCACACTTATTATTAATGAACAAGAGTGACCTTCCTTGTCCAATATTGTGATAAATATCATAATTCCATTTAAATGATGGTACAATAAATATATTATTTAATACAAAATAATACTTAGTACTTAAGAATAATTTAAATGATCCTTATGCCTATAACTCTAACCGGATTCCTAGTTTCCATATAGATGAATTTCTTCATCTTTACTAGGTCTTCGATAATTTAGGCAATCCTACTTGAACATCCTTATGTGATTGGTTGCACCAAAATCCAATCACCATGTAAATGTAGGAACTGAAACCAAATTAGCCTTAATACAATATAAACAAGACCAAATGATATACCTCTCACGCTAAGCGTGAGACTTAGGATAATCGAACTTCATGTTAGTAAGGTCCTTGCAAAAGAAACATTTTTTTTTATGATCATGAGATGATCCCTTAAGCTTCTTTTTACTTGCAACCACAGTTTCTTTCCCTCTTCTCTTATCCCATGAGAAAAGGTAGATGCTAAATGAGTACCTTTAGTTCTAAATTATTCTTAACTTATCTTATTCTTGTGTCATAAGTGAAAGTAATTCATTAATATTTCACTTGTCCTTTTGACATTGATAGGTCACTTCAAAGTAACCAAACCAAGGAAGAAAGATTAAAACTAAATGCACAAGAATATCATCCGATATCCTTAACTTAAGTGCCTTTTCGTTTTGTTAATAGATGAACTATTTCTAAAATGTACTCCCTTAAATTCCCGGTACCCTTTATACCTTATGGAAACAAGTTTCCTCAGGTGTATCAAGGAATGTTTGTAGCATCAATATCCTCGGAGACACCGTTCAAAAGGTGTCCGGGACAATATTCTTTATGATCATTAGGCTTACGCGGTTAGAGCGTGTCACTTCTCAGCACTCAAGCAATAAGAAGAGAAACGGATCCCTTAATGCGAGTTCTATATAGCCCAAGATTATAATTATTTGTTTTCCAAGTTTTATAATTAATCCCACATTGCAACGGTACTCATAGCAGTAATTACAGATGAAGCAATAAACAAATTTGTTGGAATTTTGAGAACAAGAATGAATACAAAACATAAATAAGAAACTACACAATAAATAATGATTAATTATATCAATGAAATCCATCAACAAGACAATCAACATGACATCAAAAATAATCTTTGGATTGCGAGTTGACTCATAAATGATTGCCTTAGACAACAAGTAATTTGAACTTATATTTTAATAAATACTTAATCTTCCTTTGGGCCGACATAAGTACCTAAGAAAATAACCTAATATTTATTTTACTTGTTACCACATGAATGCCCAAGTTTAGTCAAATGTCAAGATCTTCTTTGGAAAATTCAAGTCATTCACATATCAACTTAAACATCCAACACTTTACAATTTTAGGGTTTAAATAACGTAAATCACTTAGGCGACAATATTATTTAAACAATGAATAAATTGTCAAAGCATATAATTAATCAAGGCCTTAGAGTTTGAAAAAATGTATGTTTTGTTCAAAAGAGGAACAAAATTGTGCAACATCATTGAAAAAGCAAAAACCTGTGAATAGTGTACATGCGCGACCGGACAACTTATAATACCCGACCGGGCAGAACATAAGACCCGACCGGGCTAAAGCCACCGTTTCATGCATGCTTTGCTGCACTTTTTCAAATTTTATCCCAAAAAATGATGAACAACAAGTAGATCCACATGATATGTTCTTTACAACATAAAACCATGTTATTTAGGGATAGTCTTGCTTTAAAACAATGGAATCAAGTATGTAGATCCACATGGTATGCACTAGACATAAAACCATGTTATGAAGGGATAATCACACTTGAACCATTGTGTTCATTCAACAAAACTTTTCAAACCATTTTCTTAAATTCAGATGATTATTATCAGTACTCTATGAATGAATTAGAGTCCCTAATCAACATCAAAACTTGATGATTCAACAGGAAATATGAATCGAATAAAGCATAAAAGCTTTCCCGAAAGGAACTCAAACTTAAACCAAAATATGAGCGGGCTCTGATACCAATTGTTGGAACAATTCTTTATATCCCTGAATGCCACGCTCATTTCAGAATAAGATTGAGGAAGAAGAAGATGAAGGCGGAAGCGTAATACCTGATGAATCCATAATGATGTTGTAGGGAGAACAAGAAGAAGAAGAAAAAAAGAATTAAGGGGACGGGGTTCTTCTAAATGATGAGTGCCTTTTCTCTCTAATGTCTCTAGCAATATGAAGATTATTTGGGAGAGAAAAATAATGAATGGAGTGATTTCTAGGGTTGATGGTGTTGGTCCCAAAGGGCAACAAGGGTATGAAAAATAGCTAGAGGGGGGGTGAATAGCTGTTTTAAAAATCTTTTCGTACCCTTGAAAAACTCAATTGCAAATGCGCACTTTATCAAGTAAGCGTAATGAAATGCGCCTAAGTGAGTGAGTGAAATGCACAGCGGAATTTAGTAATGAAAGTAGGCGCAAAGTGATAAAGGGAGCGCAACACACACACTAAGTATTTTGGCTCAAAGTGAGTGAAATAAGGAACTAAGGCAAATGATATAACAAACACAACACAATTCAGTTCAAACAATCTACAATGAGTAAACAAGCAAGTAGTGAGTGAAAATAATAACTTGAAAGAAATAACAAGATAATAACACAAGCTATTTGGAGAGGTTCGATCAATGAAAGATCTACGTCCTCTACCAAGATGGTTAGTCTTGGATTTCTAATCGAGATCTTATATAATGAGAGAGTGTTACAAATTACAACGTTTGAGCTTATACACTAACTCAAGATCTATTACTATGAAAGAACAAATCCAAAACAATAACCGGTGTATCTCTAAAAGATGAATCTAAATGATTAATCTTAAAGAGGTGCGTGTGTGTTCTTAGTATCAAGGCTCTTTAGATCTTTGAGATGGAGAGCACAAGAAACTAAAGTGTTAAGTCTTGAAGATCTGGGCTAAGGATGAAGGTATGAAGATGTTCTTGAGAAATCTGGAAAAACGAAGGCAATCTTCAAATCTTCAACAAATGCTTTGAGAGAGAAATTCTTGAAATTCTTAGCAAAACTCAGCAACTTCAAAATGTTGAAGTTATGGGGTATTTATAGTGAACTTCAAAAAAAACTAGCCGTTGGAAATCCTTGTGGATAAGATGAGCTGTCGCTCGTTGATTGGAGCATGCATATATTATGGCCATTTTGACACTCAACATAAATGTGACCGTTATGGACACGTGTCAATAGATTAGGCGCATATGCATCTTTTAACCACCGTTGGATCATTGGCGTAATTTGAATTCTCTTCAAGTCTTCGAGTCTTCAATAAATCACTGAGTGTTGAATAAACACTTTGGGCGCGTTTGAGCCAACAGGCGCATTGTAAGCGTGTGCTTAAATCAAGGGGCGCAGAGGCGCGTAATCATAGCTTGTGAAGAAATCCTTATGCGCTCGCTCTAAATGGCGCATGGCGCGAATGTAGAAGGCGCGTGGCGCGTGGCGCAGAAGGCGCATAAGCGCGGCTTAAACTCACTGAGTGATTTTTCTTGAAACTTGATCTTCTTGCCCTATTTCTAAGCCTATTCTATAACAATGGACAACTTAAGAAATGAAGTATAAATACTTCTTACATGTGGGTCTAAAGTCCATGAAATAAAACTTAGGTGATGGATCAATCAAATCTAATAAAACCTATTACATTAAAACTGAGATATATATGGGCATACCCAACAATCTCCCCCTATTTGATTGATGCCATTACCTACTATATCAAGGACACACATTATACTTGATAAAAACATGTCCAAATGAATGAAATTGGTAATTCATGTCTCAAGTTTAATGCACACACTAGTCCAAAATATAGATTTCTAATCTATTCCAATAAGAATAAAGAGTTACATATGGAAAGATAGAAACAACATTTTAACACATTCAAGATGATATATGATTTTTTAGTTTTGAAATGTGTTTAAACTGAGTTTAAACTTAATGCATGAAAGTATGAAACAATTCAATATGATGCATTATGAATTTAAACAATATTCATTGTTCTACAAACAAGGAGTTTGAGTGAACAAGGTTTGATAATAAGTGATGCATTGTTCTCATTAAAACTTGGGGTGTAAGAGTTACAAATTACAAGTTTTGAATAGAACAAAAACAAAAGGTGCTAAAACAAGTAAGCACAAAATCACTATCACAAAAGAGATTTACTAACAAAAAAAATTCTAACTTACATTCAAAGAAAACTAAGGATTAGGAGGCGCGTCATCTTCCTTCAAACCTTCTTCAATTTCAGAAACGGAGCGCTGGATTTGTTTAGAAAGTTGATAGGCGCGGTTCACTAAACCATGAGTGTCTGTGACGCCATCTCTGAGGTAGCGCAAATGACCAACATTGATATTTTGATATTCATCAATGGTGCGTTGAGTAATGGCTTGCTGATGAGCGACGTTTTCTGCAACGTTCTGAAAGTTAGCTTCAATAGCAGCCTGCGCTGAAACAATGTCAGAGGAAATCCTATCTGAGCGCCTGTCTGCGCTGGAGTGTGCGGCGTTGAAGTGAGTGACAACTAACTCCTTCAAAACATCAATCTTTGAAAGCAGGGAGTTAATGTCAACAGGCGCGCTGGGAGCAGAGCTGGAAGAGGGCGCAGGAGTTTCAGAAGCTTTGGGTTCTGCGCCAGGATCAGCACCATACACAGTTAAACCTAGGATTTCTAGCTCATCCTTAACTTCCTTGAGTTTATCAACCACACTCAGCAATTTTTGGCTATCTCCAGCCACCATTTCAAACAACTTCCTTATATCACCCGCTATGTTCAACTCTACCTCCCTTATAGCATTAATGAAATCTTGGCCATCAGTGAGTTTGATGCCACCATCTATGCGCTCATGAAGGGAGGCAAGAGTGCCTTTGAAGAGCTCATTCATTTGATCAATAGCGTCATTCCATTGTTGAGGAGTCAGGAAATGTTTGTCCTTGATGTTGTCATCTATGCGCTTTATCTCCCCCTTAATGGCAGCAATCTCATCAGCCTGCTGGGTAAGCATTGAAGTATGAAGCTCTAATTGTGAGTTCATTTGAGACTGGCCTTGCTGGAGTTGCTTTAGAAGAGAAATAACCACACTCATATCAGGAGTGGGAGGAGGAGGCGCAGGAGTAGAGGGGCGCGGAGTAGGAGCGCGAGGAGGAGATGGAATATATTCTGCGCTTGAAGAAATTTCTTCAGGATGAGGCGCAGGAGCCTTTGGGCGCACAGATGATGGTTTGCGCCTTAACTGATCTGGCTCCCCCTGAGGTTGATCCTCAATATCTTCACCAAATAAATCTGCAGAAATTTTATCTCTGACTTGTTGACGATCAAAAGATGGTGTTGAAGTAGGCGCATGAACGGTTGGAGGCGTATCATGGGCAGGCGCGCGTGCATCAGCGCTAGACCCTGCGCCTTTGCGCCTTTCAGATTTAGATAAATCAGCAGCCTGTTTCAATCTGAATTCTTCATCTCTTTTTAACTGCGCTTCCAGTCTACTGGCTTCTTTAGCGCGTTTCAGCTCCTTTTCTTCTTCAGTGTCCGTTCTGGGGCGCTTAGCAGGTCTGCTTGGTTCTTCAGCAATCCCTTTGCCTTTGCCTTTCACTGCGCCAGGAATAGGTTCTGCGCGTGGCGCTACTGTAGCTTCTTCTTCACCATCTGCGCCAGCTGCTTCTTCATCTGACTCAGTGGCTTCATCTACCAACTGAGAGCCTTTCACCCTTGGCGCGCGCTTGGCCATGCGCTTTCTGCGCCTCTTCATCACTAAACTGTCCTTACCAAAGATAGGGACATCAGTGGTCTGGTAGGCTGGGTTCTCAGCAAGAAAATTTGCAAGCGCGGGGTAGGAGAGGAAGATTTTAGTGAGAATGCGGCAGTGAGTCTTGAACTTCGTCTTGCCGTCAGCTTTGTTTTTATTGTACTTGTCAATCTGGTCCTGAAGATTAGTAAATAAGATCTGAGGCCAGTTGAGGATGGTTTTTGCCATGATGGCAGCTGTGAATTCCCACTGCTCCATAGTAAATCTGTTGACATTTCCAGTTTTGAAGATAATGGAAGTGCCAACCAGATGCGCAATATGCGCCAATAAGTCACCACCATCCCTAATTTCCACCGTTTTAATATTGTTTTGAAGCGTAGGAATACGAAGAAGGGAACGCGCCATAATGTTTTGAGCGGCGGCAGAATAAGAATTGACTTTGCCAGCTACACTCAAGGGGCCAGTTTTGTTGAAGTTGACAACGTTCTTTATAGTGCCGGCAGACATGGTTATCTCAACGTCTTGAACTACTGCGCGAATGCGATAGCGCACCATCCCTTCAATGTCTGTTGGAATTTCTACAAATTCTGCTGTAGAGAAAAATTCATCAACGAGGAGCGGAGAGTAGAAAGGTTGCTCCAGAGTGAACAAAGGGAGAAGACCAGCCAGTCTGATATAATCCATAATTTCAACACCCATAGGGTCAGCAGATAGCTCGTTTAAATCAAATGTTTCACCAGGTCTGAAGTTAGATAGATCCTGAAAAATTAAACATTTAAAGGAATTAGTGTGAATCAGGCGCATAGAAGCATAAATAAGCAAAGTGTATACCAGGCGCATGAAATTTGAGGCGCATAGAATAATTAGGCGCAAAGAGTCATAGGCACATAAGAGAGCACAATGAATCTAGGCGCATAATTATGGTAGGTGCATGAAATTTATCAGGCGCAGAGAAATACAAGGCGCATATTTATGGTTCTATGAAATATACTAAGAAAAGTTTGAACACAAGAATTGACTAAGTATGAATTGGGGCGCATAATAAGTGTAGGCGCATAATGATATTAGGCGCATAAAGGATTGAGCCGCAAACGCATGTGAGCGCGAGAGTCTCTTTGAGGCGCATAATGTCAATGTGCGCATAATCATACTAGGCGCATGAATTCATATATAGGCGCAATACTTATGTAGAAATGTAAACTGAGTATGAAAACACACAAACACATGCAAACATACATATGCAATTTTTCAGAATCAAAAAGTGAAAATTTTGAAAAACAAGTTTTGAAAATTTATGAGACCCAAGTCAAGCAAAAATAATGAAGAACACGAAGAACATGTCTTGAATGCTCGAAGAACACCAAGAACACTAAGAACACATAATTCGTGAGACTTCACCAAATCAAGCATACAATATATCAAAATGACCGCACGAAGACGAGGATAACAAATATGTAAATCAAAACAAGTAAAAATCAACAATGAATCCAAAAAATGGATTCAAAGATCTTAAAAACCGAAAAGTCGAAAATGGTGATTTTTCAGATTCGCACCAAATAGCGAATTGATCGTTGAAAAAGTTAGTTATAAAGACTCGAAATTGCAAAACGAACATAACCTAACGAACGATTTTGAAAACGGATCACCGAAGCAAGATTAATCAAGAAAAATGGGCATTCGGGTTTTTGAAAAAAAAAAACGAACACAGGAAAAAAATTTCAGAAATTTAAAGAGTTTAAGAGTTAGAATTCATACCATTTCGTCTTGGGTAGATTTTGTAGCTTTCTTAGGACCCATAAACTTATATATATATATGTAGAAAATGAAGAAGAAAAAATGAAGATGGAGAGAGAGAGATATAAATCTGGGTAAGAGAGTGAGACGAGGAGAGAGAGAGAAATAGAGTAGGTGAGAAGAAAGGGAAGATGATGATGTGTATTTATAGGTTAGGTTTAAAAATTTTGCACTGATATGGAAATAATACTGTCAAAAATTTAAAAAGATGGGAAGTTGAAAGGATGTGTATTTATGAAGGATTTTGAAAAACGGCTGCTCATCATGACATGTGTACGGCGCATTAATGAGGGATTTATGGATTTGAAGGGCATTAAATGCAGAATGACATAAAGTGTCGTGATGTGACATATTGGGTAAAAGAAAAACTGCTCCACTTTCCCTTTAAGTGTATGAGCAATTTTGACTAATTTTTGCACAAACCCCAAAAACATCTATTTTGGTGTAAGTTTGGGGTGCAAGAAATAAATCCCCAGAAAATAAAATTTTCGAAAAGCGTAAAACGAGGGAAAAATTTAATTGCACAAGTACCCTTGAACAATTAATGAAATGTCAAAAGACATAGATTCCTATAATAAATGAACAGAATTAACATACCTGGTACTTGTGTATTTAATACGTTCAATCATTGAAATTGAATTTTGAGAAATGATTGAGCCGCAATAGTTAATGCGCGCATGAAGGGGCGCATTACTTCAGCAAGGCGCATACTCATCTAGGCGCATTATTCATCAAGGCGCATAACATCTCAAGGCGCATAAAGAAGGTTGAGGGCGCATAAGTGTTTGAAACGCGTGGATTGATAGGCGCGCATTTATTGTGCGCGCAGAAAATTAGAGATGGGCGCGCAGTTTGTTAGGCGCATAGATGGCGCATAGTTTCCTTGAAACTTTGAGAAATTGATTTAATCATTTGTACCTAAAATACTCATAACTCAACACAACATAAAATCATTAGTATTGACAAAACTATATTGAATTTAGTTGAGTTCTAGCATACCCATTTCACCTCTCAAAAACATGAACCGTTTCGCGTCGAGTGCTTTCGTTAGAATGTCGGCGATTTGATAGTCGGTTCCCACGTGTTCCAAATGAATATTGCCTTTCTCCACGTGGTCTTTGAGGAAGTGATATTTGATGTCGATGTGCTTGGTTTTTGAGTGCATGACAGGATTTTCAGAAACCGCAATTGTTGATGTATTGTCGCAGTAGATGGGACAATTTTCTTCGATGATATCATAGTCCACCAATTGCTGCTTCATCCAGAGTATTTGACAACAACAACTTCCCGCAGCGATATATTCGGCTTCGGTTGTTGAGACAGATACTGAAGCTTGTTTCTTACTCGCCCATGACACAAGTCTATATCCGAGGAAATGACAAGTGCCACTTGTGCTTTTCCTATCAATTGTGCATGCTGCATAATCCGCATCTGAATAACCTACAAGTTTAAAGTTCGAATCTTTGGTGTACCAAAGTCCAAGGTTAACAGTGCCAGAGAGATATCTTATAATACGTTTCACAGCAATTAAGTGTGCTTCTCTAGGGTCGGATTGATAACGAGCACAAACACAAACACTAAACATAATATCGGGCCTACTAGCAGTAAGATAAAGGAGTGAGCCAATCATACCTCGATAGAGCGTTTGATCAACACGTTTACCTTTTAGATCTTTGTCGAGTTTGTTGCCGGTGGCCATTGGAGTATCGTATGATTTAGCGTTCTCAAGTCCAAACTTCTTGATTAAGTCCTTTGTGTATTTGGATTGGTTGATAAAAATGCCTTCACTCATTTGCTTGATTTGAAGCCCGAGGAAGAATGTGAGTTCTCCCATCATGCTCATTTCAAACTTGCTCTTCATTAGTTTCTCAAAACGCTTGCACAATAATTCATTAGTTGAACCAAATATAATATCATCAACATAAATTTGAACAAGTAATTTATGACCATTATGTTTGGCAATGAAAAGAGTTGTATCGATTTTACCGCGAGTGAAGCCTTTTTCGATGAGAAACTTGGATAGTGTATCATACCATGCTCTTGGTGCTTGTTTGAGTCCATACAAAGCTTTCTGGAGTTTGTACACATGATTTGGAAATTGTGAATCTTCAAACCCAGGTGGTTGAGCAACATAGACTTGTTCTTGGAGTTCACCATTTAGAAACGCGCTCTTCACATCCATTTGATATAACTTGAAGTTCTTGTGAGCGGCGTAAGCTAGAAATAATCTGATAGCTTCAAGTCTTGCTACGGGCGCAAAAGTTTCATCGTAGTCGATTCCTTCTTCTTGCCTATAGCCTTGTGCAACCAATCTTGCTTTGTTTCTCGTGATGGTTCCATTCTCGTCCATCTTGTTCCTGAACACCCATTTCGTACCAATCACTCCATGATCATTTGGTCTTGGAACAAGAGTCCAAACCTTACATCGTTCAAATTGATTGAGTTCATCTTGCATTGCAATAACCCAATTGGGATCTTGGAGCGCTTCATCAGCCTTCTTTGGTTCAATTTGAGAGATAAAAGCAGTGTAAGCATCAAAGTTTGTAGCTCTCCTTGTACGAACACCAACTTGTAGATCACCGATGATATTAGCAATTGGGTGACCTCTAACTTCACGAATTTCAGGAGGTAAGTTAGGTTGAGTCGTAGAAACTTGAAGGTCTTCAATTTGTATATCTTCACCAGATTCAAAGTCATTGAAATTTGGGGGTTGAACTGGCTCAGAATTGAAATTTGGGTTTACACCAGATGCAGCAGTAGAAATAGGCGCGTGAGAGGAATCATGAGGCGCATCATTTGAGTGAGGCGCAATAGATGATTCACCAGGCGCATTATACATTGAATTAGGCGCATTTGATGTGGATGGATTTCCTTGTGTTGATAGATTCTGATCTTGAGTGGGCGCAACATAAATAGGAGCACCTGTATCATTTAGCTCAATAGAATCATCAGCGACATTTGGAGCCAAATGTGGCTCAAGGAGAGAATGTTCATCAAATGTAACATGTACAGATTCAACTATCACTAATGTAGTTCTATTAAAAACTCGAAAAGCTTTAGAGTGTTTGGCATACCCAACAAAAATACCTTCGTCGGCTTTGGCATCGAATTTACCTCTATGTTCGTTTCCGTTGTAGAGGATATAACATTTGCAACCAAAGATCTTGAAGAATGCAATGTTGGGAGTTCTACCACGCCAAAGTTCATACGGAGTCTTGTTGTGAAGTTTGTTGATGAGGGAACGATTTTGAGTAAAACATGCGGTGTTGATAGCTTCTTCCCAAAAGTACTTAGGCAATTTAGCTTCAGCTATCATCGTCTTTCCCGCTTCAATCAACGTTCTATTCTTTCGTTCAACAACGCCATTTTGTTGAGGGACTCCGGCGGTTGAAAAGTTGTGATCTATCCCATGATCTTCACAATATCGAGCAACACCGTTGTTCTTGAATTCTGTTCCATTGTCGGATCGAACACTAACGATGTCATCTTCTTTTTGGGTTTGGAGCAGTCGAAATAAGGTAGTGAGAATATCATAACAATCATCTTTTGTAAACATCATCTCTACCCATGTATATCTTGAATAATCATCCACCACAACTAGAGTATACTTGTTTCTTCGAATGCTTGCGGTGGAAACTGGTCCAAATAGATCAATGTGAAGCAGTTGCAAACATCTTGTAGTTGAAGGATTTGACTTGCTTGAAAATGACTGCTTCGGTTGTTTGCCAAGTTGACATGCGGCGCACTTTTTGTCATGATGGTCAGCAACTTTGGGAAGTCCTTTGACAAGATTATTCCTGCTGAGTTTAGATAGATACTTGAAGTTCAAGTGACTTAACCGCTTGTGCCACAGCCAACTATTTTCGTTCACACTTTTTGCTACAAAACAAAGATTAGTACTAGAGTTCATACTATGGAAATCAATAATATAAATATTTGTCTTACGATATCCCGTGAGTAAGATAGCTCCAGTTTTGCCATTCTTGATAAGACATTGCGTTGAAGTGAAATGACATTCTAATCCTTTGTCGCAGAATTGAGATATGGATAATAAGTTGTGCTTGAGCCCTTCCACGAGTGAGACTCTTTCAATGCACACTTTGTCTTTCTTGAGCTTTCCATATGCTACAACTTGACCTTTGTTATTATCGCCAAATGTTACGGAGGGACCTCTTTCTTCATGGACGTCTTCTAATAAGGATTCATCTCCAGTCATGTGTCTTGAACACCCACTATCGAGAATCCATTCGTAATTTCTAGCTTTTGAAGATCCAGCCATGAAACAAAGAACCTGAAATATAGACATTTAAGCAGGTCCCCTTTATTCCTTTTGGGTCCTAGGGTTAGCAACTTTTGACAACCCACTCTTGCTTGACCTTAGGATTTTTACGTCCTTTGGCATTGGGAGTGAATCTCAAAAGGCATTCCACGGCCTTGTGTCCAGAACAATCACAAATGGAACAATGATGAAAGCCACCAATCACGTGAGTTTTCACAAACTCTTTACTTTTCTTGGGGATGGCATTCTTCTTTGGGTCAGATGAACTAGACTTAACAAAATCTTTCTTTTGAAATTTTGGAGCGCTTTTTCTCGGAGGGCGCATAGGGCTAGGAGGCGCACGGCGATGAGGCGCGTGGCTCTTAGGCGCATAATGAGCACTCGGAGAAGGAGCGTGCCTATTTTCAAGAATGATTTTGCTAGGAGATGGTTCATCTGTAGCTATATCTTTCCCATTAGCTTTCCCAAATTGCTTCGTTGGGTAGACATAATGGAATGTTTGTCTCTTGACTTTTTCCTGTCCTTTACCCATTGAATTAGAATGTTTTTCCTTGGGAATTTCAAGAGTTTGTTGGTTGGTAAATTCACTCTCTCTTTCAGCACAGACATCACATTTAAAGTTGTCACTAGTTGATGAGAATCCCAAGCCACTTTTATCACCGCTGACTTTTTGGGACTCAAATATATTCTCCATAGTGACACGAGAATTGGACCACTCATTTGTAATCTTTTTAAGATCAGTGATTTGAGCAACCAATTCATCGTTTTGAACTTTAAGAAGTGAGTTCTGTTCTGTTAGAAAAGTGTTTTTAACAGTAAGAGGAGTCATGCTCTTTATCTGCTCCTTAAGGAGGGTGAGTTCAGATTTAAGTAGAGATTTCTCGGTCTTAAGCTGGGAAATTTCATCACATGATAATGCTAAAGCTTCCTTCATGCTATCAAATCTAGTGATTACCTTTTCAGCCTTTTTGAACAATTTTTCTTGTTCAGCAATCACTTCATCATCATTGATTTTGGAGATTGGAGCAGTTGGTTCAACCTGTGGTCTAATGTATGCTCCTTTTCTCAATTTGTTCCTTGCTCCGAGATCACATCGAGAGAATAACAATCCACCATCGTTTTGAGCCGGAGTGAGAAATCCTTGTTCAACGAGCTCGCTGATGGTTGGTCCTTTCTTCTTTTTCACTTCTTGAAAACCTGCAGATTTCTTGATAGGTTTATTCAAGGCATTCATATCGGGAACATCCTTGGAGAAGTCATCATCAGAATCATAAGCATCAACTTCATCATCATTTGCCATCAAACAAACGAGTCCATCATCGGAATCTTCATCGCTCTCATCGGAGTCTGTTTCAATCCAAGTGTTGTGCTCATTTGCTGGTGCTTCTTCTTCAGCAACCATTCCCTTGTGACGAGTGAACTTGGGAGTGAATTTGGGAGTATGGCTGCTCTTCTTCTGCATATATTCAAATTTGGGGATCGGGCAGCTTGATGCAAAATGTCCGGGTTTCCTGCAATTAAAACAAACAAGATCTTCTTTTCTTTTTGAATCACTGCTCCTTGAAAACTTTTGAGGAGCTTTGCTGGTAGATCCTTGAAATTTGTTGGTTGAGCCGGGTCTTGAGAATTTTCTGAACTTTTGAAATTTCTTCACAAATAAAGCGAAGTCTTCATCATCCATGTCTAATAGCTCAGAAGTAGAAATTTTGGGATCGGAGCTTTTCTCATCTTGTACAGGCGCAGGAGTAGGCGCAGGTGTAGGCGCAGCTTCTCTGTGCGCCATCATAGCCATAGATTTTGACTTTCCTTCAGTTTCGCTGATTCGTTGGAGTTTGAGTTCGTAAACTTTGAGATTTGCATATAGGTTCCTTAAAGTCCAAACATCTAAAGTTCCAGCGTCTTCAAGAGCGCTAGATTTATGTAGATATCTTGATCCAAAAGCTTGTAGAAAATTTACATTCAAATCTTTGTTGGTAAACTTCATGCCAAGTGAAATACATAGATTGATAATTTCACAGTAGCGTTCATAAGTTTGCCTCAAGTTTTCACCGGGGAGTTGAGAGAAATTGTTGAATCTCTTCTGTACTTCGTATTTCTTGTTCTCCTTGCAAACGGTGTCTCCTTCAATATGCTCTTCAATAGCATCCCATAGCTCATTTGCAGTAGCACAATGCATGACTTGTTGTTTCATAGCCGTGCTTAGAGTGCTTAGAAGAATGTTTCTTGCTTTGCCATCATTTGCAACTCTTCTAATTTCTTCCTCGGTCCATTCTTCCCTTGGTTTTAGGACAGTAGGTTGAGCAGCGTTGGTGCGTGGATTTGGATTCGCCTTCATCGGAATATAAGGTCCATAAACGACGGTGTCATGGAGCCTTTCATCGATTGAGTTGAGATGAGTCAATATGCTGAATTTCCACACGTCAAAATGATCTTCATCAAAGACCGGAACGTGAGTGTAGTTTGCAGTTGCCATAGGTTTTGAGTTTGCCATTTAGAATCGGCACCCAAGCTGTTAAGCTTGAAAAACGAAAAATGTTTTATAAAGGTGTTTGCTCTGATACCACTTGTTGGTCCCAAAGGGCAACAAGGGTATGAAAAATAGCTAGAGGGGGGGGTGAATAGCTGTTTTAAAAATCTTTTCGTACCCTTGAAAAACTCAATTGCAAATGCGCACTTTATCAAGTAAGCGTAATGAAATGCGCCTAAGTGAGTGAGTGAAATGCACAGCGGAATTTAGTAATGAAAGTAGGCGCAAAGTGATAAAGGGAGCGCAGCGCAACACACACACTAAGTATTTTGGCTCAAAGTGAGTGAAATAAGGAACTAAGGCAAATGATATAACAAACACAACACAATTCAGTTCAAACAATCTACAATGAGTAAACAAGCAAGTAGTGAGTGAAAATAATAACTTGAAAGAAATAACAAGATAATAACACAAGCTATTTGGAGAGGTTCGATCAATGAAAGATCTACGTCCTCTACCAAGATGGTTAGTCTTGGATTTCTAATCGAGATCTTATATAATGAGAGAGTGTTACAAATTACAACGTTTGAGCTTATACACTAACTCAAGATCTATTACTATGAAAGAACAAATCCAAAACAATAACCGGTGTATCTCTAAAAGATGAATCTAAATGATTAATCTTAAAGAGGTGCGTGTGTGTTCTTAGTATCAAGGCTCTTTAGATCTTTGAGATGGAGAGCACAAGAAACTAAAGTGTTAAGTCTTGAAGATCTGGGCTAAGGATGAAGGTATGAAGATGTTCTTGAGAAATCTGGAAAAACGAAGGCAATCTTCAAATCTTCAACAAATGCTTTGAGAGAGAAATTCTTGAAATTCTTAGCAAAACTCAGCAACTTCAAAATGTTGAAGTTATGGGGTATTTATAGTGAACTTCAAAAAAACTAGCCGTTGGAAATCCTTGTGGATAAGATGAGCTGTCGCTCGTTGATTGGAGCATGCATATATTATGGCCATTTTGACACTCAACATAAATGTGACCGTTATGGACACGTGTCAATAGATTAGGCGCATATGCATCTTTTAACCACCGTTGGATCATTGGCGTAATTTGAATTCTCTTCAAGTCTTCAATAAATCACTGAGTGTTGAATAAACACTTTGGGCGCGTTTGAGCCAACAGGCGCATTGTAAGCGTGCGCTTAAATCAAGGGGCGCAGAGGCGCGTAATCATAGCTTGTGAAGAAATCCTTATGCGCTCGCTCTAAATGGCGCATGGCGCGAATGTAGAAGGCGCGTGGCGCGTGGCGCAGAAGGCGCATAAGCACGGCTCAAACTCACTGAGTGATTTTTCTTGAAACTTGATCTTCTTGCCCTATTTCTAAGCCTATTCTATAACAATGGACAACTTAAGAAATGAAGTATAAATACTTCTTACATGTGGGTCTAAAGTCCATGAAATAAAACTTAGGTGATGGATCAATCAAATCTAATAAAACCTATTACATTAAAACTGAGATATATATGGGCATACCCAACAGATGGAGAACCCTTTATATATGAAACCAATAGGCACCTCATTTAGGGACTACACCCTTTCAACCTTTAGTGATGTTAAATTACCACTTTGCCCATCAAAAATAGGTAATATTACATCCAGGAATTCTACACAATATTTACTATTATTTACTACACTTTATATTAACATTATAATCATGATTTTATAAATGGAAGGTCCAAATAACTTATTTTGCAAGCCATGTTCTAACAAGTAATACAACCGAGCTTCTCAATAAGAGCTAAAATATGAGAGTATTTGCTAGTCTTTTATATTCATCCTAAAGGTGTATTATTGGTGATACCAACTCAACGCAATTTATAAATAAAATACTTTTTCTTTGATTCAGAAAGTTAGTCATTTTTTTTGTAGTTAATGTGAATGAGCTTTAAGAAATAATTTAGGTTACTTTTAATTATGTTAATCAAAATCTAAAAATTGGTATTGATATATAGTATTTATAATGTGTATCAATAATAATTTTTTAATTTTCAACTGCAAACAGTGGAGGCGGAAAAACAGTTGCAAGGTGTGGGATGATGACGATATTGGTGGTGGTGGTGGTTGTGATGGGGATGGTGAGATGGTTCTTGGTTGATGATTTTTTTTTATTTTTTTTTACAAATTTTTAATAGAAATTTTAATACTTCTTTCATAACCATAAATTAAAATAAATATTAATTCAAGGTTAAATATATCATTCTCAACTTTAATTAAGTGAGTTATGAGTTATGATCCTATTAGGTCATGGGGCAATTTGAATAATTAGATAATAATATTCGTTAAAAAACTAACACTCGTAAACTTGTTTTAACATTTTTTACATTTTGGTTACTTTTGTTAAGTAGTACGTTGTTATATTGTAAGTAGTACGCATGTTAGGTTGTTGTTTCTATAGTACGGAAGTAAATATGATAATACGGAGTAGTATGCAGGTCATTTGAGAAGTTAAGTTTACTGCTACGGTTTGTTTTTTTTTTTTTTTTTTTTTTTTTTTAAGGAAGGTAGCTACGGTTAGAGTGGCAAAACTAGTATTTCAGTTATTCAGTAAGCGTTATCAATTAAAAATTATCATGCTTTATATTATTTTACATTTTACAATCTAGCATGGTAATTTTTTATAAAGTAGTCTGTCCGTCCTATTAAAAAAGTGGTAGTTTTGTTTCGGGCACAAGCATTAACAAATTTGTAAGTGGTGTGCAAGTATAGTGAGTATGAAAAGATAAATATGAGAGAGAAGTGGGTACTGAATAGTAAGTCGATAGTTACTATCAGTGCTAATGTTAAAAAGTGACTTTAATTCATACTTGCGTCTATTAAAATTAAGGGCAAATTGCAATTTAGTTACCTGAGTTTGTCGTCATGTTTCAATTAGTTATCCAATTTGTGTTTGTTACAATTTGGTTGCTGAATATGTCTTTTTGTTGCAATCAGGTGTAATTTTGGTTAGCCCGTCAAAAACATAACGAAAATGGATGAAAAACTCAACAAGCTTATTTCAAAATTGCAATGATCATCCCTACAATTTAAATTATCCCACTACACCCACCTAGATCTTAACGAATGTTAAAAAACTGATTATATTAAACTCCTTGGCCTAAATATAAAAATATCAAAAACACCAAAACTTCTATACTCCCTCCGTCCCAACAAAAGTGAGACTTCTTTCCTTTTTGATCCGTCACACTACAAGTGAGACCGCCCAAAATAAAAATATTTTAATATATTTATATTTATTATACCACACCATTTAAGTGGGTCATACTATTTAAAAAGTATTAAAATATTTTCATTTTGGGACATTATAGATTAAAGTGAGACAATCGATATGGCAATTTTTGTAGATTAAAAAGGAACAGAGGGAGTATTATTTTTTCTTAATTATTGTGTCCACTGAGACACGGAGGGAGTATAATTTACGCCTATTAATTACATTAAAAATAAACTAATTTATAATAATTAGTAAGCTTATTTTTAATAAATACTTGATCTTAATCTTGCTGCTCCCAAAAAATAAAATAAAAAATTGTCACGACAACACCACCACCGAAACCACCACTTTAGCAAAAAAAAAAAAAAAAAAAAAAAAACCCACCGTCAAACCCACCATCATCACCATCTACAATTTCCATCATACTCTCATAGTTGCAACCACCACCAACCCTTCTACTAACACCAGGAACACCGCTATTAAACCCAACACCAGCATATCATATCTGCCATAACACCAACACCGCCACCAATATCGTCCTTGCCGCAACAGCACCACCACCGAAACCACCACTAGAAGACCAGCGAAACTGTCAGTCCTTTGTCACATGCCAGTAAAAGCAGTTAACTCACTACCATGCTACTACCATTGCAAACCAACGCTTCACCCAGACAGACATTGTAGTCCATTTACATAGGAAGTTTGAAATATATCTAGAACATAGAAATTCAAGAAACAAAGGGAAAAAACTTCTTCAAAATAAAATTGAAATTCCCAAAACTTGAATTATACAAAAATCGAATTACCTAGAACTCAAAATCTGAAATCAAATTACCCAAAACTCAAAATTTGAGATTCAAATTCAAACCCAGATATGGAAACAACTTTGCCAAATCTGAGCAAACCAACCAAAAAATCAAAATCAATCACAATAATTTAAAAATAATCCTGAATCATTCATGAATGGTGGGGGGGGGGGTTGTGGAGGTGGGGAAGACTCGACAGGATACTATAGATTCTTCGGAACTTTCACTCTAGCGTCGAAGTTGGAGGAAAAGAGGGATAAATGGATTCGCTCTAAAATATAAGGAGGGTGTGGCCTTGTTGATGGCAGCCATGGAGGACGAAATAATTTGCGGAGGTTAGGTCTCTAAAATTGTCGGATTGGGACGAGAGGTAGACGTGTCCATCCGGTTATAACCGGCGGTTGACGGTTATAACCGCCGGTTATGTTTTTCGTTAAATGCTAACCGTAACCTAACCGTCTAACCGTTATGTCCGGTTACGGTTAACCGGTTAATGCGGTTAAACCGGTTAAACCGGTTACCTTTTTTTTTTTTTTTTTTTTTTTCAAAACAGTTTTATTAACAGTTTTTTGTTAAAAAAAAAAGATAAAATAAAAAAACACTTCATTTTTTTAAAGGGTTTTTTTTTTCAAGTAAAGTTTTTTTTTTTCAAGTAAAAAAAAAAAATTTAACTGTTTTTTTAAACAGTTTTCTTAACAGATTTTTTTAACAGTTTTATTAACAGATTTTTTAACTTTTTTTTTTTTTTTAAACAGTTTTTATAAAAAAAAAAAAAACGGGAGTATATGTATGAGTCATACATATATTAAACAGTTTTCTTTTGTTTTTTTTGTTTTAAGTTAAAAACTTAAAATGTATAAGTGTATAACTATAATGTATAACACAAATTTTTTAAGTAAAAAAGGGACGGTACCCTTAAATTTTATTAATTAAAATTAAAATTACAAAGAGGGGGACAACCAATCCTTGCCCTTTTATAATTAAGGGAGGAAAAAATGGAGCCTTATTACCTCAACTAAACTATTACAATGAAATAAAAATAAACCTATTCTAAAAATTAAAATAAAAACTATCTACATTCCGTCCCCTTCCGAACTTCCCGTAGAATCTTCCAAGTCGTATTGATATTGTGGATCTACATTTACTAAATCCTCTTCATAAGGCATATCTTGCTCCCTCTTTTCCGCTCTAACCCAATCACCAAGCAAGAGTTGATTTTCCAAATTTTCACAAGTTAGTTGGGAACGTCTTGCATCCAAAACATTTCCTCCCACACTAAATGCCGATTCGACGGCCACGGTTGAAGCGGGAGAAGCTAAGACTTCTTTTGCAATTAAAGAGAGTATGGGATAAGTTTCTTGCCTTTGTGACCACCACCTCAAAATATCAAAAGAAATTGGATTTGAAGTGTTTTGTACAACTTCATGTCTAGTAGAGAAATATGCTTCCAACTCGTACGGAATGCTAGAGGTAGAAGAAGAAGAAGGAGACGTTCTAGGACGTTTTGAAAAATAAATATCATTAACAAAACTATATGGATCGTTATTCACATCATATTGTGTATCAATATCTTCTTCATTAGGACTTGAGCCATATTGAGAAACATTTCCATGAATTGCATTATACTCATTATAAAGAGTCACCAAATCTTTTTTGTATTTTCAACAATAATCGCCGGGTTTTCGTGTAATCCGTCCCCATTGGGGTATAAATTTGCATAATAAAACGTTATTATGCGGACTAGATCTTTCAATTTAATACGGGGATCCAACATCTTTGCAAGCAAAAATAGAGACGGAATGTTATCAAAATATTTGACCCACTTTTGCCTCATGGAAGCAATGCTTTCGTTTAAAATGGTGCAATTTTGCAAATTTTTTAAAACTTAGAACTATTGCAATACATTGATCAAGTACCAAAACGGAAGTTGGATAATAAACTCCCGACAAAGCCAAAGTAGCGGTATTGAAAATCTTTAATAATTGACATAAATTAGTGCAAGCGTTCCATTGATACGCAAATAAAGGAATTTCATAGCCCATACTAATAAAAAAATCCATGATATGCTCTTTATACTCAAAACCATCAATTAACATTTTGTAGGTAGAATTCCACCTAGTCGGAACATCCATAGAAAAATATTTTTCGGGAAGACCCTTATTTAGTAAATATTTTATCCATTTTCTTGTAATTTTATTTTTTTTTGCAATAAAATAAAGAGCCTCTCTAATGGGTTTAACATATTGATCTAAAGCATCCAAACCATCTTTAACACATAAATTTATGATATGACATAAACATCTAATATGAAAATACTTACCCCCAAGTGACGGTTGACAAATGAGCATCAATTCCGGTATACTAGCGGTATTAGCACTAGCATTGTCGAATGAAATAGAAAATATTTTTTGCAAAAGACCATATTTTGCCAAAATGGCGTGCAACTTTCTACAAATATTTTCCGCGGAATGAGGTGGTTCAAAACTATCATATGCAAGTAGTCTTTTTTGTAAAAGTCCACGAATTATCGATCCAATGGCATGTAACACCCAAATAACTATTTCTTTGCCAATGATCACTCCAACCATCGGCACAAATTGAAACTCTTTGATCTAATTTTGATAAAACATCAATTAAAAAATGTTTATATTCCAAAACCACTTTTTTAATATCGCGTACGAGAGTCGTACGTGGTACTTTGGAGGCGGCCGGATTTAAAGAAAGTCTAATAAACCGTTCATAAAAGTCATCATCCGCAAAGTTAAAAGCAAGCCCTTTAACACACACAAATTTGCACAATTCTTTCCTATAAACGACATTATTAAACTTAAATAAGACCGAAGACGTACCTTGGGTGTTAGGTTGAGCAAATTGTAATTGAGCTTGATCACTATCAATCCCAAGTTTTTCAGGATGTGTTGATCTCAAGTGATGGTTCAATGTTCCATGCCCATTACCTTTTGCGAACGGGTAAGATTTGGTGCAATAGTTGCAACACGCTCGAAAATGTACAAAGTCGTTGGGGTCAATTTGTACTTTTCGGAAATGGATCGTGAAAGTGTCGGATTTGGATTCTCGTGCTTGACGTTGCCCCCGACCACCTCTTCCCACGCCTCGAGCTCGGCCGGCCCCGGCCCTACCACTTTGAGGAACATTTTCTTCAACATTTTGCTCACTTTCCTCAAAATGTGACTCAATTTCCGGGTTAAGTGAGGAAGAACCAACATGTTCCTTGCCGCTCCTTCGAGATGAGGCCATTTTGTTAACAAACTAACTGAAACTGTTTAGAAACTGACTGAAACTCGCTAAAAAACTGACTGAAAATGATGAAAAACACAGATTTTGTTAAAAAACTGACTGAAACTGTCAAAAAACTGACTGAAACTCTCAAAAACTGACTGGAATTCTGAAAACTAACTGGAAAATGATTTGAAACTGACTGGAAATGGTTAACAAAGTGACTGGAATTTTCTAAATAAATTAAAAAAGTGATTTCGTTAAAAAACTAACTGGAAAGCGTTAAAAAACTGACTGGAATTATGCAATCTAACTGGAAATATGAGAGAGTGTGAGAATTAGTAGAGAGAGAAAGAGTATAGAGAAGATGTGGAACTAAAATGGTAGGAGGGAGGGGGTATTTATATGTAAGCAATTTTTGGTTTTTTTTTTTTTTTTTTTTCATTTAAGGCCGAAAGTTAACTGAACTAACGGCTAGTTGGAAAACTAGCCGTTTTTAGACAGTGGTGGTCAGTCAGACATGGGGAAATGGGGGGGGCCCGGTGCAAATTTTTGAAAAGTAGCCGTTAGGCGGTTAACCTCCGGTTTTATAACCGGTTTAACCGCCGGTTATCCGGTTGGCGGTTATCCGGTTATAACCGGCGGTTTACCGGTTTTGAGAAAGGCCTAACCGAAACCGAACCGGGGAATTACGGTTGACGGTTGAGCCGGTTTCCGGTTAACCGGTTTCCCGGTTTTGACCGGTTATCAACCGGCGGTTAGCCGGTTGCCGGTTTTTTTTGGTCACGTCTAGACGAGAGTACACAACTAGAGTTGGTGGCGAGGTGGAGGCGCAGGGAGAAGACGCAGAGGTAAGGGGGAAAGTTGTTAGTGAGTGGGGCTGATTGTGAAGAGGGGGAACGGAGAGAAGGATTAGGGTTGGAAACATAATTTTACTTTAGCCCTCAATAATTTGGATATTATTGTTTTTGCCCCTTTATTGTTTTGATATTACTTCTTGGGGGTGAAGTGGAATAATTTAAAATGTAAAGGTGATCATTGCAATTTTGAAATAAGCTTGTTGAGTTTTTCATCCATTTTCGTTATGTTTTTGACAGGCTAACCAAAATTACACGTAATTGCAACAAAAAGACATATTCAGCAACTAAATTGTAACAAACATAAATTGGATAACTAATTGAAACATGACGACAAACTCAGGTAACTAAATTGAAATTTGCCCTAAAATTAAAACTGACACTTTTAATAACTGTCAATGCTAATGTTATAAAATGCAAATGCATGTTTACTACTCCCTCCGTCCCTGTTTAAGGTTCTTACTTTCCTTTTTGGATATGTCACAGTTTAAGGTTTTTAGCTTTATTCCTTAAATGACAAAAGATGAATAGTTTTTTGGATATCCTTGTTCTCATAAAGTTCATATATTACAAAAAAATATCACTTACTCATCTACTTTTCACCCACTTGATTTATGAATGGACAATTATATCCTCTACACACTACTATTGATGCGAGCATGGTTGGGACAACACCAAAAGAGATGGAAATTCAACAATTACAATTATGTAAAGGGATTTTCAGCCCTAACCATGGCCTACCCATGGTTCATTCCATGGCCATGGTCTTTAGATAAGTTTTTTTTTTTTTTTTTTTTTTTTTGGCATTTTGAGCTTTTTTGGTAGTTTCAGCATTGTCCAGAAGTTTGGGTCAACTTTGACGGGCCGTCCAAAAGGTTCTATATATATATATATATATATATATATATAAACCCATAATATGTTTTCGAAAAGCCAAAAGAGTCTACTTTCCAACGGGCCAAACGGATTCTTAATCGGAAGTCTCTTGAAGAAGTTATGACTGATTTACTAAAGAAGTTTTGACCAATAAGTCCCTAGGCCAAATAAAAACTACCAATAAGGACAGACATTTTGAAAACCTACCAAAAAGTCCTTGAAATTTTTCCTGGACTAGAATGCCCTATTCCTCGCTCATGCGCGTGCTGGGCACAACGAACGTTTGTTCTTTTTCTCCCACTTTCTCTCTTCCTGTTTCTTTCTTTTTTTTTTTCTTTTTTTTTCTCACCTAAAATTTGAAAATGACATATCTCAAAATCTATAAACTGAAAAATGATCCGAAACCATTGTTTTAATCGTGTCGACAATACGAATCAAACAAGTACACTCAACACATAGTCCAAATTTTATAAATAAAAAAAATCCATTTTTCACTTGTAAAAATTTGAAAAAAAAAATCATTTTTAATTTCACAATTTTAAAAAATAAAAATTTTCACTTTTCACTTGTAAAATCATTTTTCAACTGATTTCTCAGTTGTGTGATTTCACAGTTATGTCATTTTTTCATTTTAAAAAACTGATAAATTTATCTCTCAATTTTTCACAATCATTATAATAACTGAGACATGCATTTCACAGTTGTTCACACATTAATTTGAATATAATAACTGAGACATTCATTTAAAAGTTATTCATAATTGAATAAAAACTGATAAAATCACCTCTCATTTTTCCCAATTGATGACTCAATTTATCGGTTTAATTATATAATAAATGAGACATTCATTTTTCAGTTATTCACATATGAATTTGAGTACAAGAACTGGTACATTCATTTCTCAGTTATCAAATTTTCTCTGTTGTTAATATAATAATAAATGAGATATTCATTTCTCAGTTATTCACACACGAGTTTAATATAAGAACTGGTAAATTTATTTCTCAGTTGTTAACACATGAGTTGAGTGTAACAACTAAGAAATTCATCGCACATTTTTTACAAAGGATACTCATTTTCAGAACTATGTGTTGTCAAATGCTCTTTAAACAATTGTGAAATAAATTTATCTCATTTTTTAGTAAAAATAAGTAATTGTCCAATTGTGAAGAATTAATACTCCTAACCAAAAAAAAAAAAAAAAACAACAACAAATCTGAGGTTGTAGTGTTAAATATATAATAGTGTACTAATGAAACAAGAAATATCTTGGCTTAGTGGTTAGGAGTCTTAACCAAGACCAAGAGGTCTTGGGTTCAAACCCTACCTAGAGCAAATAATTTTTATTTAAAATACTTGGGGCTGCAGTGGGTGAGGTCCGGCGGCAGGGTTTGGAGGTCCGGCGAGACGGCGGTTGGCCGGAGGCTCGGCGGTGGCGGTCGGTGGTGCCCTGCAACTGTCACCGGCGGCAGTGGTGGCCGGCGGTCAGCTACGGCGGGCGGTGGTGGTCAAATGTAAAGGTGGCAATCAAAATGGTCAAATGTTAGAGGTGTTGGATGATTTAATTTGGGCTGGGGGTATTTTTGCCAGGTACGAGGGATTTATTGGTAAAATTTATTTGAACCTAAGGACCCTAAGTTAGAATTTGAAATGTTGTGTTTTTATTGGTAAATATCACATTCCCCAGGGACTTATTGGTAAAAATTCCTTTACTAAATGGTGTTATTCATAGACGGGAATTCACATTTTTCCTTTAGATTGTTTCACATTTCTCACATGTGAAAATATAGTGTGAACTCACCCCTAGAGCTTATCCATACATTTATTACATTGTTATCCTAAACTTGGAGGGATGTTCCAAGATGGCTATAAATAGCAAAGTTTTCTCATTTGTAAAATCATGATATACAACTTTGATTAATGAAAATTTGAGAGTGTTTCTCTTATTGTTTTTAAGCTTATCACACTAGTACAGATTTAGGCTTAGACAGGGTTTTTTTTAGGCCTTACATAGCGCATAAAAGCGCTATGCAAGCGTCCGCTATGTAAGCTTGCATAGCGCTTGCTATGCGCTATCTAAGAGAGTGATCTACAATAGCGTATACTACGTTAGCGCATCCAGAAGCGTTGTTGTACGGACTTTTTAATTTTCAGGAACTAACTACTATAGCGCTTAATAAGCGCTATCAAAGGTCCATGTTTAAAAAAAAAATCGACATTAACATAGCGCATCCGAAACGCTATCGAAGAATTATCACATTTTTTTATGAAATACTTGGATAGCGCATCAAAAACGCTATGTAAGTCCGTGTCATTTTTTTTTTATATATTGCAAATTATAATTTAATACCAGAAAATGAAATTTAAAAAAATAATAATACGAACTAGCCAACATCTCATTCAACAATAACCATCAACATTTGATTGCATACACCGATAATTAATAACATTTACAATCATCCATAATATATAGTTAGATCTAACTCGATCATACTATTCAACAATAGCTAGAACTAAAATACTTAAATTTGTTATACCTATTTTCTACTTCTCCGGTGCCATCTTCGCCTTAATAAATCGGTTATACAAGTATCCTGCCCAATTATACCGGAAAGTGTGCATGTTCTTTCATAGTTGTGGACATGACCATAAACTGCAATGTCCCCCTTGTACTTCTGCCAAAGCTTTTCTGCATGCTCTCTCTCCCCATGCGTAACTGAGATCTCCTATATGAAAAACTATGTCAATGTTATCCAAGTCCTTGATGAGTTGGTCGGTTGTATTGAGCGACCCTGGCTGATAATTGCTGTACTCATTTGAACCATCCCTTTCTACCTGAAGCATGTAAAAGTTAATTTAGTAAGAGACTCACAGCGAAAAAGAAGATATTAAAGATTTTATTTCTTACCTTTCCCATGTCATCGAATATTACAACACGCAGTAAAGTGTCTTGGCCTGGATAGGGTGATGATTTAAATGAATGATCTCTGCTCCAGATATAGGATCCATTGAATAGCTTATGATCAAGCTTGTATGTGTAACTGACATGGATGGAGACGGCAAACTGAAGACCAAATTGAAAACAAAAATGGAAACAGAGGCAGTACAATTTAATTCCCCTACAACTATCTTGCAGTCAATAGTAAAAAAAAAAAAAAAAAAAAAAAAATTCTCAAATCTAACAAGGTAAAATGGTACTGAAACTTGGCACAATATAGAAATTACAGTCTCCCTCTGGAAAGTGTAACCTACAAACTTTCCCACTAAACATCTTAAATACTCCCTATGTCCCGAAATGATCTTCTCATTTGCGAGTTTTCATTGTCCCAGAAAGTCTTCCCATTTCTTAAATTTAGACTTAAATGTGTGTAAACACAACATGGCTATTGAAGCAAGTGTTCATATCTTTAAAAAGTTTGATTAGTCAAACGTAAAAATCATTTCGGGACGGAGGGAGTACATAATGGAAATCACATGTATAAAGGTTGAAGAATAACTAACCTCTGAATCCATGAAAGCAGCAACATTCTCCCAATTCATAATTGCGAATGTTATGATCGTTATTCATTTTTACAGCACTTGGCACCGATTTGCTATGAACATAATCATTCACTGTGAGCAAGAATAAACATCAAAACTATAATCTAGAAATAAAGACAGCTCCTAAGTTATACAAGGAAACCAGAACCAATTAAGGTAATCTCTATTTCAAAAGCTTAATAGACTTCACCTGCATTGCTCGATAACCATAATCTAACCATGAAACTTCTTCAATCAAATTTGTTTTTTCCTTTGATCGGCCTCAGGTAACCCAAAACAATTCAATAGAGTCACTGAGTTCTCTTTCACAGCCATCATCCAAATCAAGTAGTACGAGCTCCCCATTTGTCCAAACACTCATAATTTGACATCAAGTTAGTTCAATACTTGAATGAATAAAAGCAATTAGATTTACGAAGAGTAGAACCCAAGAAATAGAAACTAACTCCGAAATACCTCACTGTTGTCGATACCCATATATAATTAGGATTGTATATGTATTCAGATGTGTAAGATTCAAGTATTGAAGACATTATCTTTGGTAGCCTTAGGCTAATTGCAGCAACATAATTGGATTCAAAGTCATTTGCAGTTTCTCAAAAATTATGACATCTGGAATAAAGAAAACGCACACCAAACAAAGCTTTCAAAACCGAATTTGTAACATTCAATTACATCAAAAAGTAAAGATGGGAAATAAAATGTTTGTGCAAAAATGAATGGTTCTGGCTTCATCTCTCTAAAGAAGAAATTGCAGTTTGTCCATGCTTGAAGCTTGTGTTTCGCTTGTCATCAAACGTACCTAACAATATCAATACTTGTGCATCAAATCTATTTATGTTTTAAAGTTTAGTTTATAACGCAATGAAAAATGTATTCTAAATTTAAAAGCTACTAATTGCCAATAAAGCATTTCCATCAGAACCCTAAAGAAACAGACTTTGTTGATGCCTAGCCACCGACATTTTAGTCCACAAAACACTTTCATGAAAGATGTCCTCTGTATGGCCGGTTAATTTCACTACCTACTCATGAAATTTGTCTTAATATCAGTGATCGAGTCTTTACACTTTTATAGTTATAATTAAAGGCAAATATGTTAAGAAAACACTTTCATAGTTGCAATTGAAGGAAAATATGTTAAGAAAACGGTCGGACACTGAATTTTGACCAAATCTCAAGAGGTGGGCCTTCAAAAAATTATCAAACGCTCTAAATGTCAGTTTCCATCAACAGAGGAAATAAAATAGAAGCAAAATAAAGCAGTTACCTTTGATATAGAATAAAAGAACCCAACTTGGGTTCATGATTACAACTAAAGTATTAGTTCACAAAATTGTTTGAGCAGATCTAACATAAAATAGAAAACAATAGGTGAGAAATATTTGTTAAAACCCCTAAATTTGAAGTCAGTTATGAACTACAGAATGTTAACCTGAAGAAAATATGTGAAAATACTAACGATTTGAGGAGGGTAGATTTGTAGAAACCCTAATCAACACAGAAGAGGCGAATGGAATCGACATATCAAGAAAAGAAGAGCATTTACCTTGAATTGAAGGCTTCAGAAGATACCCTTGCTGCTTTTCAAAACTAACCGCACACCAAGATGGATAGGACCGCGCCGCAATCCAGCCTTGCTGCCGCCAGTTGTGTTGCTGGATTATGCTTTTCGAGATAAGCTGGGGAGAAGAGAAATAGGCCGAAGATGTGAGGAGCCGCCAGCCGGATGTAGGAGGAGTTGAAGGAAAAAATTAAGAGAGAGAGAGTGAGAGCGTGTTCATGAACTGTGGGAGAACGGTGGGTTTAATGACAGTAAATTAAAGGGAAAAGAACAAGGTTACCTCAAACTAACTATGTTGTAGCCATTAACGGGGGTGATTCTCAGTGGATTTGGGAATTTCCAGCAATTTAAAGAAGCCGCGACCTAGATCTACATATTGGGCAACAAGGGTGGACGCGTGCTTCGTCGACGGCAAAGGAATATTCTGGCAAAGGCGATGTCGATGGTGATGGCGGTGGTGTGGCGATGCTGTCCTTGTCGTTGTGCAGAGCCGGAGGTGCGAACTGCTTTCCCCACCTTGGACGCTTAAATCGATTTTGATGCCTAAATGGATGCCCAGCTCCTTGAACCTACAATAGACGACTTGTATTTGGAAGGGCTAGGGTTAGAGAAAGAGAGAGAGCGAGAGGGAGATGGAGAGCGCTGGAATTTGAGAAAGAGAGACTGAGAACAAAACGCTTACATAGCGCTTTTAATCGGTCAATAAATCAAAAAAAAATTGTCAAACTCAAAAAGAAAAAAAAATAATAGCTAAAGAATCACTTAGTACGATAGCGCTTTCCTAAGCGCTATCTTAGGTAATGCCTACAATAGCGTTTATTTTATATGCGCTATAGAAGCCAATTTCTTTTTTTTTTTTTTTTATTTTTTTTTTCATCCGGCTTCATCAGGTAATTCAATGCAGGTTACGCGCTATCTAAGGGTACCTCTTAGATAGCGCTTCTAGGAAGCGCTATCTAAGCTGTGTTTCGTAAGTTTAAATATGTACTAGTGTCAAGTGTAAAGTTGTAGCGCTCGTTATCCGATTTATCAATTGGTTTCCCATCCCCGATTGTGGCGCCATTCACTAGCCCAAGGTTGCTGTTACACTAAGTAGCCGAGGTCTTGGTTCCACCATTCCATCTCACATCACCAAAGTCCTTGGTTTGCGTCACTTAGGCGCGTTGGGTCAAGGTATCCATCAATTCATCATCGATTCTTCAATTAGAACGATCTAGGGTTCCATTTGGATCGTTGGGTGTAGTCGTCTGGGGCTAGGTTCACATCATTTAGTATTCAGAGCATTGGTTTAATTGAGGTTTTATCTATCCTTCTTTTGTTTTTATCAATCTATCTATTTCTTTCATATCTTCTATACTTCGGAAAATAATCAAAAATAAAATCTTATATCTCTTTTATGATCTGAATTTTCTTAAAAAAAAAAAAAAAACATTTTGTTTTTTTGTGCCATTGGAGTCATCACATCAAATTCTCATTATTACCATTTCTAGGTATCGCTTCTCAATAAAAAAAAAGGAAAAAAAATGACAATCTTGTGTCATTGGAATATTCAATTCAGTTCTCGTTTTCATCAATTCTTGTTTACGTCAATTTCTTGTTTTCATCAATCCTTGTTTTCATAAATTTTTTTCTCATCGAAAATATGTCTCAAAATATGAATCATTTCATGGAGAAATTTTTGGGTAAGATGAAAAGCGAACTCGATTCACATATGGAGAAAATTCATAGGAAGTTTGATGTGATCGAAAGATCATATCACAAACATTCTAACATATCATCCTACCCGGGAAAAAGAGAAAATCTCTCCATTGCGAGATAAAACAAGGTCTATAAATGTAGAAGAGGAGTGTTGGAAAAACATTAAAAATATTTTTTGTTAATTATAAGGTTAATTAGAGAGAGTCAAAAGAATGAAAAAGTGGAAGTGAATGAAAAAGAAAAATGTGTTGAGACAATAGAAGAAAGTGTGGGTGAAAAAGAAAAACAGATTGAGAGCAAAAGTGAGTATGAGAGAGAAAAATGTTCCGAGAAAAGTGTGAGTGAAAAAGAAAAATATATTGAAAATGTTGATGAGGTTGTTGAAGAAATTGAAAATCAAAATGTGAGTGAAGAGAGAGAAAGTATTAAAGAAAGTGTAGAGACTAAAATAAATGAGGAACGATGGAGTAGAGAGTTTATCGAAATTGTGAAGATGGAAAATAAAAACGATCAGGGACTACAGGAAGATGAAGAAAACAGAATAATTGAGTTTGGGGGAGTTCAATATAATCCTTGTTCTAAGGATCCTTCTGAAATCCCGAGTCCAAGTGTGTCTCCATTTGTGTTCATTAAAAAATTAATTACTAATCATTTCATTGCTACTCAAGTCACTGATTGGATGTATATTGTTACGTGTTCTAACAAGTTCAAGGTTTCTCAAGCTTGAAAAGTGATGTTTCAAATGGTGCTAATAGCAAGATCCGTTCTCTCAAAACAATGCTTAAAATTCGAGGATGAATTTTCTTTAAGATGGAGGGAATAATGCGAACATGGTTGGGACAACACCAAGAGAAATGGAAATTCAAAAATTAGAATTATGTAAAGGGATTTTCAGCCCTAACCATGGCCTACCCATGGTTCATTCCATGGCCATGGTTTTTAGATATGTTCTTTTTGGCATTTTGAGCTTTTTCGGTAGTTTCAACATTGTCCAGAATTTTGGGTCAACTTTGATGGCCATCCAGAAGGTTCTATATATGAAAAAAAAAAAGAGGCTTATAATACAATTTCAAAAATCCATAAGAGTCTACTTTCCAACGGGCTAAACGGATCCTTAATCGAAAGTATGGCTGATTTACTAAATGATGTTATTCATAGATGGGAATTCACATTTTGCCTCTAGATTTATTTACTTATTGAGTTCACATTAGAGATTAATCAACCCTTTAGTGTTTCACATTTCTCACATGTAAAAATATAGTGTGAACTCACCCCAAAAGCTTATCCATACATTTATTACATTGTTATCCTAAACTTGAAGGGATGTTCCAAGATGACTATAAATAGCCAAGTTTTCTCATTTGCAAAATCATGATATACAACTTTGATTAATGAAAATTTGGGAGTGTTTTCTCTTATTTATTTTGAACTTATCAAGTGTAAACTTGTGACGCTCGTTATCCGACTTATCAATCGGTTTTCCATCCCCGATTGTGGCGTCATTCACTAGCGCAAGGTTGCCGTTACAATAGGTAGCGGAGGTCTTGGTTCCACCATTCCATCTCTCATCATCAAAGTCTTTGGTTTGCGTCATTTAGGGGCGTTGGGTCAAGGTATCCATCAATTCATCATCGATTCTTCAATTAGAACGATCTAGGGTTCCATTTTGATCGTTGGGTCTAGTCGTCCGGGGGTAGGTTTACATCAACTATTCCTGACTCAAATTTGTCTTGGTTTCTTAATAAGCGTGTAAAGTCAAACTAAGAACCTTAAACCGGGACGGAGAGAGTATTTATAAACATTGAAACCGACACTTTTAATAAATATCAGTGGTAATGTTAAATACTGCCAGTCATTTAAAGTGATATTTATAAACATTAAAACGAAATGCTTTGAATAAGTGCCTGTGGTAGTGTTAAAGAGTGTCACTGGTACAGTTGTGTGTTAACATTCCTAGTTTGTTCAATAAGCTTTAGATATTTATAAAAATTTCATAGCGCGCTTTTAAAACAAGTGTCAATTACTTACAAAAATGTCACCAGATGTTTTACAACAAGTGTCAGTTATTTTAAAAAAAAATACTACCTCCTCTTTCAAAACACCCTATCAGGAAAAATGCATTTTTATAAGATATTTACCAATGTAAATAGGTCAAACTGAATAAGTGAGTATTTCAATATTCTCATTTTATAAAGTAAAAGTTTTGATTTTGAAAAAGAGCAAATTACTAATAAGAGTCTAAAGTTTGGGGGCATTCCTCGAAAAGGGTATGATGTTTCAAATTTGGCGATTAAGGGTCTGAAGTTAACAAAAGTTAGCAAATAGGTGTTTTTTTGACGAAATCGTTAACATTTTCAATTAAGTCAACACGTATAAAGCACATGCAACTTAATTGAGGCTAATTTGAAATTTATAATTGTAACCAGTGTTCTAAGAAGCGCTAGGCGGGGTCTAGGTGGCGAAACCAGGCCTAGCGCCTAGGGGCCTAGCGGGGCCGAGAAATTAACGGATTTTACATTTTTTAAATAATTTTATATATAATTACATATATTTATCCAAATAGTATGTGTAAGTAGACAATTCCTAGTAAAAATAGTGTCACTTATTATTATTTGTCTAAAATTAATAATTAATTATTATTTAAAACCAAAAATAAATTAGAACCAATCATATATAAGTAAGGTACACATTGATACATTAACCTCAACTAAATTTTTTCCAGCCCAACTAAAATGAGGCCCACCCCCATTTTAATAAAGGACCCAAGCTCAAACCCTAGTCTCTTATCTGTTCTTCTATTCTCATTTCTCACATGCCTTGGAAATGGAGGACGATGGTGCATTCGGTCATCTTAGTCTTAGTTTGAAAAACGATTTGATATTCTGTTTTCACAATTTATTTGTAAGTCAGCATGTGGGTTTCAAAATAAATTCATAAATCTTCATTGAAGTTTGTTAATTTGTTCACGTGTTCATGAATTTTTCAAATGTCGGCATTTGGGTTAGTGATTAGAGATTATGGTGGAGCTACTAGTGATGGTGCTAGTGATGGTGTTGATAGTGGTTGTTGTGAGGGTGGTATTAGTGTTGGTGAATTATGCTGATGAGAAGATTTAGGGATGTTGGGCTAGTGGGTTGGGGAAGATGTGAAATTGAACTTGCCGGTACCATATTTCGAAATTTAAGTTTGATGACCATAGTGGTTCTAGTGGTAGTGGTGGTGGTGATGGTGGTGGTGGTAATGGTAATAGTAATGTATGATTGTACTGGGGATTGTCTTGAAAATATTATAATAAGGAAAAAAGTAATTTAGTTTTATTTGAAATCAAGGAGGTTAAATATAAGAACGTAACTATAATAATGCATGCACAATTACTAAAATGTCCAAGCAAAAGTTGAATGTGCTTGTCACGTGTTGACTTAACTGAAAATGTTAGCGATTTCCTAAAAAAGTCCATATTTGTTGACTTTTGTTAACTTCAGACTGTTAAGCATCACACGGATTCTACGAATCCGGCCTCACATAGTTCGGCCCAACCACCTTAGTTTGTTAATCAATATCTTGTAAATAATTATTGTTGATATCCCTAGTATCCCTAGCATATATTCTGTCATATATTGTTAGCATTTGTTAGCATCTTATTTTTGAATTTCAAATCATTTGTATAGATTAGGAGATAGTGTAAATCTTGAGGATTATCCTACTCTCAATTCTCTGTATATATACACTACAAACATTAATGAAAAATAATCTTTTGCTTTCTCTTCATGGTAACCAGAGCTTTCTCGATCTAAACCCTCCACCTCAAAAATTTCGGCATCCCTCTCTCTCTCTTACCCCTCCGGCATTCCTTCCCACTCATCACCACCATGGCAGAATTCAGCACCACCTCTGTCCTCCACAACCTCACTGATCCAAACAACCCTCTTATCTTTGTTAACCTTGCTCACTGCAAAACTCTCACACCGCTCACATACCTTGCACGGGCATCCCAACTCACCTCCATTCTTTTTTGCTTAGATCTCCTTAAATATGTTGATGGAACCTACCCCATCCTACCCAAAACCATCACCACGGACGACAAAACCACCAAAAGCCCGGCCCACACCACTTGGCAACGACAAGATCGCCTTATACTTGGCGCTCTTCTCGGAACCCTAGATGCCGCCGTTGCTCCTCTTGTCTACCAAGCCAAAACCTCCAATGAAGCATGGACTATTCTCAAAACCACTTATGCTAACCCATCCCGAGGCCATATTCTTCAAGTTAAAGACCACCTCGCCTCCATCACCAAATCCACCCACACCATTACCGACTACATGAACTCAATCAAAGCCTGCACCGATAAACTTGCCATTCTTGGCAAACCCATGGACCCCAAAGATATTGCTGCCAAAGTTCTTCAAGGTCTTGAATATGACCCCTACAAGTCTATCATTGACTCCATCCGTGCCCGTGACAACCCTATAAGTTTCGAAGCCCTACACGAAAAACTCATACATCATGAACTTACCCTTAAACACACCAATCCCCCTTCCACAGCTCCTATGACCGCCCATCTTGCCCATTCCCAATCTCGTGGTCAACACTCTCGTTCACCCGACCCACCTCTTCTCCCCACTCCCCCAAACCCATCCAACACCACTCCTCCCAAAGTCTTCAAGGGTAAATGCCAATACTGTCGTTATATTGGTCATGTTATCTCTGAGTGCTGTCAATTCAGTCGGGACTACCCTAATGTCAACTTTCCACCTCCACCATCCTTTAACCGAAACGCCCGCCGGCCCAACCCTAATCCACCCCAAGCCCACACGACTACTGTCCCCATCCAATCCCCTCCACCTTCTTGGCTAATGGATAGTGGAGCTACAAACCACATCACCAATGAATTATCCAACCTCTCTCTTCATCATCCCTATGATGGTAGCGATGATGTTATCATCGGAGATGGCTCCGCTCTCCCCATCTCCAACATAGGTTCATTCACTATTTCTCTCTCTAACAAATCAATTGTCTTCAATAACGTTCTACATATCCCTTGTATCTCTAGAAATATTATGTCCATTTCTCAATTCTGTCGTGATAATCATGCAACTGTTGAATTCTCACATTCTTCTTTTCTTATCAAGGCCATCTCCACCAATCAAGTTCTTCTCCGGGGCAACCTTAAAAATGGTGTCTACATCTGGACTCCACCCTCTCCTCAAGATCATGTCGCCACCACCTCCTCTCTCCAATATTGGCATCACAAATTAGGACATCCCGCTCCTCCGATTATTTCCCTTTTGAATAAAAAGTTCTTTTTGTCAATTCCTGTTAGTTCATTTTCCAATTGTAATTCCTGCAAGATTAATAAAAGTCATAAACTTCCGTTTGCTATGTCAACTCTTGAATCTCATGCTCCTCTTGATCTTATATTCTATCATGTATGGACCTCACCCATCTACTCCTATGATAATTACAAATACTATGTCATTTTTGTGGACCACTACACTAAATACACTTGGCTATATCCTCTTAAACAAAAATCTGACACTTTTGCCACCTTTAATCGGTTCAAAACCCTTGTTGAAAAATTCTTTTCTCGTCCCATTCGTCAATTCTTCTCTGACAATGGTGGCGAATATCTTAAACTCACTCCTTCTCTTCTTCAAAATGGTATTTCTCACCTTACTTCTCCTCCTCACACACCTGAACACAATGACTTTGCCGAACGCCGTCATCGACACATTGTTGAAACCGGTCTTACCCTCCTTTCGCAGTCCTAACTCCCTCTTTCCCTCTGGCCTCATGCCTTCACCACCGCTGTATACCTTATCAATCGCATGCCCACCATCACTCTTCAAAATGAATCTCCATTCTTTCGCCTATTCAACACTCAACCCATCTACAACAAACTCCGTTCCTTTGGGTGTCTATGTTACCCATGGCTCCGACCCTACTCACCTCATAAACTCGCCCCAAAATCCACACCATGCATATTCGTTGGCTATTCCTCATCTCAGAGTGCCTACCACTGTTTAGATCCCACCACCAATCGTCTTTATACCTCCCGACATGTTACCTTTGTCGAATCTGTCTTCCCCTATCCATCCCTCACTAAAAATCCCTCTTCCTCTCCACCTTTATCACCCTCACAATGGTGCACATTCTCTCTACCCATACTCTCTACCTCCAATCCCACTCAACCCGTTCAACCCACTCCCACTCTCTCCGCTGTACCTGCCCAGAATATGGATCTGGCCAGACCCTCTACTGCACCCGACCGGACCAACCAAACTCCCCCGCTCGGACCTCCTTCCGCACCCGATCGCACCCAATCATACATTCGACCGGTCTTTCCCCAACCCCCAGCAGGACCACTCCTCTCTCCGTACACACTGATCCCTCCCTCCACCAGCCCCTGCCCCTCAACCAAATACCACCACTGTCCCTCCACGTTCCATTGTCACTCGCCTCACAAACAACATCGTTAAACCAAACCCCAAATATGCTTATCTAGCCTCTCTTGTCACTCTCACCTCTCTTCCCACTACCACCAAACAAGAACTCTCTACCCCCACTGGAATGATGCAATGCTTGATGAGTACAATGCTCTTCTTCGAAACAACACCTGGTCTCTTGTTCTCTCCCATGAAGCTCCCAATATTGTTGGCTGCAAATGGGTTTTTCTCATCAAATAAAACCCAGACAACACCATCCATAAATACAAAGCTCGCCTTGTAGCGAAGGGGTTTCATCAACGCCCCGGTCTTGACTACTCAAAAACTTTAGCCCTGTTGTCAAACCTGTCACCATTCGTCTCATACTCTCTCTTGCCATCACTCATGGTTGGTCTTTGCGCCAACTTGATATTAATAACGCCTTCCTTTAAGGTAATCTATCTGAAACTGTCTTTATGTCCCAACCCCCGGGCTTTGAAAACCCTTCTCACCCTTCTCATGTATGCCGTCTCTCTAAAGCTATATATGGTCTTAAACAGGCTCCTCGAGCCTGGTATACGGCTCTCAAATCCATCCTCCTTTCCTTTGGTTTCACCACCTCTCTTGCTGATCCGTCCCTATTCCTCTACAATCACAACTCACACCGTCTCCTCCTCCTTGTCTATGTTGATGATATCATAGTCACCGGTACCTCTACTGCTTTTCTCCAATCCTTTATTGATAGTCTGGCTACCCGCTTCTCACTTAAAGATCTTGGTTCCCTCTCATTCTTTCTTGGTATAGAAGTCGCACCCACTGTGTTGGTGTTGGTGCCCTAGGCACGTTTGTTAAACGTTGTATAAGTTATCATTTTATTCATGATGATAAAGAGATAATCAGATTATTATTGTTGCTCATGTTTGCTTATAATAATCTTTGTCCCTAGAGCTTGTTAAGCACTAGTATAAAGGCTAAATGATCATGGGATGATCATGTTAGATTTATAGGTACTTGTTTGGAACAAGGTACTGGACATGACCCGCTGTATGAGATTTATGTCATGGTCTATGTCATATATAAATCTCATATTAGTTATGTCATTTGAATCCTTAGACATGAAGTTATTGTAGTCTTCCACTTGATGAAGATTATGTTTGACATATTCAAACGCTACCTTAACACGGTAGTTATAAAGGGTATGATTGGCATAATCGGATTCACGTAGGGAAGAATAATAAGCTAATTGGATTTGTCCTTCTTCGGAGAGATGTCAAGCTTGGGCCCCTCGAAGGAATGATGTTGGTGAAATGTTTGGCCAAACTAAAATGGATTGATTGGATCAATGTCATTTGGATTATCAATATATTCGGAATCGAGAAAGTATTGAACAATACAAGTTGACTTATTGACCATGACTTGTGTTCAATGACATCTTGGACAAAGGAATTATGACATGTTCTAAAGGAATGCGAACTTGTATCTAGTTATACTATTTGGGTAGGTATGACGGTTTGTTAGAACCTAATCATATCTTATGGTTTCATGTTTGAACCCATTGCCAACTTAGTATAATCCTAGAGGGTCACACACAATAGAACGAATCTTAAATAAGGACTATATCAGAATATTGAGTCGAAGGACTTTGGAGGAATTTGGAAATTAGGGAAATCTGGGGCAGGTGTGCGACCGCACAAAAGGGTTTGGGCGGCCGCACAACTTGGCTCAAAAAGTACCAGAACCTTCCAGATAGATGTGCGGCCGCACATGTTGTTTTGGGCGGCCGTACACCATGTCGGGACAGGTTTTCTGATTTGATTTGGAAAAGAATTTTGGACGGGTTTAGACACAAGTTTCCTATTTGGAATAGGTCTAACTTGTATATAAACAGCAAAATTCGGCCAGAATCAAAGATAATGCTTTTGTGCAAATCTCAAAGAGTTTGAGAGAGGTTTTCTTTTGTTCTAAGACATCCTAGATTGAAGAACAAAATAATACACAAATAAAATTCCATATAGTTCATATTAATTGTGAAAACGTGTTTCACAATTTTGGTCTAGCAACCAAGATCAAGTGTTCTTAATATTCGTTCGTGGTGTGGATACCGCTAGAGGGTGAAACTTATCATCTTCAAAGTTCATGATTCTTAATATGTTCGTGATCAAGGTTTCAAGCCTCCATCGAATTCAATGTTGCAAAAATCAAAGGCATCAAGGGTTAGTATTCTAGTATTCACCATATAGTATTTGACTTAATCATATGAATAGATCTATGGGCTTTGGGTTTCATTAAATTTAAATGCTTAATTCCGCTACGCATGTTACTCCGAAACCCAACACTGGTATCAGAGCCCCGTTCATGTTGATTATTTCAATACTTAGATAATGTTGTGTGTATATAAATTGTTTGTATGCCTAGCATGATATAAATATTGGATTATATGATGTTTATGTGTTATATGATTCTATGTGGTTTATTGTTTTACAACTTTAATCGCACTATTGAATCGCACTAAAAATTATGTTGGATTCTGAATTGTTTGATTATTGATTTTTGATTGGATCAAAGTTTTAATAATCGGGGAAAGCAATTTTGAGACAAATTTTCGAACTCTGAAAATCATTCTGATGCCTACTGTGCGACCGCACAGAAAAACATGGGCGGCCGCACATGTTTGGGCGACCGCACAGTCTTTCTTGGGCGGCCGCACAGTGATGGTCAGAAGCTGGAATTTTGAGGTAGGTCCGACCGGACCAAAGTAAGGACCCGACCGGACCTTCTGGTCTGGGCTGGGGTTCTTTTTGGGTCGTGGGGTGGATTTAGTTGGTTTGAATTCCTATTTGTTTTAGTCTTGTGATTCTAAGATTGGTTCAAGGTTTGGATGGCTAATCTACGTTCATCGAGATTGTGTTTCTCAAACTTGATCGCAATCAAAGTTTCAAGGATAAAACGAAGTTAGAATTATGAAGAGTTCATAATTGCTAAAATTGAGAAACAAAGTTCTTGATTCAAAGATTGGAGATCCATATGGAATTGTGGATGCAATTGGCCTACGTTCATCGAGACCATCTATTGCTTAGTTTCGGCCACATAGACTACTTTCTTGGTTTCTTGAAATTAGTGCGGAATTGTGGATGCTTTATGGCTTAGTTTCGGCCGCACTTCTTGTTGTCTTGATTTGGAGATAATAACCAAAGTTGAAATAGTCTCATCCTCATAATTATAGAGAAACTAATGAATGACACATAAATATTATGCTTAAAATAATGATTATTAATTTAGTGGCTATATCTTGTGTGCTCATAAATGTGTTGTATGCTATATGGTGATGAACCTTCAAGAAAGTTTTAAGTCCTTTTTGCCACGCCATGATTAAAACACTTGTTAGTGCATGGGTGATTTTAATGTGGGTTCGCCCTAGCGAGGTGCATTAACTTTATCTATGTATGAGCAAGATGGATGATGTGGGCACGCCATAGCGAGGCACATCAACCATGCGTTTAAAATGGTTAGACTTAATTGGGCGTCAAAACAGTTTTGGGCCTAGGCAAAGATGAGATTAAACATGCTTTTGAAATTGGATCCCTAAGATTCATATTGGATATGATTGACAAGAAATTGTCTACCTAATTAATTTGATTTTGAGGGGTGCACCAAAGCGTACATAAAATTAAATTAAAGTTGGATCTTAGCCCAATTTAAAAGAATCTAAAAAAAAAATGATCTAAGAGTCATATTGAATATGATTGACAGGGTTGTCTACCTAATTAATTTGGTTTTGTGTAATCCGCCATAGCGGACTTGAAATCAAATTAAAGTTGGATCTTAGCCCATTTAAATTATATTATACATTGGATGTATAATAAGGTTATATAATTTAGTGGGAGTATTTTTGGAAAATACATTATTTATCTCTTTAATGAGATTGGTACTTGTAAAATTTTGGAAATTTTGCATTGGTTGTAGATGACAACTAAAATCGTTGCGATTAATCCTTGATAAGGATAATGCTTCAAGAGGATGGTACAAACTTCATGGATTGCATCCTGAGCCTAAGAATCGTTCTAAGGCAAGAAGATGTGTTGTACATTCTTGATGGGCCTATTCCTAAAGAACCCAATGTCGGAATAGACAATCACAAGAATCATGAGTATGATTCTAAGAATGTGAGTTGTCACATGCTCACGATTATGTTCTCAAAACTTCAACAAAGTTTGGAACTTTGGAAGCCTATTAGATAGGCGTGGAGTTGAGTTACGTGTTTCAAAGAGCAATCTAAGCAAGAGAGGTATAAAACCATTATTGCATTCACTTCTTGCAAAAGGAGTAAAGGGCAATAAGTGGAACCTCACATGTTTAAGATAAAGGCTACGTAGAGCATCTTGAGAAAATTGGTTGTCTAATTGGATTGGAGCAAGCAACGGATCTTATTCTTGATTCATTGTTCAAAAGTTATAATCACTTTGTGATGAACTATAACATATATGGAATGAATAAAGAATCTCTCCGAGTTGCATGATATGCTTAAAACCGCGGAAATAAAGAAAGTGGAGAAAGGTTCTCCAATGCTCATGGTTATGATGGAAAAGGGCCAAGTGCCAAAGAAAGGTAAGACAAGCGTTGTCAAACCTAAAAGAAATAATTATGGTTAAAATAATAACTCTAATTGATGCAGTTTAGAATTGTAGTCAAGATTTTGGACGATCAACAAAAGGAATGGTAGTAGGACTACCACTCAGGATATTTATGTTATAAATTAATCTTTCTAACTTTAATTATTGGGTATTGGATACCGGATATGGATCCCACATTTGTATAAATGTGCAATAATTAGTAAATTGAAAGACTACTTATAGTAAAGTTTGACCTACGAATGGTAATGATGCAATGGTTGCAGAATTGTTCGTAGAACACTTGTAAAGTGACTTTACTCATGAAGTAGAAAAATATTATTTTGTTATAAGATATTGAAGAATATTTATTTCTTATTTGGAATAAGAAAGGTGCTTTATTTATTATGATTTAATTCATTGTGTTATCATATAAATAAATCTTATATCCTAAATCTTGAAGAGCAAAGTAATAAAGGCTATAACATAAATAATTGAAATTCTTTATGCATTATTGTTTTGATCAAATAAATGAGAAATACGTATCTAAAATTCCATGTGACGGAGTTTTAAGTCATATGATTTGGAATCACATGATTTATGCAAATCTCATTTACTTGGACCAAAACATCTTTTACTATGAATAGTAAAAGGCTAATATCTTACTTGACCTAATACATGTCCATGTATATGGTGCATTAAATAGCAATGCTAAAAGAGAATTTTGGTCGGACATGGTAAAACTGTTCAAAGATTCTGATTCAATCATGATGATGAATAATTAAACCAAGAATTTGACAGTCATCATTATAGTTGTGAAATGGTTTCACAAATTAACTTCACTAAGAACACCATTCTAAATGATGTGTCTACGTGGAAGTACAAGAATCTTATTGGACATGATTCATTAGATGATAAAATCAAATTGATCTTCCATTATTAATTTTGGGGTTATGTATTACAAACCGCTATAACTACACTAATTTGAGTTCCATCAAAAGAGGTTAAATAGTGAAAGAAAACTGGGTTTGTATTTCATAAAGATTTAAGAATGGTGAGACTTTTGGAAAGGAGTTGTCTGGGACACACTCACATTTAAATCCAATAAATATATTTTCATGGGATATCCTAAGGAAACTTGAGGATAAAATTTTACTCATAATAAACAAATGGTTTGTTGCTTATTATGATACTTTTTTAGATAAAATGTTTATCTCTAAAAGAATCAGTGGGAGTAAAACATATCTCGAATAGTTCGAGACCTAGAAAATAGTATTTAACCTATGATGGAAGTTGAACAAGTTTTCACAAGGGGTTGTGAAAATCCGTTCAAGATATACAAGTACTTGCACACATGATAAAATACAATCTATTAGAAGAAATATTGGATATTTCGAAATAGAAAGTATTGAGGTAAAGTTCATTTAGAATGGAGTATTTACCACCTATCAAAGATGCAATATCAACTCCACATTTAGATTAATGGCTTGAAGTCATAAAATCTAAAAGGCAATTCATGTATAATAATCAAGTTTGGAACTTGATCATTCTAACCTAAGGTGTAAAAACCAAAGGAGATGAATGACTTTTCTTGGAGAAAAACTTACATGGGTAGCAAGAAACTTATTAGAATCTTCATAATCACATTTTCATATTTGGAATATGAAATTTGACAAAATGACGTCAAAACAAGCGTTCCTCAACGGGAACTCACTTAAGGATGTATTGGATACAACCTAAAGGTTTTGATAGTCAAGAAAATTCTAAAAGGTATGAAAGTTGCGAAGATTCATTGGATGGATTGAAGCAAGCTTTTGGGAGTTGGAATCTCCGTTTTGATAAGTCATAGAGTTTGGCTTGATCAAGAACGAAGATGAATCTTGTATATACAAGAAGATTAGTGGGAGCATGGTGCTATTCCTTATCTAATATGTGGATGACATATTACTCATTGGAAACGACATTCCTACACTTTAATCTGTAAAGATTTGGTTAAGAAAGTGTTTCGCAATGAAGAATATGGATGAAGCCTCATAAGTCATTGGCATTAAGATCTATAGAGATAGATCAAGGAAGCTAAATGGTTTAAAGCCAATGTACATACATTGACAAAGTCATAAGAAGATTCCGCAAGGAAAATTCTAAGAGAGGACATTTGTCAGTGTTACATAGAGTTTCTCTAAGCAAGACTCAATGTCCTAAATACAAAAGATGAGCATGAGAAAATGAATGAGATGCCATTTGCTTCGGCAATTGGATCCATGATGCCATGATAAGTACTAAGCCGGATATATCTAATGCTTGGAGCATGACGAGTAGATATCAATCCGACACCGGTGAGATTCACTGGATGACTATGAGAGCGATTCTTAAAGTACTTTAGAAGAACTAAAGATTCGTTTATGATCTATGAAGGTATGGAAGATGATCTCGGATGCATGCTTCCAAACCAACAAAGATGATAATAGATCGCAATCAGGTTTTGTGCATATGTCAAATAGTGGAACTGTAAGTTGGAATGGTTCCAAGCAGAGTACAGTCACTAATTCTACGACTAAAAATAAGTATATTGTTGCATTGGATGCTGCGATAGAAACTGTTTGGATTAAGAAGTTCGTTGGAGAACTAGAGATGGTTCCTAGTAATGCTAATCCAATAGAACTTATTAGTAACAATAGTGGTGCTATTGAATCAAGCAAAGGAACCAAGAGCACATCCCAAATCCAAACACATACTTAGGCGTTTTCTTATCGTTTGAGAAATCGTTGATAAGGGAGACGTAAATATATGCAAAGTACCAAGTAATGATAACGTTGCGGACACGCTAACAAAGGAACTTCCACAAGCTAAATATGATGGTCATGTTGGGTCCATGGGTATTGGATACCTATAGATTGGGCCTAGGGCAAATGGGAGATTGTTGGTGTTGGTGCCCTAGGCACGTTTGTTAAACGTTGTATAAGTTATCATTTTATTCATAATGATAAAGAGATAATAAGATTATTATTGTTGCTCATGTTTGCTTATAATAATCTTTGTCCCTAGAGCTTGTTAAGCACTAGTATAAAGGCTAAATGATCATGGGATGATCATGTTAGATTTATAGGTACTTGTTTGGAACAAGGTACTGGACATGACCCGCTGTATGAGATTTATGTCATGGTTTATGTCATATATAAATCTCATATTAGTTATGTAATTTGAATCCTTAGACATGAAGTTATTATAGTCTTCCACTTGATGAAGATTATGTTTGACATATTCAAACGCTGCCTTAACACGGTAGTTATAAAGGGTATGATTGGCATAATCGGATTCACGTAGGGAAGAATAATAAGCTAATTGGATTTGTCCTTCTTCGGAGAGATGTCAAGCTTGGGCCCCTCGAAGGAATGATGTTGGTGAAATGTTTGGCCAAACTCAAATGGATTGATTGGATCAATGTCATTTGGATTATCAACATATTCGGAATCGAGAAAGTATTGAACAATACAAGTTGACTTATTGACCATGACTTGTGTTCAATGACATCGTGGACAAAGGGATTATGACATGTTCTAAAGGAATGCGAACTTGTATCTAGTTATACTATTTGGGTAGGTATGACGGTTTGCTAGAACCTAATCATATCTTATGGTTTCATGTTTGAACCCATTGCCAACTTAGTATAATCCTAGAGGGTCACTCACAATAGAACGAATCTTAAATAAGGACTATATCGGAATATTGAGTCGAAGGACTTTGGAGGAATTTGAAAATTAGGGAAATCTGGGGCAGGTGTGCGACCGCACAAAAGGGTTTGGGCGGCCGCACAACTTGGCTCAAAAAGTACCAGAACCTTCCAGATAGATGTGCGGCCGCACAGGTTGTTTTGGGCGGCCGCACACCATGTCGGGACTGGTTTCCTGATTTGATTTGGAAAAGAATTTTGGACGGGTTTAGACACAAGTTTCCTATTTGGAATAGGTCTAACTTGTATATAAACAGTAAAATTCGGCTAGAATCAAAGCTAATGCTTTTGTGCAAATCTCAAAGAGTTTGAGAGAGGTTTTATTTTGTTCTAAGACATCCTAGATTGAAGAACAAAATAATACACAAATAAATTCCATATAGTTCATATTAATTATGAAAACGTGTTTCACAATTTTGGTCTAGAAACCAAGATCAAGTGTTCTTGATATTCGTTCGTGGTGTGGATACCGCTAGAGGGTGAAACTTATCATCTTCAAAGTTCGTGATTCTTAATATGTTCGTGATCAAGGTTTCAAGCCTCCATCGAATTCAAGGTTGCAAAAATCAAAGGCATTAAGGGTTAGTATTCTAGTATTCATCATATAGTATTTGACTTAATCATATGAATGGATCTATGGGCTTTGGGTTTCATTAAATTTAAATGCTTAATTCCGCTGCGCATGCTACTCCGAAACCCAACACACTGCCCATGGTCTCCTCCTAACTCAATATAAATAATCTTTTGCTTTCTCTTCACAGACCCCTAACGCTAAATTTGAAACATCAGACCCATTTCTACAAATGCCTTAATATTTTGAACCCTTATTTCTAATTTACCCTTTAAAACAAAAAGAGGACATGGGTGCAGTTAGAACTTAGAAGAACTGAAGGTATTTTGGTAAGACAAATTCTCATTCATGTATAATTATGCTGGGTTCATCAGGAATCCTCACCCTCACTAGTCAGCCTCCGATGTGGATGAATCCTTTGATCTCATCCTATCCATGGCCGTTGGGTAATCCTTTACGATAATTTTCTTGTTATTCAAGTATGCTTGATTTACTTGTACCGTTATTTGTTGGTTTGCTACAATTATACTTTTTTGATTATATGATTGCCCATTTGATTATTTGTATAATTTGCTCGTTGCGTAACGTAGGTTCCAACAGGGGTAACAGCTTAAAAGCTGAATAGTAGATGAAATAACAAAATCACAAGGGGAAACTAATTTTTCTTTAAATTATAAAAAGTCTTGTTTTTCAAACTGTTCCTAAATATTTGTCAAATGCTTGCAAGTATAAAAGAAGTGGACTTTATGTAATTTAGGAAAAAACTAATTTCCCTCAAATCCTACTCTAACTAAAAACTAGGGATGACCAAATACGGTTCCGGTTATGGAAAAACTTGAACCATAACCAAACTGTTTCTCCTCCGGCTACGGTTTGGAACCGCCGGTTCACGGTCTGGAACCGGCGTTCCACAGTTTACTTTAAAAAAAATAATCAACATAAAAAACAATTTTAATAATATTTTATTACCTATTTTTTTACAAAAAGTAATAGAAAAAATGTTCAAAAAATAAATAAAGAAGTCCGTCCCTCTTTTCTTTTATATCTCAACAAATTTTTATTATTTTTTATTCACTAAATTTGGCTAAAAATTCAGTTAAAACTCAACTTTTCTTGTCAACTTTCTGTTAGGTTAATTCTGATAAAACCGTTAGTAATCTAACAATTATGACGGTTTTTGACAGTTTTCTAACGGTTTTGCTGACGGTTCCGGTTCGGTCTAGGCGGTTCACGACGGTTCAGAACCGCCGGTTCACGGTTTTCAAAGGGGATGAACCGGAACTGACCCGTGTTACAAACGGTCCCAGTTCACACGGTTCCGGTGTTCGTCAAGTTCAAGGCAGTTCCGGGCTTTCCGGTTCCGGTTATGGGCTGGTTTGGCGGTTCCGGTTCCGTTTGGCCATCCCTATAGGAAAAAAAAAAAAAAACGCCATTATGTGTATGGTCAGCTGTTTGGAGTGAGTGAGGAGGCGTCGTTTAAAACAGAATCTTGAATTTGACGAATGCCTTTCGAACCAAACGCTGGTTATCTGTCCTACAGCTGCTTATAAGGGATAAAAGGGGAGGGGATGCTTGATTTCTTTAACATTATGCTTTAATTTCTGTTCATTATTGATTATGGACAGACCAAAATTCTTAGATTTTCAGATATTAGACCTTGTAGTTTGAGTTCAAATGTTTTAAGGAGAAAACTAGGAATAAGGAAACAACAATTTTGTTAGTATTGAAATGTATGGTTCCTCGGGTTTTTTTTTTTTTTTTTTTTTTTTTATCATATGCTTAAATTGGTTTTATTTTGTTAAGTTAGAGGATGCTTTAAGATTATCCCTAGCTGCTCCCGAGTTCTAAAAACAAGGGAAAGGAAAAGAAAGGGGAGGAAATCTAATATATTTTCCTTCCCAATGTTGCTCCCTAGTTATTTTACGAAAGAAGTGGACGGAAAAGAAAGGAAAATTTTTAAGATTTTCCCTCCTACACAATCCTCCCAAAAGTGAGAGCAAATGGAAGGAAAGAAAGTCTTATAAAACAAAATTTTCTGATAAATTTATTTCATCCCTCAAATATAACTCTCTCTTTCTTTCATTAAGGGTATAAGTGTAATTCACCATTTTTTTCCTTCTCTTTCCTTCCTAAACTCATGAGCACTTCAAGATAATGTTGAATTTCCTTCTTTCCCCTCCCCTTCCCTCCCTTCCCTTTCCTTTCTCTCCTTAAAAAACTCGGGAGCGGACCCTTGAGGATTGGAATCCGGTGAAGAGGTCTTTGGCAACGCAAAGCTGGTTGGTATATTGTTACGAGGTTGATTGTTATTTATACTAGTATTCAAAAGCCCGTGCCAATTGGCACGGGTCAGTACAAAAAGGTTAGTAACAGAAAAATGATAAGTACGAAAAAACAGCTTCTCCATCTGTAAGATGTACTATGCTACTCCAGTTCTTCCTTTATTTTCTCCATTCTTACTCTTTGATTTCATAAACAATAACACACCCACGAACATACCAATATCACGACCAATAAATCACAATCATATCTTTTATTTTAGTGAACCCTGATCTGACACGTTGTTATTCTTCTTTAATAAAATACTAAACAACAATCATCTTGCATTGATAATGCCACATAATTTAATAGTAATGAACAGCCATTATAAGCCATAATATTAACAAAATCAACTTAAATATGACATTAGTATCCCATATAACTCAACTCAAAAGCATCTTATTCGAAAAGTACCATTGAAGACGTGACATTTACTTCATTAATTCAAACAATGTTAATGTAAATAAAACATAAAAATGGTACAGACACCATTGGCTTAGTATTACCAGGTGAATCACTTTCTCCTTCCTGAATTTGACTATCATGAACCATGTTCTTGCAATAACAGCTATATGCAATCTTCCATTTGAATGTTATGGAGATTCAGCCACATGTCGTGTCTCCGCCCATACTTGATATAATAGCAAGACAGATATGTAGGAATTCATCAAAAGCTAGTACTCATCCTCATCAAAAGCTAGTGCTCATCCTGCTTCTCAAAATGCCTAAAAGAAAATCGAAAATAACATATTTCCCCTAAAAAAAAAGGTAGGTAGTCAGTTTGGGACGGATGGAGTATTGAATGAAGCTAACCGGAAACAAAAGTGCATGTTTGGCCAAGAAATTGGGCACAACTTTTACTTTGCAGCCACAAAAAAAGTGGGATTTTTTACTTTCATCAGTCTCAAACTGGTACTTTTTTTGTTCATAAACATAGCATTAGGATTAAGAACAACGCCAAAGCCTTCTACAGAGGTATTGATTATTAACACTAACTTCTATATTAATTATGCCTTTTGATGTAGTGAACTACTTAACCATAGATTAAACCATGCTTATAATGGTTGGTTCCCAAAAGACATGTTACGTTTCTTCAAAACCTCATTTTCTCACTTCAATCCATACACATTCACATCTGCAAAAGTTGCCCAAATTAATACATGTCGCTCACTTATCATACTCAATCTACAATGCATGCACATTTTTATTTAGCCCAATAGTTTACACATGAAAAAAGCAAGTAAAAAAGTCGGTCTTTTGATCTATAAGCAGGTAAACTCTTGTGATATACACATTTTTGTTAGCAAAATTAAAAGAAAATTTCACAATTCAAGCTCAACACAATGTACTATGCTGCTACTTCAATCTCCTCTATTGAGTACTTGCAGTACCTAACATTGTTACGTGCTAAAACATCCAGTACTTTCTTCTCCTCCTGTGCTTCTTTGAGGGCTTTGATTTCTGCGCTACGTCAATTTTGTGCTTCAGGAGCTCTGTAATCCTCTGTGCGACAGCCTCAATTGTTGCCCTACATTTTGCTTTCTCTCTCTCTCTCTCTCAGCAATTGCTAATGCTGCCTCCTCATCCAGTCTTAGCCTCCTTAGTCTTAGCCTCCTTTAATACATCTGCTAAAAGCAAGTAGTGTTCCTTACCATCAAACTGAATACCTTAGGCTTGGAATATCATACAGATTATTGAACAAACAAAACACTAACCTTCTGGCTAAATACTAAAACCTAAGCAAAAATCCCAAACCAAATGACACTATTGCATTACCTCTACATCCAAAGAAGCTCCACAAACAACAAAAGTAAATCACCTAATAACCAAACAATCAGGTTTCTAAGCAAAAGAAGTTGTCGTACTTGAGTAGAAAACAGTAGAAAACAACATCAATAAAAGAAGCCTCCAATGAAATAAGTTGTTGCAAATGCCCAAGATTATCTTTAAATAACCCAAGAGCAAGATGTTTCCTAGTTATGCCCAATGAGATAGCGGAATAACTAAAAATCTACTCCTTTCGTCCCAAAATGAAAGTAAATTTGAATTATATTTGATGATATTCATTTTGAGACTAAGGTAGTACTCCCTCTGTCCCGGAAATATTGTCCCATTTTGGGGCTCTGTACCCTTTTTTCTCTTGGTTGTTCTGTATCCAATTTGGGGTGGAGTTGTGGTGGCTCCTCCGTCCATGTCAAGATAGATTAAAACAATAAACTCGATGGATTAAAACATGTCTACCTGAAAATCAAATTTAGTGATCATAATGATAAGTCCAAACTTACAGAATCCAATTACTCTTAAAATTACAAAACCTCTTATATCAGGTTTATAACTAATTGCAATTCATTACAATAGAACCAATTAATAGCCAATAAATCAACTATACAAAGAGAAAGATGAGGAGAAAGAGAAAACATAAAAAAGTTCAGTAAGTAAAGACCGTTTCTATAGACAGAGAAGGAGTAAATGTTAATCAAAACGCATCAATGCAGTAAAAAGCTATTACAGATATATACCATTATGAAACAGTGACAGTACTGTAACGACCCGAACTTTCACAATATAAATATAATCCATAAACTAGGGAAATCACAAACATCAATCATAAGTTCAAATCCAACGTTAATATTCAACGGCTAGTTTACTCTAACCATAAATCAAAACAATGCGGAAGCGTAACTAATATTCAAATCCCAACGGCTAGTACAACCCACTAGCTTAACACAAAACAAAAATAATGTCTTAAGCTCCTTGATAACCACGGACTGCGCTTCCTTGCAATCCATCTAGATCCTTAGTCTTTACCTGGGAAAAATAATATAAGAATGGGTGAGCGAACAATGCTCAGTAAGTTCATACGGGATCTCTCCGAGTACTAAGAAGAGATGACCAAAAGAACGGAGCCAAACAATATATTTCAACGAAAGGCTAACATCAATAAGATTTAACTATACTTACACAAAATACAGTTATCATATTCAAAGAATTATGGCCCTAGTACAAGTTCGTCAATTCCATAGTTTCATACGCACCTTTTTAGGGTGTTACACCTTTTCAGGGTGTCAAGAGACCTTACACCTCCTCACGGTGCTCTCTTATAAGTTCGATCATGATCATTAAGTCACTTCATCAAGCAGCATGTTTGTCTAATTCTTTTCAATCAAACTAGACTATCTTAATTAGTCCTTTTCACTTAGACTAATTCTTGCTAAGTCCTTTTCAATCAGACTAAGCTACTGTACCTGTTTCAATTAGACACGGTAATATCTCACATAGTATTCAAGGTACAAGAATACGTAAAGTAATTTCAATTTACTTAAGATACCCATTGAACAACACTTATCAAGGGTAAGATAATCAAAAGACGTTATATCAACATCGGAGTTCAAATGCTACCGGCCATTAGTAGCTACACTTTGAAAGAATCAAGAGAATCCTACTTTAAAGGATGAATCTCAAATACTTAGGAACGTAATCCCTTACCTTGGGTTGCGTTATTCCTCTTAGCGAATCCTTGCGCACGAATCTACAATCATGCATAAAATACTTTTTAGGGCAAGTAATACTATTTACTTCCGTCCCCAAATACTTTCTTTTTACTTTCTTAACCTTATGAGTTTATCTTCTTAAACCCCTTTAAGATTGACATTCATTCTAGGGTTTGTTCTACCCGTTAATTGTCTTCCCAAAATACCCTCTTTAGTTTACTAAAATACTCCTAGGGTTTCACTATCTCTATTCCCAATTGACATGTTTTAGGGTTGCATTATTCCCATTAAAACACTATTCACAGCTTAAAAAGTTACTATTCACAGCCTCAATCACTATTCACAGCACACATACACACACTATTTTCACCTTTAAAAACACACACATGCATAATACACACACACAGCCGCACACACTCACACACACACGGCACACATACACTTCCAGCACACACATACAATATTAATCAAAACCCTAATCAAAATCTTTTCTCAATTATCAATCTTATAAACCTTAGTTCATCTTTAGGGCTAGGGTTTCAATTCCGTTTTCATAATTTACTAAGTGGCTAAACGGAGAAATCAAAGCTTAGAGGGTAGGGTCTTTACCTTAATCGCTTCCCTCTCCTTTTCTCTTCTTCTTCTTCTCCTCTTCCGGCCTCTCTCTCTCTCTCTCTCTCTCTCTCTCTCTCTCTGCGGTTCTTTCAGCCGCTTCTCCCTCTCTCTATTCCTGTTCTTTCTTTTGTGATATAATAATTAGGTTGGGGAATAAAAAGGTTTTATATATACTAGCGTTCCCAATTCCCTAAAATAATTGGATTCCTAATCTTTGTTGGGTTTTGAAATACTTGGGCCCAAAGTTAAATCCAACTCTTACTCTTAATTAAATAAGCCCAAATTAATAAGTAATTAATAAATAGTTTTCTTAAATAAAATAATTGGCCAAAAGGGCCGGTTATTACAAGTACGAATTTAGAGAATGCATGTTTGAGACTGACGTATTTCTGCAGAAAGAACAATTACAGAAAAGACATTAAAAACGTAAGAGAGGAAGAAGGGATTGAAGGAAGAGGGCGTAAATGTACTTCAATTACAGACTGCGGAAGGCTTGAGAGTTTGAGATTTCTGCAGATATTTTTGGGTTGACAGAAGTTTGAGGCTCTAAGAACAAATCAACTAAATTCATAAAATCCGAAAACCCATGAAGTAGGCGCTGTGGGAGTTGAGAGATCGTGGGAGTCAGCGTCACCGGTTGAGAGAGTTCGTGGGAGGGAGGGAGAGCACCGGTTGAGAGAGTTCGTAGGAGGGAGGGAGAGTAGAGACCGTCAGATTCAAAGGGTTACCAATCAATCAGAGCCGCTCTTTATCCCAGGCTAAGAGGCAGTTATTTGGGAGCTGTATTGTATTATAGATATATAAAATATTGACAATTTCCAGCAATGTGTTGAAAGATGGTAGAAAATGAGCATTGATACTCGTAACTGCACTTCGTCGGCGTTGTTCTAGTAGGTTTAGATACTTGTGTTGAGTACCAGTTAAATTTCAGAGATATTTGAACCTTACGCTCCGTTTGTTTCGCGGAATATAACTTCCAAAAGGAAAACGATTTTTTGGAAAATGTATTTTGAAAAATGAAAATGCTTTCCATTGTTTGGTGAATTTTAAGAAAATGTTTTCCGGAAAATATTTTCTGATATTTGGTATGTTTATTAAAATAATTTATAAAAGGTAAATGCAATACAATGGCTTAATTCACCACGACTCCGATTCAATCATATATATATTTTTAGATATTTTAATTTTGATCACCTACAGTATATATTAAAAATAAATAATGAATAAATTAGTCATCACCTCCAATTTCAATTATAAAGTAATTAAAATGTATTTTTATAATTATAATGTACTAGCGTTAATAATTTAGCATATTTCAAAAGATTCATAAAAAAGAAAATAATTTCAATTTCATGTAGCTATGGAAATAATAGTAATACTATTTTAAATTATAAGTTACATTTTTATTTAACCGAGTATATTTAAAAAATAATTTTCGTAAAACAAGAATTGGAGTTAAAAACAACAATTGAAGTTTTAGCATTCAAAATAATTTTGTATCATTAATTTTTTTTTTCAAAAAATAGATGATAAGTAGTTGGAGGGAGTGAAGAGTGAAGTTGGAAAACAACTTCCTTAAGTGGAGGTAAGGAAGTTGTTTTCCTTGGAAAATCATTGGAAAATCATGAAAGACAAAGTGATTTTCCGTTGACTGGAAAATGATTTCTTTTGATTTCACTTTTTTTTTGTTACCAAACAACGGAAAATAGGGAAAATGTTTTCTCCGAAACAAACAAAGCCTTATATTACTCCCTCCGGTCCAAAATATCTGTCGCTTTTAAACAATTTTTTTTGTCCAAAATAACTGTCACTTTTAGGTCAAAACAATTGAAATTCCTAATTTACCCTTACATTGGATATTGTTTTCCTTTATTAATTGACTTAGTGAGTATAATTATGTAAGAAAGAATGATAATAAATAAAGATAAACACAGAACTTTCACCATTAATATGATGTAATAATTGCATTGCATAATTTTGGTGAATAGTCCAAAAATGACGGTTATTACAACCCAACTTTCCAATAATAAAATAATCTTTAATCAAATAATGCGAAATAATGCGAAATCATAAACAGAGAATATACTAGAAATGTTAGTGAAGTTAATGTAACACCCCAACTTTCCAATTGAAATTCCTAATTTACCCTTACATTTGATTAAAGCCCGTTATCCCAACCGCTAGTACAATCTAACCACAATTCAAAATAATGCGAAATCATAACTGTCCTTCAACTTTAACGGCTAGTACAACCCACTAGCTTATTCAACTAAAACATTAAGGTAATAACTTCAATCTTCTTAACTGCGCCGCCATCTTCGCGACTATCCCTTCTCCTACTCTTTACCTGGGAGGGGAAATAAATGAAAGGGGTGAGCGAACAATGCTCAGTAAGTTCATACGGGATCTCTTCGGGTACTAAGAATAGATGACCGAAAGAACAGAGCCAAACAATACTTTCAATGAAAGGCTATTCATCAATAACTTAACTGTAATAATCTCAAAATACAGTTACGAATACTTAAGAGAACTTCTGGCACTATCACAAGAACAAGAAACAATCAAGGATTCATCTTCAAGAAATCCGTCAATTCCATAGTAACATTACACATTTTCAGGGTGTTTACACCTTTTCGGGGTGTTAAATGAATAAAAGACTTTAAACCTTTTCAGGGTGCTCCCTTATTAAGATTGATCATGATCGTTAAACTACTTCATCAAGTAGCATATAATTATCTAAGTTCTTTTCAATCAAACTAGACAGTTTTCATTTAGTCCTTTTCAATCAAACTAATTCCTGCTAAGTCCTTTTCAATCAGACAAAGCTAACTGCACATGTTTCATTTAGATACAGCAACATTCATTCACAGTGTTCATAGGCACAAGAACACAGAACACAGAACACAATTCAATTCACTTTAGATACCCATTGAACAAGAACATATCAAGGGTAAGATCATTCCAAAAGACATTCATATCACAGGAGTTCAAATACTACCGGCCACTTGGTAGCTACACTTTAGAAAGAATATGAGGATCCTATTTCAAACGATGAAACTCAAAATACTTAGGAACGTAATCCTTTGCCTTGGTTTGCTTACTTCTCTTTGCAAAACCACGCGCACGAATCTACAATCATGCAAAATAATACTCTTAGACAAAAGTAATTACTATTTACTTTCCGTCCCACATACTTTACTTTCTTTCGTTAACCTATGAGTTACTCTCTTTTAATTCCTCTAGGGTTAACTACATATTCTAGGTTTCCCAATACCCATTTAGATTTACCAAAAATACCCTTAGGGTTTCACCAAAATACCTCTAGGGTTTACCATCTTCAATTCCCATCACATTTTCTAATACTCATTCACACACACTAGTTTCACCTTTTCCAGCACACATGAAACACACACACGCACGCACACATTGCGCACACTGCGCACACACACCGCACACCCACACACACACGCCGCACATCACGCACACACACACACACAGCACTCTGCACGCACACACAGACAACATGCACGCACACAACACACACGCACCTACTGCCTGCACACACACACCCACATCTTCTTCCTTTAAAACCCTAATCATGCAAACCCTAGTTTACAACATCAATTTTAGGGTTCCTAAGCCATTGATTCTAATGATTCAAACGAAAGAGAAAAAGATTAGGGAGATTGGGGAGTACCTTCGATGATCCAATCGGACTCCTCTCTTCCTCTCTCCGCCTTCTCTCTCTCTCTCTCTCTCGGCCCTTCTCTCTCTCTCTCTCTCAAGGCCGCCGCCTATCTCTCTCTTTCTCTGTTGCTTTCTTTTCTTCTTTGATAATTAAAGAGGCTAGGGTTTTCTAGAGAGGTTAAGATAGAATAGGGTTTCCAAATCCTAACCCATAAAGGATTCATTTTCCAATTAAATAAAGACTTGAGTTTTTACTTTGACCCAATAACTAAAGCTCAATACCTTCTTTAATGGCTCGGTCCAACTAATAAATAAAAGAGTCCAAAATAAATAATAAGGGGGCCGGATATCACAGTTAAAAAGGAAATAGACTCTTGAAAGTGTGAATGAGGAGTAGGTTGTTGTGTAACTTGAGGCATGTATTGAAATGCGGAGGTTTTAGATATGATAGACAAAACAATTTCCATAAGTTTAGTTTTTTGATGGTCGCCATAGCAAATTCGATTCCATAGACAAAGAAATATACTCCCTCCGTCCCAAAATGATATTCACGTTTGACTATTCAAACTTTTTAAGTATATGAACACTTGCTTCATTAGCCATGTTGTGTTTATGCACATCTAAGCCTAAATCGTAGAAACGAGAAGAACGTTTTTGGACAATGAAAAATGGCAAATGAAAATGAAAATATCAGTTTGGAGGACAGGGGGAGTATGGAAGACAATATTTCCTAGTAGTAAAACATTTGCTGGGTCGTAAGTTCGTAACCACAACCTTAAAAGGAGTATTTTATACTTATTCCGTCCCAAAATGATCTTCATACTTTTTTCGCCGTTGATACTCTTTGAGAAATAATTTTAAGTTTATTTAATTATACTAATGAAAACCTAAAGCTTGATGGTTTATCAATAACAAAATTTAGATATATCATCAGGATGATTAAATCAAGCTATAATTATTGCTCAAAGTTCCTTTGTAGTAACAGTAAAAAAAAAAAAAAAAAAAAAAAGTGGGAAGATCATTTTGGGACGGATGGAGTACATGAATGCAATATTCTCGTTGAAAATTCAATGATTAGCTTCTTTGCACTAAGCTATGACCTTCATAAATGTTAGCCTCCCCTTCATGTAATGTACCTGGTTCATTGACATGAGAATAATACTACTGCTATTGGACTCAGTTTTGTAGTTATCTCTGATTTAAGATGTTTAATTTTCCATGAGTTTATCCTGATTTTTAGACCATACTATGTGGTTGTTTTTCAAAAGTGGTATGAAACTTTGTTTTTAATTAATTTCTGGAACTTTAAATTTGTCATGTGTATTCGATTTTCCAAACAACTTGCAAACTACAAATTGCAAATTTTTGTTCTTATGTTTTAATGTTCATTGAAACAATCTTCCTTCACTTGTTCATATAGTGTTAAGTGATGGATACTGCAAATTGAAAGCTAAGCTCATGTCCATCAACATGGAATAACTGGGGTGTCATTTTACATTGCATTTGAGGTGTTACCTTGACCTACCATCTCTTTATTCAAGGACAACTTCAGGTTTCTACAGTTTTGATCTTGTATTTCAAGTACTCATTTATCGTATCTTTTTTTTTTTTTTTTTTTTTTTGATGATCTATATTTGGTAGCTACTAGTATATTGAACGCGTACTAATTCGATTTCAGCAGGATAGAACCTAAAGATTGGCAAAACTCCTCCGTAAGTTCTAACGCAACTGCATTTTCGGGGCTTGACATGACTCTTCCAACCAAGTTAGAACTACCTCTTACCGGTTGATTTATCAGTAATAAGGGTAATTGATCTATCAGTAATTCCAATCCATTTCCTTACTGTCCACACAACCAGCACATAAACCTACACTTTGCTTACACTACAAGAACAGGATAGAATACATATTCGAGTAAACTGCTTTTCTGCCCCTCGTACTATGGCTCCAACATCAATTTGACACTCGTACTACTGAAACAACAAATGTATGATGCGTACTATAGTTTATTAGCAAAATTAACCAATTTACTATTCAGTTGTTAATTTTTTCTAACACACGTTATTTTTTCTAACGAGCATTAATTTATTTTAACGAATGTTAATAATTTAACAAATGGATTATTACCACCTAGTCCCTCATCTTAAGTCAAACAACAACCTAATCCAAGAACACAATTTTAATTTACATAAATGACAGAACTACCCCTCCTCCACGCCGACCCGTTCCCTTTCTCCCCGTCAAGATCTAGCCTCACACCACTGTCATCCCATTCCCCATCCCCACCATCGCTGCAACCACTGCCCTTTACACCCCACTTTTTTGACCTTTCCCTCCTCCATACCCACATCCCTTCTTCTTCCAAATCTGGAAATTGAATGGATCTTCCACGGCCACCACCAGATCCACCCCTATACCCAGGCCGGCAATTGATTACAGATTAAATGGAATTTATTTTGAATTACAAAAAGGGAATTTAATTCGAATCTGGACTGAAAATTAGATCTAGATCTACAGGGAGAGAGAAATAGAGAGAGAGTGGCGATGGCTGTGTTTTGGTGGAAGAAGAATGGACGGCGTGAAGGTGGATGAGAGGGGTAGGTGTTGATGACGATCGTCGTCGACAAAATGCGACATTCGAGTCGGGAGTCGGGAACGATGTAGAGACTTCAAAGTTGATGATTGAGGGGGCCATATTTGATTTCTGGGTTTTACCCTCTCACTGAAATTTAGATCTGGATGAAATGGGTGGCATTAAGAATTTAAATTACTCCCTCCGTTTCATATTAAGTGGAGTTTTAGCCAAAAGCCCACAGACCAAGGAATGAGTAAATGATGCTTCCATTGTTAAATTGTTAACATTCGTTAAGTGGCGGCCATGGTTATATGCGGTGATAAATCGGGTGATTTTGGACATAACTGGTGGCTGCGGTGGAGAGGTGAATGATGAAGTCGGGTGAGGTAGAGAAGGAAGATTTGGGATATTGCTGAATCTGATTTTTTTGGAGAGAGAAAGGGAGGAGAATAGAGAAATAGGAGAAGGCATTAATGGCATAGAAGGGTAAATTTTGTTATAAATATTACACAAATATTGAATAGAAACAGAATTGAAATACAAAACAGAAATTAGAAACTGGAACGAGGTGTAGTTGGGTTTGTCCGAGTCGTGTAAAGCAACACTGTCCTTAAGACAAATTCGTCCCCTCACCGGTGTTGTGCTTGAGGATACGTTGGACGCCTGTCTCCCAGGATACAACGGACGGACCGGACGACGACTGCACAATAGTGCCTCCGGCGAACTTCGATGTGCCTGGAAAGAATCACCACCAGAAAAGCAGGAGGGCCAAGGAAAACGCTAAGCAAAAAGATGAGAGACTGTTTGAAAAATGTGTGTTAAAATGGCTGTCCAGAACACCATTTTATACTGCTCAAATGACCCAATTAATCACCCAATTAATCTGGGAATCAATGGAATTAATTTGGCTGTTACAAAATTAATCATGCAATGAATGGCTTTTAATTCTGACTGTTACAGATTCTGTTCCAGCCGAATTCAAAAATTCAGGGACGGAAAAAATAATCAAAAAGTGAGCTTGTCACGCCTAGGCCATTTCGGAGCTACATTCGTGTCCGCAGGACGCGCACACATGAGTCCAGTGGTCCGTGGCATAAATCGACAAATTTCCAACTAAATTTGCACCCCCCCTGCGCACCCGGGCGCGAGAGAGAGCCTCTAGTCTACACAATCTTAACCCATACAAATGGGTAATTGTATTTATACTAGCTCAACTTTTTATTCTAAACCAATGTGGGAGAAGTTCACTTGGCTTTACCCACAAATGGTCTTAGAACATTATTTCTCCCATTATCCCATTTGGGATACCCTTTTACAAGGAAGGATCCTAGGGAATTTTCCCTTCCCTTTCCATGTGGGATAGTAACCCACTTCCCCAACTTACCCATTCATTTTTGAGCATTTCAACTTCTACTTTTCATTACATAAATTGGACACACCAATTTATTACTAACAAGTAGGAGTTATTCTTTAATCAACAAATGATTTTTATTTAAGAAACGCGCGCAATTTCTCAAATTTCCTTCACACATTTACACATTTTTCCAACAATCCCCCACATGAAGGAAATTAAGAGGAATATGGTGATAAAATCCGGCAGACAAAAACTTGCATACGTAGGTGTGGGAATAATGCCCATTGAACCTCCGCTCGTACTAGCATATTTACTCTACTCGCAAGTCGATAGACGCGATGTCCTTGAATCGATATGCTTTTTGTGTAGCCGGTCATATACTAGACACAGGTAATGTCCTGACACATTTCCGTTCTCATAGCTGTGTTCGTTCGTGGCCCTGAACACGTACCTGGTTCTGCGAGAGGGTCTAAGAATTGAGCCTCACACAATTCTCCTCGAAGCGGCCCCACTTCTCTCTCACATAGGTGACGTCTTAAAGGTAACCCGTTTACCCCGCGTGACTTTCTCGACGCGTAAGAGTCATTAAAAGCATTTGCTTATCCTTGTCCCTTCGGGATGTCACTAATAGAATGGGCTTGGGGTTTTCCCCCACAGTGACGCTCTAGTCTTTTAACAGTTAGGTGGTCCCATTGAATCTAGTTCTTGGGATCTCCAGTCATCTAGATTGGGTTTTCCGCTGTGATTAACTTTCCAAGAGGCTTTAGTCCCATTCCATATCTCAATGTTTCAACTAACTCTTTAATTAATCCTTTTGTTAAAGGGTCCGCAATATTTTCTTTTGACTTTACATAGTCAATAGAAATGGTACCAGTTGAGAGTAGTTGTCTAATGGTATTATGTCTTCGACGTATATGTCTAGACTTACCATTATACATAAAGTTTTGTGCCCTTCCAATCGCTGATTGGCTATCGCAATGTATACATATTGCGGGCACGGGTTTTTCCCATCTGGGAATATCTTCTATAAATTGGCGTAGCCACTCGGCCTCTTCACCACATTTATCTAACGCTATAAACTCAGATTCCATCGTGGATCTAGCTATAACTGTTTGTTTTGAAGATTTCCATGATATAGCAGCTCCTGCTAAAGTAAATACATATCCACTCGTAGACCTTGAGTCTTTGATGTCGGATATCCAATTAGCATCGCTATATCCTTCTATCACCGCAGGATGACGCGTATAGTGTAATCCATGATCTCGAGTATATCTTAAGTACCTAAGTACTTTTACTATACCTTTCCAATGTTCCGTACCCGGATTACTAGTGTAACGACTCAGTTTGCTTACCACGTATGCAATATCTGGTCTTGTACAACTCATCAAGTACATTAGGCTTCCAATAATTCTCGAGTATTCAACTTGAGAAACGGTTTCACCTTTATTCTTTGTTAGATGTAGATTTGGATCAATTGGAATTTTAGAGATAGCTAAGTCATCTTTGTTAAATTTCTCAAGAATTTTATCCACATAATGTGATTGACTTAAAGCCAATCCATTGGATATTCTAGAAATTTTCACACCAAGGATAACGTCCGCTAATCCCATATCTTTCATGTCAAACTTCGAATTTAACATATCTTTAGTGGATTTGATCATCTTAGCACAACTTCCTATGATAAGCATGTCGTCTACGTAAAGACATAAAATGACATAACCATTTTCCGTGTCTTTTACATAAACACATTTATCACATTCATTTATTTTAAATCCACTTCCTATCATGGCTTGATCAAACTTTTGATGCCATTGTTTTGGTGCTTGTTTCAAGCCATATAGAGACTTTACTAATTTGCACACTTTCTTTTCTTGCCCATGTGAAACAAACCCCTCGGGTTGTTCCATGTAAATTTCCTCTTCTAAATCACCATTTAGAAATGCGGTTTTTACATCCATTTGGTGCACTTCAAGATTCCTTAAAGCGGCTATTGCAAGTACTACTCTTATTGATGTTATTCTCGTCACCGGAGAATATGTATCAAAATAGTCAAGGCCTTCTTTTTGCTTGTAACCTTTAATTACAAGTCTTGCCTTATACTTGTCAATTGTCCCATCCGCTTTCATTTTTCTTTTGAAAATCCACTTATATCCTAGTGGTTTACAACCCGGAGGTAAATCCACTAACTCCCAAGTGTGATTTTGCAAAATAGAATCTATTTCACTTTTAATTGCCTCTTTCCACAAAGGTCCTTCCGAAGAGCCCACGGCCTCTTTATAAGTTTGTGGTTCACTTTCTAACATATAAGTTAAAAAGTCCGTCCCAAAGGATTTTTCTATCCTTCCTCGTTTACTACGTCGAGGTTCTATTTCTTGTTCTTGTTCATCATTTTCATCATGATGAACTTCTTCTTCTTCTATTGAATTATATATCCGTTTAGATGAACTTGCTTCATTTCTTTTACACGGAAATATATTTTCATAGAAATAAGCATTTCTTGATTCCATTATAGTATTCTTGTGTATTTCTTGAATTTTCGATTCATGTACAAGAAATCTATAAGCACTACTATTATGTGCATACCCAATAAATATGCAATCAATAGTTTTTGGTCCAATTTTCACCTTTTTAGGTGTTGGAATCAAAACCTTAGCAAGACACCCCCACACTTTCATGTATTGGTAAGATGGCATTCTTCCATGCCACAATTCATAGGGGCTCTTGTTTAATTTCTTTCGAGGCACTTTATTTAATACATAGTTCGCCGACAACACGGCATCTCCCCACATGTTATCCGGTAACCCCGAACTTATAATCATGGCGTTCATCATTTCCTTTAGAGTCCGATTTTTCCTTTCGGCAACTCCATTGGATTGCGGTGAATAAGGTGCCGTTGTTTCGTGTTTAATTCCATGTTGAGAACAAATATCCTCAAATGGAAATTCATACTCACCACCACGATCACTTCTTATGACTTTTATTTTCCGGCTAAGTTGATTTTCAACTTCATTTTTATAGAGAACAAATTTCTCTATAGCTTCATCTTTACTTTTAAGAAGATACACATAACAAAATTTAGTGTTATCATCTACAAAAGTCATAAAGTACTTATTGCCCCCACGTGATTGTGTTGACTTGAAGTCACATAAATCCGTATGAACCAAATCAAGTGGTTCATTATTTCTTTCAATAGAATGGAACGGAGTTTTTGTGAGTTTTGCTTCTACACAAATTTCACATCTATGTTTGTAGTCTATTTTACATTTTGGTATGCAATTCAAGTTAATTAATTTACGAATAGTATCATAATTAACATGTCCTAGTCTACCATGCCACAAAATGGAAGACTCAAGCAAGTAAGCGGAAGAATTTTTCATTTCATTTCATTTGGCCTTAATTGCCATTACATTGAGCTTAAAGAGCCCATCACAAACATACCCTTTTCCTACAAACATACCATTCTTTGACAAAGTGACAACATCCGACTCAAACACAATACGAAAACCATGCTTGTTCAAAAGCGATCCGGACACCAAATTTTTCCGGACATCGGGCACATAGAGCACATTGTTGAGAAGCAATTCTTTACCGGAAGTCATCTTGAGCACCACCTTCCCTTGTCCCTTGACCTCGGAAGTAGCCGAATTACCCATGAATAATTTTTCACCATTTTCAAGGGCTTCAAAGTTACTAAACATGTCTTTGTTAGAACAAACATGCCTAGTAGCACCGGTGTCAATCCACCACTGTTTTGGGTTAGAACCCACCATGTTCACTTCGGAAATAACCGCCGCTAGCAATTCGGAAGCATCTTCAACCACGTTGGCTTCCTTCTTTGGCTTCCTACACTCGGAAGACTTGTGGCCCTTAATACCACAATTGTAGCAAGTTCCACCAAACTTGTTCTTGGAGACTCCTCCCTTAGGCTTCAAAGCACCTTTGCCTTTGTTCTTGCCTTTGTTCTTGGAGCTTTCACCATGCTCCACCACATTTGCCTTAGCCACATGAGCCTTAGAAACAAGAAGATGATTCAACTTCTTTTCCGCGGCCCTATTACCCTCTTCAATACGAAGGCGAATAGCAAGTGCCTCAACATCCATCTCCTTTCGTTTGTGATTCAAATAATTCTTAAAATCACTCCAAGCGGGAGGCAACTTTTCAATTATAGCCGCCACTTGGAATGTTTCACTCAACACCATCCCCTCGGCATGGATTTCATGAATTATTATTTGCAACTCTTCTACTTGACTTTTAACGCTTTTAGAGTCCACCATTTTATAATCGAGGAAGCGGCCAACAACAAATTTCTTTGCACCCGCATCATCGATTTTATATTTGCGCTCTAAAGCCTCCCAAAGTTCCTTTGCAGTTTTCTTTTCACTATAAACATTATACAATGAATCGGACAAACCATTCAGTATATAATTACGGCAAAGGTATTCCGAATGCTTCCAAGCATCAACCGCAGTCACGGCTTGAACATCGGCATTCTCACCAACTTGTGGAGGATCTTCACTAAGAAACCTCTTCAAGTTCAAGGTAGTCAAGTAAAATTGCATCTTTTGTTGCCATCTCTTGAAGTCTTGGCCAACAAACTTCTCCGGTTTCTCGCTGTGATGCGCCGGAGTAGGAGCGGGTGGAGCAACAACAGTCTTATCACCACTGTTTTGCTCATTCTGCACTGTCTCCACACGAGGAGGGTCGGCTCCAGCAACTTGCTTTGAGGTGTTCGAGTCAGAAACCATTTTCTGAAAACAAACAAAGCAATTTAGTTCACTGTTTTGATTCTGTTTCTCTTCAACAGAGAAGGATCGAATTTGTCTTAAGATTGTTATAAATATTACACAAATATTGAATAGAAACAGAATTGAAATACAAAACAGAAATTAGAAACTGGAACGAGGTGTAGTTGGGTTTGTCCGAGTCGTGTAAAGCAACACTGTCCTTAAGACAAATTCGTCCCCTCACCGGTGTTGTGCTTGAGGATACGTTGGACGCCTGTCTCCCAGGATACAACGGACGGACCGGACGACGACTGCACAATAGTGCCTCCGGCGAACTTCGATGTGCCTGGAAAGAATCACCACCAGAAAAGCAGGAGGGCCAAGGAAAACGCTAAGCAAAAAGATGAGAGACTGTTTGAAAAATGTGTGTTAAAATGGCTGTCCAGAACACCATTTTATACTGCTCAAATGACCCAATTAATCACCCAATTAATCTGGGAATCAATGGAATTAATTTGGCTGTTACAAAATTAATCATGCAATGAATGGCTTTTAATTCTGACTGTTACAGATTCTGTTCCAGCCGAATTCAAAAATTCAGGGACGGAAAAAATAATCAAAAAGTGAGCTTGTCACGCCTAGGCCATTTCGGAGCTACATTCGTGTCCGCAGGACGCGCACACATGAGTCCAGTGGTCCGTGGCATAAATCGACAAATTTCCAACTAAATTTGCACCCCCCCCTGCGCACCCGGGCGCGAGAGAGAGCCTCTAGTCTACACAATCTTAACCCATACAAATGGGTTATTGTATTTATACTAGCTCAACTTTTTATTCTAAACCAATGTGGGAGAAGTTCACTTGGCTTTACCCACAAATGGTCTTAGAACATTATTTCTCCCATTATCCCATTTGGGATACCCTTTTACAAGGAAGGATCCTAGGGAATTTTCCCTTCCCTTTCCATGTGGGATAGTAACCCACTTCCCCAACTTACCCATTCATTTTTGAGCATTTCAACTTCTACTTTTCATTACATAAATTGGACACACCAATTTATTACTAACAAGTAGGAGTTATCTTTAATCAACAAATGATTTTTATTTAAGAAACGCGCGCAATTTCTCAAATTTCCTTCACACATTTACACATTTTTCCAACAAATTTGTCCATCAACGCACAATAAACATAAAACGTCAGATATTCTGAAATCTTTTCACAATCCTAAAACGACTAATATAACGAAACGGAGGGAGTAAAATTGTGTTCTTGGATTAGGTGGTAGTTTGACTTAAGATGAGGGACTAGGTGGTAATAATCCCTTTGTTAAATTGTTAACATTCGTTAAAATAAATTAATGCTCGTTAGAAAAAATAACGTGTGTTAGAAAAAGTTAACAACTGAATAGTAAATTGGTTAATTTTGCTAATAAAACTATAGTACGCATCATACATTTGTTGTTTCAGTAGTACGAGTGTCAAATTGATGTTGGAGCCATAGTACGAGGGGCGGAAAAGCAGTTTACTCTACAATATTCTGAATTTCCTCATTGGACATTCCTCGCCAACTACTCTCTCCGTCCGAAAATGAACTCTTGTACGTCATTGCTCTTGATGAACAGCAATTTCGGACATTCATTTTGAGACGTATGTAATAACATATACTACCAACCAAGTAAGAAGAGTAAAGCATCATCCTTTGTTGCAATAAGCAATACTTTCTTATTATTTTTCTTTATTTTCTATTTATCTTATCTTCTTCTGTTACATAATCCCTCTCTCAAAGAGCTTCCAAAATTCTAGCAACCTCCAAATGTAAATTCTAATAATACAAAGGTACAAGTTAAAACTACAATCCACATAATAATCAGAGAGATATAGTGCAAGTATATCATGTCTTAATCCACTTATCCATGAACACCAACCAAAACCCATGTTTCCAAACACCAAAAAGATGATGATTCTGCAAGAAAATTAACTTTCAATACTATTTAATTACCGATTTAAAGATTACCACATATCCAAACATAGGTTCTCCAACCAAAAATTTCACATACCCACTTCCCTATTATTGAAAATCAACTTTCCCAGCTGAATTTTCCTGAGAAAACCCCAAAATTACCAGTAATACCAAAAACCCTCTTCCCTGTTCTTCCTAAACAGTGCAAAGTACCCAAAAACAGCACAAATAGCAGCCACAACATTCCCTTCCTTAATCAAAATCTTAGCCACAGTCCTAGTAATCTCAGCCGTCAATTTCCTCCCTTCCACCACCAAACTCTTCCTAGGCTTCCCAAAGAAAGTCAACAGAACCAAAACAGAGATCCAAGTAACAACCATCGCCGGAACGGCAACAGCCAAGGCGGCCGCCATAGACATCAACCCAAAAACCACACCCAACATGACGGAGGCGTAAATCGCCGGCCACCCACCAGGCGATGAACTTTCGACGGCGGAGTCGTACCAAGAAAGTACGGATTTGACGAGATTCCAAGAAAAGAATAGCAAGATTGTATAGACAGTGATGAAAAGGAAAACCCATGTTCTTCTTTTGCTCATGATTCTTAGGAGTAGTAGACATGGAAGTTGAGCTTGTGTGTCTTCTTCTATGGAGGTGTCTGCCATGGATGAATTCTTTGAAGTTGTGTTGATTATAATATGGAAGAAAAGCTGTTTGATTTCTTGAAATTGGGGTAGAATTGATTTACTTTCTGATATGGATTTACCCTCTCTGATTTTTCCTTCTAGTATTTGGATTTTGGTTCCAGTAATTGGATATTGTATTTGGTGGAACGAGGATCTATCGTTGTGTTTTTCTCTTTCTTGAGATTTTTCTTGGTCTTTTCAATTTTGATTGTTTGGTGAACAGCGCAACTTCTTTATTTAGCTTGATGGGGATGGTAAAGGGTAGGGCACGCGCTTCAGAGGACACTCACAATTTGTAGGGTACCATCATCACTCATTCAAATTAGGGATGGCAACGGACCGGGTTCGAGTCGGATCATGCCCGATCCGAATCTTAGAAAACCCTAACCGAACCCGATCCGATCCGAACATCCCCAATCCGATCACTGTGAAAAAAAAAAAAAAAAAAAAAAACCTTCACTATGCTATTTTTCCATAAGCAAAGACAACCAAATCTCAAAGTGATGTAAACCTTAACCCAAGTGTCCACAGAAATAATACTCACTTTCAAAATATCGACCAAACGTTAGGAATTTCAAAGAAAAAAATTCGACAAAAAATTGAATTATAATTTGAAATTGAATTGAAGCCCTAAATTTGAAATTAAGGAAAGCCGAGAATTAGAGTTAAAGTCTTTTACCTTGATTAGGGATTCTACCCGGATAACCAAACTGAATAGGGGTCGAATTTGGGGTAGGGAGGAGACCACGCCCATTCGCTCGAGTTCCATTGCCACGACCTCGGGAACTCTTCCTTTACCTAGATTCGGTCCACCGCTGGTAGAATTGTAGGGTGAAGAGCGAGGTTGGGAATACACGCCAGCGACAAGAGCACTGGTAGGGTGCAGAGCTGCGGTAAAGAATCTGGACTGGAGATATTCCTCATGGAGAAGAAGGTCCTGCTAGCGACGGCGACGGCACCGGAGATGGCGACGATGCTGGTCAATGGAACGGTGAGAAAAGCGGAGAGAAAGAGAACGACTTGAATGAAGTGGCGTGTTTGTTTTACTTGCTCAACCCTAATATTAGTATATATAGGTAGGGGTGTAGTGTAAATGTTAAAAGTAGGAGGGATATTAGAAAAAGTTCATGTATACAACTATTTCGGATAGGATCGGATCGGAGGCACTGACCGAATCCGACCCGAAATCCGAACGGATCATAAAATTGCAAATTGAACCCTAAATTTTCGGATCGGAACGCCTTCAGAACAGATCGGGTTCGGACAAATTGACATCCCTAATTCAAATGGTGAAATGAAGTAGTGACGGCCATTTGTATCAAACTAAACCAACTAATCGAGTATTCCCTCCGTTTCATAATACATGTCGTTTTAGACTTCTTCACACATATTAAGAAATGCAATTAATACATATTAAAAAGACATATGTGCCCCTAAAAGTATCCAATTACCTAGGCATTTAAATGCTTATACAAGAAATAGTTCACAATTAATGAATAAGGGTATTATAGGTAAACAAGAGTAATTCTTTCTTGGTAATAGGAAAACGTCAAATATTTTAGAACAAAAAATTGCTTCTAAAACGTCATGTATTATGAAACGGAGGGAGTACTTACCGAACCAAAGCGTTTGGTATAACGAACTTCAGTATACCAAAAGTTTGGTACGGTACTTCCGTACTGATTATGCATTCTTGGTTGGTACACGGTACACAAATATGTGTTTGGTTGGTATACCATGTACCGAGTATATTTTATAAAAATAATTTTTATTATATATTTAATAGAAAATATATATAAAAAAAAAAAAACAAAACTAAAATCTTATCTAATCTAACCCTAAATACGTAATTCAGATTTCATTGAGCCGTATTGCGTTTTCAAGTGTTGAAAAAAGTAAAAGAACTAAGAATACATTTATCATGGAAACTTAGGCCCCATTTCATTAAGTTGTTTTTTATTTTTATGGTGACAATTGTGTAGCTGCAGGCTTGCAGGCTTGCAGCAACTTAAATACTACCTCCTTCCCAAACTAATGGTTACTACTCCCTCCGTCTCAAAGAAATGAAATTTCAATACCTCCGCCTCAAAATGAATTTCAAAAATAAATAAATCAAATGTTCTATGGATAAAGAGCGAATTTGAAATTACTTTGGACATTAATTTTGGGACAGAGTGAGTAATATTTTTTACACAAATGCTCTCCACTTTCAGACACTTTTCTAATCAACAAAAATCTGAGAGTGAAACTAATTTCTTTTATTGTTTGATTTTGGGACGGAGGTAGTAACAGTTTCCTTTGTTGGGCCAAGTAATAAAGTAAAATAATGTCTTAAGAGGTAAAGTTTAAAGTTTCTGCCTTCATTTTGGGACGGAGGTAGTAACATTTTCCTTTGTTACGATCAATTGGTGTCAACATGAGACTCTTGCCTTTTTGACTAGCTTTATGTCAATGTTGAATTAAGTAATCAATATTTTTCTGTTTTTGACTCGTCGTTCATCTTTGTTTTATAGTCGTTTTTGCATTATATTCCACATTTGGTATAAGCTAGTACCAACCGTACCAACTAAGTTGGTATACCGACTTTGTTGATTGGTAATGGTACATATTTTTATGTACAAAGTTAAACTTGGTTGGTACTGGTATAAGCAAAATATAACTGGTATACCTACCAATCCAGCCCTAAAATGAAATAATACTCTGTCTCAAAACAAGTTTTATTAATTTTTGTTTTAGTATTCTATTAATAAGTTGCAATTTCTACAATATTTAAGAGTATGTATGTCTTATGAAAAACGTGTTTTACCTTAAAGATAGAAATAAAAATTGATTTTGTAAAGATGCTGGCAGTGGCATTTTTGTAAATAACTGGAAAACATCATAAATGTCAGTGTTAATATTACAAAGCGCCAGTCATTTGGACTGGCATTTATAAACATTGTCACTGACACTTTATTAAGTGTCAGTGTAAGTGTTAAAAAGTGTCAGCCTTTACATTGGCACTTATAAACATTAATACTGACACTTACCAAAAGTGTCAGTGGTAGTGTTTATAAGTGCCAGTATAACATGACTGACACTGGCACTTACGGTAAGCGTCAAGTATTTACAAAAATGTCACCGCGTGTTTTAAAACAACTTCTCGTTTTTTACAAAAATGTCACCGCGCCATTTAAAAAAAAACGTTTTACGCTATCTTAGCGTAAAACATGTTTTTTCCCAGTTTTTCACAATATTTTTTTATCTTTATTTACTTTACTCAACTTATTATATCTATGAGAAAAATACATTTTTCGTCCCTCAACTAAACTATCTTTTACCTTTTAGTCACTAAAGAATTTTTTTTTTTTACTTAAGAATCCTTGACCTGTTGTTTTCATTGACTATGTCATCCTTCCGTCAATTAAGCGTCAATTTCACCGTTAAAGCATATGATGTGGCATGCTGATTCGTTATATTTTGCTTATTTGGCAATAAATTTGCACAATTGGCATATATGAATGATTATGTGGAACAATAAGGGTTAAAATGCTAAAAATAAAAATGCAGACCTGTAAACATATTCCCATAATATCTTTGAGCATATATATTAGGGAAAAATACCAAAAAGCCCTCTAAAAAATTTCACATCCAAAAAACCCACAAAATATTTCTTCAATATAGAAAGTCCTAAAAATAAATTATTGATACCTAAAAGCCCAAACATTAATGATTTGACTAACGCGGTTAAGTTTGAGTCTTCGTATTAATAAAAAAATAACTTTTCTTTCAATTAATGACGCATTACATATAGAAGCTTTTTGCAATGTAAAATAATTTAATTGTAATATTCTTAGATGTAATAACAATAATAATAGTTATAACAATAACAAATATATTTAATTATTGATATTATTATTATTTTATTAAATTAGTAAATTATAATAATACATTTAATAACAAAGTTATAAAAATGAAAAACAATAATGAATGTGATAGTAATAAAAAGAATATCATCATAATTTTATTATTTTTATGATCTTACATAATAATAAAAAAATAAAAAACTTAAAGAAGCACTGTTCAATTGCTTCTCTAATATATCAAAAATTCATATTTTTATTATTAAATATTAGGGAATCAAATAATAATGATAATAATGATTAATTTTGTTGTTGCTATAACTATAATTATTATTCTTATTATTATTTAACAATAATAACATTATTATAATTATTTGTGTTGTAATTTTCTAAATATTCCTAACATGTCATTAAATGAAAAGAAAGTTAAGTTTTTAATAATATGAATGTTAAAAACTTAACGGCATTAGTTTAATAGTTGACGTTTGGACTTTTTGGTATTGATAATATATATTTAGGATTTTTTAGATTGAAGAAGAAAATTGTTGGTTTTTTTAATATAAAAGTTTTTTTAAGGGAGATTTTTGTATTTTCCCCTATATATTTTCCCACTTTCATTTTCAGAGAAAAATGGTGCAAGTTATTTTGTGACGGAGAAAGTACTCAATTTCTTTAAATTTTAAATTAAAAATTGGCAGATCATTTAATTTTCCACCAAAAAGAATATCTGATTATAGGTTAGTTTTAATATTAAGGTGAATTAAAATTTTAAAAGCATAATATCTTTGAGAGAGAGTAGATGAAGAAAATTCATGTTGCATTAATTTCATCAGATCTGCAGTTAAAAAAGTCAGAGTCAATCACTTGTTCATGTCAATGAAATTTTAAAAAGATCGATTTCCAGTCATTTGCTAATTGTATATGAGGTGGTCCCATGAGAACGAGGGGATCCGTCTCATGTATGAGACGGGTCGCCCCATGACCCATGGGCATGACCCGGCACGTGGCAGCTTCTCAGAGATCAATTTTTTTTTTTTTTGGTTTTTTTTTTTTTTTGAGTTTTTATATTATTTTTTCGGTTTTCCAGCCGTTAACCAAAAGTAATAGTTACCATAACTTAATGTAATGACTGAATACTTATAAAGTAATGTTGTTCATAAGTAAACGTAACACCTGCTTTACAAAAACAAAAGCTCATTTTACCCATTTTTTCAAATGTAATACTAACTATAATTACAATTAACCCAAACAATATCTAAATGTAATTATCATTTATACTGAAATGTAATAATGCTTTTGCAAAAATGTAAAATATTGTGTATTTTGATTTAATTTTTTGAAAGAAAGTAACATTTGAAAAGTAACAAACTCATATATATGAATGTAATTGTTTGTACAAGTAAATGTAACACTTTAATAAAAGAAATTATAACATATTTTTATAGATAATGTAATACTTTTACATGTAACACTAATCAAGTGTTTTTAGCTCTAAAAATGTAAATGGTTGAATTATTACTTTTTCTATACATATGTGTTACAATTATGTATAAACATTATTACATATAAGTAACACGTTGTTACATTTTAGTTGTAATAAGTATTACTTTTGGCAAACGAAGAAAACATAACAAAAAATACTGTTACTTTTCTATATATATGTATTACTTTTATGTATACAAACTGTTACTTTATATGTATACGGTCATTACATTATGTTATAGTAACTATTACTTTTGACAAACCGAAAAAAAAACAAAAAAAATGTAAAAATTAAAAAAAGAAAAAAAAAATTTTGGGGCCTATGAGAGGCTGCAAAGTGGCAGGTTCGACCCCTGGGTCATGGAGCCGGTTCGTGGGTCGGGCGGGTGGGTCAAAAACCGACCCGTCTCATGGATGAGACGGGTATAGCAAGTCTCACGGAAGTTTTAGTTATTGTATATTTGTTGTTTAGATGTTGGATGAAGATTCTAATATGTAGGGATGGCAACGGGTCGGGTTCGGACCGGATCAGGCCTGATCTGAATCTGATCCGAACACTACAAACCCCTTACCGAATTCGAATTCGATCCGAAATGGTTGATCCGAGCCCCGATCGGATCAGAGGAATTTAGAAAAAAAAAATCTGGGTAAACAAAGAAGCCTAAATTCACAGATTTCACAAAGTCTCAATTCTAATCAATCAAAAAACTGTTTGGTTTCGGAAAAAAAAATCAATCAATCCACGCACTCACCGACAATCAGAAAGATTAATGTCAAAGTCGAAGGGAATCACGGACAATTGTCGGATCTCAGTCAGTTTGAAGGAGAAGCTTGGGTTAGACAGTAGAAACGAGGGAGACGACATGAGTGAACGGCGGAAACTAGGAGTCAGAGTCGAAGGGAATCACGAACCGGCGACGGCAACGAGCGGCGGCCGACGAGTCAGTCAACGGCAAGGAGAGGTCGTCTTCACTCTTCACCTAGGCTGGAAGTCTGGAACGGCAAAACATAGAGAGATAATGATAAGCGGTTGTTTTGGATTTGTGGGGAAAGTAGGAAAGTTAACCCTAATTTAAGTATATATAGGTAGGGTTGTAAGTGTAAATGTTAAAACTAACAAGGGCATTAATAAAAAATAAAAGCTCAATACACATACACTACTTCGGGTCGGGTTCGGATCGGTGCAAGGGCGGTACCGAAACCCGAACGGATCATAAAAATTCATACCAAACCTGAATTTTTCGGATCGGATCACCCTCGGAACGGATCGGGTTCGGCTAAATTGCCATCCCTACTAATATGCCACGACGAGAAAAAAAGTCTCGAATTAAATTACAAATGTAGTGTTTTTTTAAATTTTAAGAATTTGTAATATTATTGAATTAATGGATGCTATATTTTTGTTGAAATAACTATCTTCCAAATTCTATTTTTTCAATAAAATATTTTTTATTTTTTAATAAATATATTGAACTTATTTATCTAATGCATGATTATTAGTACTCACTCCCTCCGTCCCACTTTAATTTATAAAATCTCAAAATGATTTTTTTTAATACTTTTTAAAAAATGACTCACTTCTCATACTCACAACAACTACACACTTATTTTTCCTTGCCCCACTTTTATTTTCCTACTTAACTATCTATTCTACACTCACAACACATCACCTCTTCAATAGTATTTTTAAAAAAAAATTGTTTTCAAACTCATTTATGGAAATTAAAATGAGACATATATAAGGAGTACAAAATCAACACTAATTTTAACTACTCCCTTCGTCCTAAAGCAGTGTCCACCTATCCATTTGCACGGAAATTAAAAAATGGTGGAAGTGATGTAAGTGTTATGAGTATGAAAATTGAAATAGGCAGATAGAATGTGGGGTAAGGAATAGTAAATTTATTGACATTGTTTTATTGATATTGTGAGTGTAAAAATAAAATAGGAGAGAAAATAACTATGATGAATAGTAAAGATATTTTGCTACGTATTTTAAGAAGTAGAGACTTACTCAGTTACTCTAAAGAAAGAGACTAAAAAGAAAAGATGTATACTCTCGGACGGAGTTAGTATTTACTTCACTCCTATCAATCTAGTCCGAGCAATAGAATTTCCTAGCTGCCGACGGTACCAGTACCATTCGCATCGGTCATTGATTCATAATTTGACTACTAGTACTCCATATCTTAATTTCTGCACCAACTACTATTAATACTCATGCAATGCTGGTGTAATAAAAATGCTACATTTGACTTTAATACTATACTGTACAGGTTAGAAAATAATTAAATGTAACTAACAAATGATTAATGACTTTCAAGACAATTTGAGTATACTATTCAGGAATCAATGTAATAATCTAATAAAGTGCCTTTTAAAAAATTATTAATGAATGCACTAAAGCTGAGTATTACAAGAGTGTATTTAAAAGTGTATTGGGTAGGAATTGAACTACTGACTTTCTATTTCATACAAGAAGAGATACCGGATATCTGAGTTAAACCTCTTTGGCAAATAAGTGTGCCTCATATTAATGAAGTGAGTGGACATATCTATATTTGTATCATATTGTCAGCTTTAGCTTTCGCCCGCAAGGATTTGTTTTGGGGCATCTCTCAAAAGTCTTAATACTAATAGAGTGGTGGACATCTTTATATCTAGACATTTCCTCTTTTCAATTGACGGTACGAGACTTGATTAGACATCCCTTCAAGTCTCCCCACAAACCAAGTAACTCCAGAGAAACTTATACAGTCGATATCACCGACTAAATGATACGTCGCCTAATCACCAATATCAGGAAGACTTTCTACAAAATCTTTTTCATTTGCGAGGTCACAAAGAAGGGGAAATCGCACACATTGCAATCACACGCGGTCCACAGTGTTAGCCTCATCCACGAACCATAGCTCTGATACTAGTTATTGGAACCGCGACCACCACCACCCTATTTTGGCATGATATTGTCTGCTTTGTGCACATCTAGCACGAGTTTTTTTGGCATCTCCTAGAAAGTCCATACTAATGGGGTGGTGTTGGTGGTCGCGGTCCCAACAACTAGTATCGGAGCCATGATTCATTGATGACCGCATTGTGTGATATTCCCACTTGTGTATGACCTCATAAATGGAGAGCCTTATGTCTAAAGTCTTCCTGTTGGTCCCAGAAGGGTAACAAGGGTATGAAAAATGCTGGGGGGGGGGGTGTGAATAGCGTTTTAAAATTCTTTTCAAACTCTTTTGCAAATCAATGGCAAATGCGCACGACTCTTAATTTGGCTAAGTATAGCGCGCAGCAAGAGTGTGAAATGCACAGCGGAGATTTAAAGCAATCACTTATGCGCAGGGAGATGCGCAGAAGTGTAAATACGCACGCACTAAGATATGGTTTAAAGAGTGGCGCAAAATGGAACTAAAGCAATAAGCACACAAACACAATTCAATCTGCGCAATAAGATCTACAAGATCAAACAAAGCAATATATCAGAAACGATTAATGTAGAAAGCAAAACAGATTATAGAGACAAGCTATTTGGAGAGGTTCGATCGGGAAAAGATCTATGTCTTCTACCAAGATGGTTAGTCTTGGATTTCTAATGAAGATCTTATAATATGAGAGAGTTACAAGTTACAACGATTTTGAACAAACTAACTCAAAGATCTATAATCTATGAAAGAACAAATCCTAGACAATAACCGGTGTTTCTCTAGAAGTATGATCGATGAGATCGAAACTTCAAGAGTTGTGTGTGTGTCAGAATTCTGGGCTCTATAAATCTGCAAGATGGAGAGCACAAGAAATTCTGGTGTTACAAAGGCTTTTAGGATATGGGCTTGGATTGAGTATGAAGGTATGAAGGTTGTTCTTGGGAATTCTGGAAATAAGCAAGCAATCTTCAAATCATCAAACTTTCTCTTTGGAAGAAAAAGCACAAGCAACTTGGAAAATGAGGAAGAGCTGGCTATTAATAGTGGAGCTCCAAGAACTAGCCGTTGGGGAGCTTCAGCAAGGACGATGTGCTGTCGCAACGTGATTGGTGCGCAGCTGTCCTTTATAGCCGTTGGAGACAGCAAGTTGACAGACTTCAAATTTCTTCTAGAAGGGTGCAGCTGTCTTCTTTTTGAATTTTAAACATGAGGCGCGTCTCCATCTATGTGTATGCTGAGAGTGCATGTTTTTTCGTTTGTCCATATCAGCACTTTGACTCATTCCAATAAGCGTACTTTTAAAAGACGCTTTCCAAGCTGAACAAAGGTGAGGTCAGAAACAAGAGATTTGACTAAGGCAGATCTGTGCTGCGCATGAAATCCATGCGCATTGATGTGCGCAGAGGGTTCTGCGCATAAGGGTCATGCGCATCACAGTTAGGCATTTGCACATGTGACCTCAAATCCAAATCTTCATCCCTAAATACTAAGCCTAGTCTATAAAGAGGACTTAGCTAAAAAAGGAAGTTATAAAAATTCTTACATAGGGTCCTAAAGTCCTTAAAACAAACTTAGGTGATGGTATCAATCAATTCTAACATAAGTAGGAGGTTTAAGTAATAAGCATACCCAACAATCTCCCCCTAAATGATTGATGCCATTACCTACTACAACAAAGGCAATACAAAGTACTTGATAAAAACATGTCCATAAGAACGTAAATGGTAAATCATGTCTCAAGTCAATGCACACACTAGCCAGTGTTATAGATTTCTAGTTTATCCAAAAGAATAACTTACATTATGGGAAAGACAGAAATATCATTCAGCACATACAAAAATATTATGAGTTTAAGTTTGAGTATGCGTTTAAACTGAATGTTTAAACATCATGCAATGAAATATGAGCAGATAAGAATATGCGCATGATGTAGGGTTTAATAAAGCATTCATTGTTCTTCAAACGAAAAGTTTGAATTGAACAAAGTTTTGTGAAAAGCAATGATGCATTTCTTCTCATTAAAACTTGAAAGATAAGAGTTACAGTACAAGTTTTACAATGGAAGAAAACTCAAAAGCAAAAACAAATGCGCATCAAAAACTTATAAAATATGCGCAGCAGATTTTTTTTTTACATTTCTAGTCTATGTTTATCCTAGAAAGTTCTTCCCTAAGCTCGTTCTGGAGGCCGGTAATCTTGTCCATTATCTCACTCTTGAGCGCTTGAAACTTGGCATTGTATTCCACAGCCTGGTTAACATATGTTTTCATGCCGGAGAGCATCAGATCGTTGTCTTTCTGAAGGTATTCAGAGACTCTGTTAAATGTATTCTCAAGGGAACCAAATTGGTTTGCCAGAGATTGCTGAGCAGAAGCAACAGAGTCCAGAATTTCCTTCTGCGCATCCGCTAGAGATTTGGTCAACTCCACTTGAACCATGTTCTGGCTAGCTTGCTTATCCAACATAGCTTGGTTCATAGCTCCACTGAATGTATCACTGAACTAAACTAAGCAGTGAGTGACATGAGATTTTAGCACATCGATGGAGGAGGAGGAAGAGCTGGAATCTCTAGGCGCAAAGTTATCAATGGTGTTTATAACTTTGACAGTTTCAATCTGGATTACCTCAGTGAGAGTATTTGCCAAAGTGCTAAGAGCTTCAGACAGACCATGCATAGAGGGAATCTTTGAGAGCGCAGTGGTAATAATACCAAAGTCATGCTCTAAGTCTTTCTGGAGCGCATCGTAAATTTGAGGCATGTGCGCAGCTCCAGAACTGGTTGCCTGCGCATCAGCAGCAGCAGAACCGGTTGCCTTTGTTGAACTCTCCCCCTTAATGGCACAATCAATAGCCTGTAGAAAACTGGCTTGCGCATCTAGCCTAGCAGACTGCGCATCCAGTTGCTCTTGAATTTTAGCTTGCGTAGTGACCACTTGGAAGTGCTGGGTTTGCGCGGCAAATTGATTTGCTCGAATAGTTTGAAGCATGGCCAAGATTTGGCGCATGTCAGTTGCTGAACTAGAGGGATCTAAGGGAGCAGTAAATGGAGGCACTTCATGAATGATTAGAGAAGTGTTGGTCCCAAAAGGGCAACAAGGGTGTGAAAAATACTAGAGGGGGGGGGGGGTGAATAGCGTTTTAAAATTCTTTTCAAACACTTTTGCAAATCAATGGCTTATGCGCACAGTTCTCAAATAAGCTAAATATAGCGCGCAGAGAAAGTATGAAATGCACATCGGAAGATTTAAAGCATCTCTGTGCAGGGTATACTGCGCAGAGATAAACAGCTACTGCGCAGGGAAAGCTGCGCAGAAAATGAAAAACTCACGCGCTAAGTTTTGGCTAAAGAGTTGGATAAAAATTGTGCTAGGGCAGATGATCAATAACAATTACAGCAGTAAAGTGTACCAATCTGAAAGATCAAACAAAGCAGTAATACATACAATAGTTAAGCATTAAATAAGCAGTAAGAATAATGGACAAGCTATTTGGAGAGGTTCGGTCAAGGAAAGATCTACGTCCTCTACCAAGATGGTTAGTCTTGGATTTCTAATGGAGATCTTATAATATGAGTGAGTATTACAGATTACTACTTTTGAGCTCAATACTAACTCAAGATCTATTATCTATGAAGAACAAATCCTAGGCTAAACCGGTGTATCTCAAGAAGTTAGATCAGAATGATCAAAGCTTCAAGAGGTGTGTGTGTGACAGAAATTCTGGGCTCTATGAATATAAGAGATGAAGAGCACCAAGAATTCTGGTGGTATAGGGCTTTGGGATTTGAGCAGGAGTTTGAAGGTTTGAAGATCTTGAAGGCTGTTCTAATGAATCTGGAAATATTGAGCAGCAGTCTTCAGATCTTCAAGGTTTCTCAATGAAGCATGAAACTCTAGCTATGGCTGGCTCGGCGAGTACACAAGCGCAACTTTGAAATGAAGATGAGCAGGATATTTATAGCTGAGAACTTAAAACTAGCCGTTGATGCTCTGAGCAAGGACGATGAGCTGACACTACATGATTGGTGCGCATATGTCCTTTTATAGCCGTTGGAGCTCTGATCAAGGTTGCTGACCTGTCACAATATGATTGATGCGCAGGTATTTTTGAGCCGTTGGAGACTGAGCATGAAGACCAAATTCAAAGGTTTCTTCTAGAAGGTTGACAACTGTCTTCTTTTGAAATATGACCGTTGAAGCGTGTCTCCACTAATGGTGTTGCTGAGTGTGCTTATTTTGTCGTTTGTGCACACCTCAGCACTTTGGCTTAATCCAAAAAGCGTAGCTTGTCTTGACGCTTTCCAAGCTTCTAGAATATGAGATCAGGAGATAAGAACTTTGACCAAGGTTGAGCGTGCGCACACAAAGGCATGCGCATTGCCGGAGCGCACGGATGCTGCGCATGGGGAGAATGCGCACCATGCTTGGTCATACCAAAGGAAGATCTTAAATTCAGACTTGGGGAATAAGATCTTGAAAACTGAGCACGGTCAAAAGCTGCAAAAGAGATCTATGCGCAGTGGCGACCTGCGCAGAGAACATCCTGCGCAGTGTAATGAATCCTGCTTAGAAAATCTTCGATCCTTCATAGCTGCAAGTCCTATAATCTAAGCCTATACTATAAAATGGACTTGGCTAAAATTGAAGTATATAAACTTCTTACATAAGGTTCTAAAGTCCATAAAAAATACTCATAGGTGATGGTATCAATCAATTCTAACATAAGTAGGAGGGTTAAGAAATAAGCATACCCAACAATCTCCCCCTAAATGATTGATGCCATGTAACGCCCATCCTTAATCTCGTTAAATATTTGACTTATTTGTTAAATTCTTGACTTGCTTGTTAAATTCTTGACTATCATATTTATATGCTATTTTATTTGAGTTAATTATTTAATTGCTTTAGAAAATTAAGGTGGTTAAATGTCAAAGTTGAAAGTTTAGGGGCCTTTTTGTCAAAGTTAGAACTTGAGGGGCCTAAGTGTTATTCTTTGAAAGTGGCAAGTATATCTTGTTGCTTTCTCCTCAGAGAAAGCAATTCTTAAGTTTTCTTCTCGTTCTTTCTCTGGTTCTTGAAAGCTAAGTTTAGGATTCTTCCTATTCTCGACTCCTCGCGATAAATTATTCCTCTGTTTGTGATTCTGATCCCGGATAAATATTCGTGGCGTTGAATAGAGCGTTCCAGGCCGATCAGAAATTTATTTGGGTAACTTTGATTTCGGACTAGGTAAGCTATTGACTCCCCCTTACTTGTAATAACATGCATATATGTTATTCCCGATACTTGTTCTTGTTAAAATCGAGTTTTGAGCAATTTTTGTGATACTTGTTAAATTGGGACGAAGGGAGTATTTCTATCCTAGTACAGAGAATATAGAACATGAACCTCAATACTAAATGGGTTTGTAAATATATTAGAAATTTATACTCCTATTCGTGAGACGGTAAAATAGTAACTTGATTTAAATATTATTAGAAAAATTGTACCATTATTTGTGGTGCGGGGAAATAAATGGAAGTATCCCTAAGTGTTTATACTAGTATATTAGAAAATTATACTTATATTTTTGGGGACGGTGAAATACTTAAATGGAATAAAGGAAAATTATTCTATTATTTGTGGGACGGTAAAAAAAATGAAATAAACTTGAAAGTAATGTTCTGAACTTGTTTGGATGTCATGGGTATTGCCTAATGGTAGTAAAAAGTTACTCCTACGCTTGGGACGGAGAATTCTAAGCCTGGGAAAGAAATTGATTGTTGCTGAAAATTGTACCAGGCGCCCGCCTGGTGGTCCTCAGGCGCCCGCCCTTTTCAACAGAAGTTTTGGGTTTCAAAAGTGCTTCAATGAGCGCCCGCCCGGTCCATCATAGGCACCCGCCCGGTCCCCTGTTTCAACTAAAGTGTTTTAAATCTAAATTAAATTGAAAGCTTATCCCTTGTTAAGGCATATAGCCATAAGATAAGATGTCCTAGCAAGTGTTGTGACACCTTAGGGGTATCAGAAGTGAGTCTTGAACATGATTACTCATTAAATTAAAATGAGAACTTGAATATAAAAGGAAGAACTCTTCTTTATGTCTTGAAAGTGCTATGAACAAGCACTTATGTGTTATGCTTGTCTTGAAACCTATGTTTGTGCACCTTGAGGGCGCCAAATTAGTGTCTTGAGCTCGAATATCCTATGTAGGGGATTATGAACTTGTAAGTATGAGTTATATAGCTCATTTACTTAATTTGAACTCGAAGTATTCTTGGTCTAGGTTTAGGGTACTACCCTAGATGGCCTAGATGAGTGTTGTAGAACACTCCAGTACTGAAAATTAGTCCCTTTGTGAACAAATCAAACGTGGACTTAAATCATAATTAAGGGATAACTTGAGTATAAGAGTAGTAACTCTTTTATGTGTCTTGAAGGTAATGTTTGTATACCTTAGGGGCACCAACTAATGTCTTGAGCTTGAATGTCCTAAGAAAATGATTGGAAATTAATACGTGAAAGATGTATAATTCATCTTCCTAACTTGAACTTGAAGTATAAGATAATTAACTCTTGTACATGTTTAATCATCCAAAGAAATGGATTGAGAACTTGGATATAAGATGATAAAATCTGGTATATGTATTGAATGTCTTGAATGTCCTGAATGTCTTGAATGTCTTAAGTTGAGACAGTAACTTGAAGTATAAGACAATAAAATCTTGTACATGACTTGAACATCCAAATAATTGGATTAAGACTTGAATATAAGATTATAAATCTTGTACGTGCCTTGACACCAATATATGTGTATGGTAATAAACTTGAAAGATCCTTGATGTGTATATGCAAATCTTGCATATAGTTACTTGATAGAATGTGGCTTCTTGATTACTTGATACATGGTATGAATAACCAAAAGAGTTGGGATATGAGATTAGATAGAGAATAATTAACTCTACTACGCATTTGAATTTGATACGTGTATATTGTAAGTGCTATGAACAAACACTAAAGTGCTAGTGATTGGTTTTAATCGTGTATATACTCAATGAAGTATATAAAGAATAAAGAAGATATCTTGTCTTGAAATGGGTTCCTAAAGAAAATAGGGACTAGTGTAATATGAAGATAATTCATATAATCGTGAATACTACGATTTAAGGTAATAAGAATAACTACAGAACACAATATGTGTTGGAAAATGTATTCGATTACTAACGATACATATACGTGAGATATGAGTGTGACTAGGTATGATGTGACCTATTCTACTGCGTATTTAGAGTCTAAGGTATTGGGCTCTATTTGATAGTAAGGGTATCGTGATAGACACTTTAATGTGTTAAACGTGATATGAATATGTACGTGCAAACTTGGCATGTGACAAAGTGATATAGAATGATATACCCTACTACTTGTTTGAGGTCTGTTATTAATAGACTCTAACTTGGATTGACTGTGTTATATGGACACTCTACGTGCCATTGTTAGATTGATTTGTCTTCGCAATAATTGCGTACGTGTACTTGTATTCCCGTGAGCACATGATACATGACTACATGGTGCATATTCTCGTGAGCACATGATACATGACTACATGGTGCATATTCTCGTGAGCACATGATACATGATTACATGGTGCATAAAGACTGGTCCATTAATATGGGACTTAGTTCTATTCTCGTAGTTCAAGTAAACATCTACTTGTGAATTCTCGTGTGAGTCCAGCTGGCTTATTTGGTTCAGAGGGGTATATAGGTTCACGCTTATTGCGAGGGCTGGGGCATAAGTGATAATCGTGGGTCTATGCATTCGGTCTGTTTTTCCCTTACTACCGGCCATAGTAAGGGCTTAGCATCCTATATTAGAGCAATACGCCTGATATAAGTGAATGCTAATCTCGTGAACACCTCGTGAATCTTGTTCTTATGAATGACACTGGTTACCGGGTCTTCTTATATACTGCATAGCAGTCTCTTGATCTTGATCGTGGTTGTCCTCAGCTATACAAGCATCGACAACAATGGTATTCTTGGGAGAAATAAGGAAGGATTCAGGTAATGATACGTGATAGGCCTATGTGCATCTTGGTGAGTTGGTCTAGCCTCTCACACTACTTGACTATTTGTTACCTGATCATATCTTGAGCTTGATTACTTGTTGAGTTGGCTTAGCCTCTCCTATACTTGTTACTTGATGATACTTGATATATGATTACTTGAGTATCTACTTGAATTGCATGATAACATGTCATGTAGTTGCATGTTAATAGCTTACTGAGATTTATCTCACCCTTTATTTGTTCCCCCCCCTCCCAGGAAAGCAGGGGATAGTACGCAGTGAGGCTCGACATAGCTGGGAATGTACTCCACAGGATGTTCTTGTTTGAGACTAGTGTCCTTTTACACTTTGGTAAGGACGATGTTGTATGAGTTGTTAAATCATGGCTTGTTTGGGGTAGACTTGTGTAGTACTTGTTGTCTCTAGACATCTCTTGATGCCAGATGATGTGCTAGGCATGTCTTCCGCTGTATGTAACCATGTTTGGTTTTAATTTTCTTGGTCTAGAACTCGTTGTGAGCTATCTTAGCTCCTTACTTTTGAGTATATATATCATGTCAGTTTGTTTCTAACAGGTATTATTCCTGTTTTCCGTTAGTTTCTTGTTCCTTGTTAGTTACGCGCACCAGGTTCGAGGTTCCATTAGGGGATCCCGGGACTTGGGGCGTGTCAGTTTGGTATCAGAGCTATGGTTTAGCTCTAAGCCTGGATAGGGTCTATGGCCTAGCTTGGGTTAGTCTTGGGTGTGCTACCGACGTCGAGTGCTTCGTTACTTGTTGTTATACCAGGCATAGGACTGGTGTTGATAGTGTTGATCCAATTGGATTAGATGGTTTGAGAATTGAGAGCGCGAGTCTTTAAAGACTTAGGCGTATCTATCTTGTCTAGTGGACATTGTTTCGTGCTATATATGCATGCTTGTCCTTATCTCGTGAATTACGTGGAAGTGTATTCTCTAGTAAGAGACTACATGCTTGATATCGTTATGTATAAGAGCTTGATAGAAGTGTGGGTGATAACACCCTATACGTTCTATGTTAACTTGGTCATGTTACCTAGATGGGACATTGCTGTGATACGTGTTATGGCTTGGCTATTACGTGTTATGATTTGGCTTTCTATATGTTATGCCATTCTTGTTTGCCACAATAGATGGTGAATAGTTCTATGCTAGTATGCTTGACTATTTTTATGAGCATGATATAATTATGTATAATATTCATGTTCTGCATTGAAAGTTCGAACAGTGTTATCGAGATTGTACTGGGTATTTAACCTATGTGATTGGCAGTGGAATTTCTACACCAAACCAGATGGATGTATCCATTCTTGATGAGATCTCAGCTATAATTTCTACTGAGTAATACATGTTACTTGATGAGAAACTTGGATTATTTTGAGTTGTTACAGTGCGAATACAGTGCTGACATCTGGATTAATGTTCTTGACCTCGATTGAGTTAAAAGAGTTGAAGATTCAACTTGAGAAATTTCTTGATAGAGGATATATTTATTTTGAAGTGGATACCTGAAGTAACTATCTTTGTTGACCTATAAGTGGAAACAACCAAGGTACGCGTGTTCTTGAGATTTTCTTGATCTTGTTAGAGATCCATTAATGAATTTCGAAGGCAGCTCTATCGTTAATTATTTGACACCGAGAGCTATACCTTTTCGATGGATTGATAAACGTGAATTTAATTTTTAAATATTGAGATGATGGATGACCATGATTTCAGTATTTGAGATTGCCTAGTGGACTTGACTAGTATTACAGTGATCTGGAGGATATGACCAGTTCTATTATTTTTAGTGGATATGTCAAGTTTCACCAATATAGTGGATTGACTAATCGAGTCTGCTTGACTTTATGTGTTTCGATGTTATAATTGATACATCTAGATTGCATAGAATATTTGTGAGCATACGTGTAATATCTATTTGTGAGTATATGTGTAGTCTTGATGCTCTTGAGTTCTATTTGTTGATTATATATGTTATAATCTTGATCAGTAAAATTCGAGGACGAATTTTCTTTAAGGTGGGGAGGATGTAACGCCCATCCTTAATCTCGTTAAATATTTGACTTATTTGTTAAATTCTTGACTTGCTTGTTAAATTCTTGACTAGCATATTTATATGCTATTTTATTTGAGTTAATTATTTAATTGCTTTAGAAAATTAAGGTGGTTAAATGTCAAAGTTGAAAGTTTAGGGGCCTTTTTGTCAAAGTTAGAACTTGAGGGGCCTAAGTGTTATTCTTTGAAAGTGGTAAGTATATCTTGTTGCTTTCTCCTCAGAGAAAGCAATTCTTAAGTTTTCTTCTCGTTCTTTCTCTGGTTCTTGAAAGCTAAGTTTAGGATTCTTCCTATTCTCGACTCCTCGCGATTAATTATTCCTCTGTTCGTGATTCTGATCCCGGATAAATATTCGTGGCGTTGAATAGAGCGTTCCAGGCCGATCAGAAATTTATTTGGGTAACTTTGATTTCGGACTAGGTAAGCTATTGACTCCCCCTTACTTGTAATAACATGCATATATGTTATTCCCGATACTTGTTCTTGTTAAAATCGAGTTTTGAGCAATTTTTGTGATACTTGTTAAATTGGGACGAAGGGAGTATTTCTATCCTAGTACAGAGACTATAGAACATGAACCTCAATACTAAATGGGTTTGTAAATATATTAGAAATTTATACTCCTATTCGTGAGACGGTAAAATAGTAACTTGATTTAAATATTATTAGAAAAATTGTACCATTATTTGTGGTGCGGGGAAATGAATGGAAGTATCCCTAAATGTTTATACTAGTATATTAGAAAATTATACTTATACTTTTGGGGACGGTGAAATACTTAAATGGAATAAAGGAAAATTATTCTATTATTTGTGGGACGGTAAAAAGAATGAAATAAACTTGAAAGTAATGTTCTGAACTTGTTTGGATGTCATGGGTATTGCCTAATGGTAGTAAAAAGTTACTCCTATGCTTGGGACGGAGAATTCTAAGCCTGGGAAAGAAATTGATTGTTGCTGAAAATTGTACCAGGCGCCCGCCTGGTGGTCCTCCAGGCGCCCGCCCTTTTCAACAGAAGTTTTGGGTTTCAAAAGTGCTTCAATGAGCGCCCGCCCGGTCCATCTGGCGCCCGCCCGGTCCTCTGTTTCAACTAAAGTGTTTTAAATCTAAATTAAATTGAAAGCTTATCCCTTGTTAAGGCATATAGCCATAAGATAAGATGTCCTAGCAAGTGTTGTGACACCTTAGGGGTATCAGAAGTGAGTCTTGAACATGATTACTCATTAAATTAAAATGAGAACTTGAATATAAAAGGAAGAACTCTTCTTTATGTCTTGAAAGTGATATGAACAAGCACTTATGTGTTATGCTTGTCTTGAAACCTATGTTTGTGCACCTTGAGGGCGCCAAATTAGTGTCTTGAGCTCGAATATCCTATGTAGGGGATTATGAACTTGTAAGTATGAGTTATATAGCTCATTTACTTAATTTGAACTCGAAGTATTCTTGGTCTAGGTTTAGGGTACTACCCTAGATGGCCTAGATGAGTGTTGTAGAACACTCTAGTACTGAAAATTAGTCCCTTTGTGAACAAATCAAACGTGGACTTAAATCATAATTAAGGGATAACTTGAGTATAAGAGTAGTAACTCTTTTATGTGTCTTGAAGGTAATGTTTGTATACCTTAGGTAGGGATGGCAATTTGGCCGAACCCGATCCGTACCGAAGGGAAATCGATCCGAAAATTTCGGATATGGTTTGCATTTTTAAGATCCGATCGGGTTTCGGATCGGGTTCGGTAACACCCCTGATCCGATCCGAGATCCGACCCGATCCGACCCGAACCTATTAAGTTTATAAATTTTTACTACTTCCCCCCTCATGTTGTAGGAATATACTCACATTACCCTCTTTATATAAGGAAAAATCTAGGTTTAAAATGTTTATTTTCATTCTCTCTCTGCTCACACGCCGTTCGCTTCTCTCTCTCTCTCTATGCGTCGCCGTTCGCTTCTCTCTCTCTCTATGCGTCGCCGTCGTTACTCGTTCCCGACTATCTTTCTCTTCGCCGTTCCCGTTGCCGCGGTGCCGGTGACTTCGATCTTCTCTTGGCTCTCCTCCTCAACGGTGTAACGTAGGCCTCGTCGTTCCAGATTTCTTCAATCTTCATCTTCAGTTCTTCCACATGGCAAAGATCGGTCTCAATTTCCTTCGAAATCTATTACATCTCCAACGAATTTTCAGCTCTATTGAGGTAATCTAACAATTCTTATTTCGATTTTTTTGGTTTTGTTTGATTAATTAGATTAGCTTCCCCAATTCACCCAAATTTGTCAAACCTAGAGTTTTTTTGGGAACCTGAGATTCGGATCGATTCGGTCTCGGATCGGAGCGCGGGTCTCGGATATTCAGATCGGATCGGATTCGGTAGAGGGGTTCCAATGTTTGGATCGGATTCGGATATGGCCTGATCCGATCCGAACCCGACCCGTTGCCATCCCTAACCTTAGGGGCACCAACTAATGTCTTGAGCTTGAATGTCCTAAGAAAATGATTGGAAATTAATACGTGAAAGATGTATAATTCATCTTCCTAACTTGAACTTGAAGTATAAGATAATTAACTCTTGTACATGTTTAATCATCCAAAGAAATGGATTGAGAACTTGGATATAAGATGATAAAATCTGGTATATGTATTGAATGTCTTGAATGTCTTGAATGTCCTGAATGTCTTGAATGTCTTAAGTTGAGACAGTAACTTGAAGTATAAGACAATAAAATCTTGTACATGACTTGAACATCCAAATAATTGGATTAAGACTTGAATATAAGATTATAAATCTTGTACGTGCCTTGACACCAATATATGTGTATGGTAATAAACTTGAAAGATCCTTGATGTGTATATGCAAATCTTGCATATAGTTACTTGATAGAATGTGGCTTCTTGATTACTTGATACATGGTATGAATAACCAAAAGAGTTGGGATATGAAATTAGATAGAGAATAATTAACTCTACTACGCATTTGAATTTGATACGTGTATATTGTAAGTGCTATGAACAAACACTAAAGTGCTAGTGATTGGTTTTAATCGTGTATATACTCAATGAAGTATATAAAGAATAAAGAAGATATCTTGTCTTGAAATGGGTTCCTAAAGAAAATAGGGACTAGTGTAATATGAAGATAATTCATATAATCGTGAATACTACGATTTAAAGTAATAAGAATACCTACAGAACACAATATGTGTTGGAAAATGTATTCGATTACTAACGATACATATACGCGAGATATGAGTGTGACTAGGTATGATGTGACCTATTCTACTGCGTATTTAGAGTCTAAGGTATTGGGCTCTATTTGATAGTAAGGGTATCGCGATAGACAATTTAATGTGTTAAACGTGATATGAATATGTACGTGCAAACTTGGCATGTGACAAAGTGATATAGAATGATATACCTGTTAGTACCCGACCTGAAAATGAGTTTATTAGGACTTTCCCAAAAATACAAGGACTTTATAGGAATTAGAAATCTTGCAAAGACTTGTCCCGGATTCCCGAAATATCTCATTTATGGCAAAATCTATCAAAATAGGTAACAAATGGTTTCCTTAAAACCATGCAGAAACCCTAGCTTAAGAATCAAGTCAGCCTGCAACCTTGGCCACGCGGCCAACCTTGCTGCGCGTTGATCTTGGCCACGCGGCCACTCTTGTCACCGGCTTCAACCATGGCCAGGCGGCCAACCTTGCTTTGGATGATCCTGACCATCAGATCTTCCCATCAGCCTACTATATAAACCATTCCATTCCATTGGTTTTAGGGCCCGATTTGGAGAGCTCTAAATACGAATTTTGGAGTTCTTAAACACTATTTTGCTCTCTAATTAGCATTCAAACCTCCAAGAAGATCAAGGTTTATTACTTGCCAACATAGGTAAGTTTTCTAACTTTTCCTTCATGTTCTTGCATCATTTTTAATGTAGATCTTTTATATTCATGTTCGTACATGTTTATTCATAGTTTCTTCATATGCTTCGCATGTTCATGCATATGTTCATAATATGTTCTTCGCATGTTCTTCGTGTTCATAGATTAAAACATTATTTATGCTATATTTAGGGTTGTGATCTTCATAATTACATGTTATTTCATAGCCGATGATGATCGAGGGTTCATCAACCCGAGGATGATCTAGGAACTACTTCTAAACCCTAAACTTTAGGTAATTCCCCCCTCATTATGCATGATCCCGATTCTTCTGCCTATTCTAATTCTCTGCGAACTACGTTGACCTGAGCTTCTCACATTGAGAGGAACGTAGGCAATCTTCGGATCCGGTCTAAATCACTAACACACTACTAACACATTCATCATGATAGAAAGACCGATCAATTCGGGCAATAGGAGTGATAACGTTCAATATTCTTCTCTTGTTGTAATTTGACCCCCGAACCCACTAAAAATGATTTTTTCAATGTTTTGGCTTTAATTAAAACGGCGTGGCGACTCTCATAATTTTAATGTCGTTAAGAATATTCCCTTTGTAAATAAAAATAATCAAAAGATACTTCCCATGCGTCGCTTCATCGGAAAGGGGTATTCACAGTGGCGACTCTGCTGGGGACTGCTTTGAAACTTTTTCAAACTTAGTGGGTCTAACTTTCGTCACATCATGATGCTTGCCATGTTTACACATGCACACGCTTGCCATGTTTACACATGCACACACCTGCCATGTTTACACATGCACCTCACATACTTGCCATGTTTACACATGCACACACCTTGCCATGTTTACACATGCATACGCCTGCCATGTTTGCACATGCACACTTGCCATGTTTACACATGCACCTCACATACTTGCCATGTTTACACATGCACCCTACATACACTTGCCATGTTTACACATGCACACACCTTGCCATGTTTACACATGCACACGCTTGCCATGTTTGCACATGCACACTTGCCATGTTTACACATGCACCTCACATACTTGCCATGTTTACACATGCACCCGCGCACTCCGCCATATTAATACTTGTACCTTGTATCTTGTATCCTTGGACCTTTGTTATTTTCGCCTTAGTATTAGGGTCAAACGAAACTCTGCTATGCTCCCTTGTACATTATTCTCTCTCTCTCTCTCTCTCTCTCTCATGCATTGCATTGCATCATCCTAACATTAAAAACTTCTCTATTTTCTCCTTAAAAAGAATTAGTTTCTTGCCACACACTACCACTAGTCCGTGTCAGCACTGCACAGGTCCCCATTACCCGGAGTATTCGATGTGCAGGAATTTGTGCGCTACTGCCGCACTCTTTTCGAGTCACTCGTCTATTCCACTCACCGTATATGGTGGGAACATTTTACCTAACCCGTGTCAACCCACACTAGTATAGGTAACACACCTAGGTTTTGACCGGTTGGTTTGGCTAGCTTTTTCTTAATAGTCAATTAACGTGCTGTCTATGTCGAGTCATCCCCAAGTCAATGATGAATCGAGATCTTTGAGAGAAAGTGCACAAAAAAGTGATTTCCCTACAAGGGACGTGCCATGGTGAGATGAGTGTTTATTGTCAAGATCTCCGCTCATCATTAACTTGCGTAGGATGCAACATAGACATCACGTTAAATGCCTCTAAGGAAAGGTTAGCCGTAGGATCCGATTGTTGGTGGAAGCCGCTTGCCCTATAGGACCCTCGCCCAAATTGTCCGTTTGGGGGTGTGCAATGCGGGTGAAAAACGAGGGGTCTATAGACGTAGTGATGGCCTCCACTGATCGTAGTCCTCTAACTAGTTGTGAAAAAGGGGTATCCCTTCCAACCAATTAGGATGTTAATAATGTATGTTTTTGTAAATTAAAATATACTTTGCATGAGCCTTCCCCCTCTCCTAAAAGCTTCATTTCCCTTCAACCTTTCAGCAAAGCAAGTTTGGATCCGTTCGGGTGGTCGACTACAACGTGAAGCTGCTATTCCGTCCACGTTCTCAGTCTCGTCATCAGCAATGTCAACTCCCGCTTCAGCTTCAGCCTCTGCTCCTCCTGTTAGTGCCGCCGAGCTCAACACTGAGGCTACTCTCAATGGTATTCCCCCAAGCCTCCAGAACTTCCTCGCCGGTCTCGAAGCCAAGATCAAGAATCTCGAGGAAAGCAACAAGATGTTGGAAGACCAGAACCAACAGTTGAAGGGCCACATTCAACAAAAGGGAACTAAGCTTGTACCCGATGGTGAGAATTTCATTTATGTCGAGGATGAAGAGGTCAATACCAACTGTCCCCCCCCCTAACACCAATGCCACTGCCTTCCCATTCCCAAGCTACCGCAATGTTCCACCTCCTTCTCTCTACACCCAACAAGGCTTCACTACCATGAGCAAGAACAAGGCTGTCTATGAACCTTCCCCTGAACTGCTTGGTGGCTACCTCTCTGCTAGCAAACTACCCGCACCCTCGTTGCCTCTGAGTATTGGGATGGCCGCTGCTACTACTTCCACTACTCCTCCCGTCACTCTGTCAGAACCTATCCCCGACATCTCCAATCACCCTGTGGTCACAGCCATGCAAGAGCAAATGCGCAAGTTGATCGAGACTGTGGATAAGCAAAGTGCACCGACTACCAAGACAATCAACCCTAGCCAAGTAGGGGCTCTCCCCAAGGATTTCAAGATGCCTAAGGTGGCAATGTTTCATGGTGACTCGTGTCCTAAGACTCATTTGGATAGTTATGTGTTGGCCATGAGGGCTCGTGACTGCACCAACGAACAAATGGCTCGCCTATTCCATAGCACTTTGGATGGTATAGCTCTGCGTTGGTTCTTGGGGTTAGAACCAAGCGAGAGGCAAACGTGGGATCAAATTAGTGCCATTTTCTGTGAGAAGTATCAAGCTAACTTGGATTGGCATGTGAATCGAACCGACCTTGAGAACACTATGCAAAAGCCCGGCGAGGCTATTTATGATTTTTACAAGAGGTGGAATCATCGGTTGTGCGAGGTCCAATACCCACCAAAAGCGAAGGAACATAAACAGATTTTCTACAAGTGCTTGCTACCGGAGATGAAAGCAGCTATAGGTAATGGTTACTTCCCTGATTTGCGGGAAATGGTTGACGCCGGAGTAAGGTACGAAGCAGGGTTCACTGGGATTGTGCCGCCAAAGGAAAGTCCAAAGACCAACAACAACAACTCCTTCCGCTACAAGGCTCCTACTGCACCTGCGCCTCCTAGGGGTGGAAAGGAGGCCGTCGGCCAAGTAAATATGGTCCAGAAAGAGGTCCCGCTAGATGTCCAAGCCGTAACAAGGAATGGGGCTCCGCCGAAAGAGAGAGGGAGCACTTTGACGATTTTGGAATGCCTATGGGGAAAGTCTTTGACGTGTTAGTCAAGAGAGGTCTTATCAAGCCTTTGGAGAATTACCAACCCGCCTACCCAAGAACTGATTTGGACGCCTCCAAGTTCTGCAAGTATCACAAGCACATCGGGCACACAACGGATTGTTGTATTCAATTGAAGCGCGTAGTACAAGGGTTGATCAATGACAAGAAGATTGAGAAGCCTAAGGGTCCTAATGTGGTAAATAACCCTCTTCCTAACAATGGGGGTGGGGTGAATATGGTGCAAACATGCGAGATCAGTATCCTAGAGCTCATGGATGCCTTTGACAAGATAGGGCTCACGATGGTGGATATCTTCATGGCATTGGTGAAGTTAGAAATGCTCGAACCGTTAGAAGGACACCTTCCCCGTCTTGGTTGCGATTTATCAAAGTTTTGCCACTACCACAAGTGCACCGATCACACTACCGAAGAATGTTTTGAACTCAAGAAAGCCGTGCAAGAGCTCATCCACAAGGGAGTAGTCGAAGACCCTAGAGATTATGTAGCTAGCAATGTACTCATGGTAGAACTTAGTGAGATCACTGATCCGGCCAAGCCTGTTGTGGCGGACTGTGATGAGATGGGTTGTATTCCAATGACTAATAATAAAGAATCTTCTTGCTACTTGTTGTCTTTAGAAGAACTAGTGAGTGAAGTCGAATCTCTAGAGGAAGAGAGTCCTAAGCCCTCTCAACCTCTTTCTTGGGCCGAAATCTTCGAGGAGGCCGAAAAGACCGAAGTTTCGCCCCCTTGTCATGACACGCCATTGTCTTTGGAGGAGTTACGGGGAGAAGTCTGTCTCCTTACAAGATCCGGTCAAGTGTACCAATCCGACCCGAAGGGAGCAAAGAAAGTATTTGGGAAGGAACCCGAGCAAGCCGACCTAGACAAAGAAGACCCTATCCTCACTCAACTCAAACAAACCCAAGCCCATATTTCACTATGGTCCCTACTCACCTCCTCCCTAGCCCATCGCCTCATGCTCGAGCAAAACCTCGCCGCCACCATGGTACCATCCACTATTACCCCGGAAGACGTCACCCACATGATTGGTAATATCCACTATGGAAACATCATCACTTTCTCGGAGCTAGACAAGCCAGTGTTCGGAGTTGATCATAATGAGCCTTTATACATCACTATCGAAGTAAATGGCAAAAAGATTCCCCGTGTATTCATTGATAATGGTTCTGCTATTAATATCCTGCCTTCAAGGATGATGGATGTGGTTGGCATTCATGGTGTTGATTTACACCCATCCAAGCAAACCATCAAAGCTTATGATTCTACATGCCGCGCCGTGATAGGTGAAGCCACCTTGCCCATTACCATCGGAACAAAGATCCTGCCAACCGACTTCCACGTCATAGACATCCCCGCAACCTTCTCACTCCTCCTTGGCCGGCCATGGTTACATCAGTCGGGCACTGTCCCGTCTTCCCTGCACCAGTGTGTGAAATTTCAATCTGGTAATGAAGTGACCATCATCTACAGCGATCTCGTAACTGCCCAAGGGACGGACACCAAGGGCGTTCATGTCTTACAGATTCAGCATGGGGAAGAGAGCAGACTCTTCAACGGTTTTGAAATAGTGGCTCAAGCACAGATCTGCACCATCGACCTCACCAAAATAACGGACAAAGTGGCACCTGTTGTCAAGATACTGCGTAACATGGGTTTTATACCGGGGCTGGGCCTAGGTAAGAACTCGCAAGGCCCCACATAATTGGTTGAAGAGGTTAATCATCGAGGGTTGTTCGGTCTAGGATACACCCTTACTCCTGAAGACAAGATGGAGCAACAAAGGATAGAATCGCTTAAAAAGATGAAGCTTCCCTACAAAAAGCCTGAAATGCGGCCATACCGCCCGTCCCTGAATAGCTACTTTGTCAGGGAAGGCGAGGAGTTTTCATGTTTTGAGTTCGCTGAGCCATGGATTGACCACACCGGGAAGTTGCAGAAAGGGTTCGAGATTTTCAGAGATGTGGAATTCGATCGGTCCAACATGAAGCTGACTTACATGGAATATGACAAAGCCACGGGCAGAGTTAGAACCATCAAGCATGAGTACTCCACCAAGGTGGCAGATGACTTGGCAGATCAACTTGAAGCCGCAACCCTTGACAAGTCAGCGATAGAAGCCGCAGAAACTCCAAGTTTAACTGAGACGTGGGACGGCCAATATCTGCTTCAACACCTGGGTAATCTGGGGCTGCACGAAGACATGGTTGCCGTCATCGGAGTCGATTCTGAAGATAAGGTGGACCCAAGGACATTGGTGGTACCCATGGGGGACAAGCTCAAGAATTGGTGCATCATTGGGGGACCCATAGCTACTCCGGAATTTATGGTGGGAACACTGGGGCTTAATCCTTCTCCTGTCGCCACTCCTGCAGCATCTCCTGTCACTCACCCAAAATCCCCGTCCCTAGAGTCTAGTGTTTTACATTTTGAGTTTGAGTCTTCCTCTAAGTCTGACGACCTTACGTCCGAAGACTATGATCTTGTCGCAAACGCTATTTTTCCTTTTGCCATCAATGAAACCCTCGACCTTTCCGAGTATCCCTCCATAATCACTCTTTTAACTGATAAATTGGCTAATGATCAAACTAATGACATACACTTAGTTAATAATGATTCATTAGAAGAGGCAGACACAGACCAATTAAATGATGAATACATTAAAGAAATTTCAGAACAGGTTATTAATCAAAAAGAGTCTGGAGCCCAAGCTGCCGATGAGGTGTTAACATGTGTGAATTTGGAGACCGAAGCTGGGCCTAAGGAAACGCAGATTGGAAACTTCTTCAGCAGAGCCGAAAGGGAAGCACTGATTGAGCTACTCAAAGAATATGTGGATGTGTTCGCATGGTCTTATAAGGACATGCCGGGGCTCGATAACTCGATCGTAGAGCACAGAATCCCGACAGCACCAGACGCTAAGCCGGGCAAACAGAGGCTGCGCCGTATTAAGCCGGAATGGGCTTCGCAAGTGAAAGAAGAGATTGAGAAGCTACTCCGTGTGGGTTTCATCAGGGTGATCGAATATCCAACTTGGTTATCAAATCTGGTGACTGTCAAGAAATCCAACGGTAAAGTCAGAATATGTGCGGATTTTTGGGATCTCAACAAAGCTACGCCGAAGGATGACTTCCCCCTGCCAAATATCGACATGTTGGCGGACGCGACCACCCATTATGAGTCCAAGTCGTTCGAGACAACTGAGGAGAACCAAGAAGCGACCCCCTCCACAACCTCGGTAAGGACCATCAGTCGGCGAGTTCGAGCCGTGTTGAAGATGCAGTCTCCTCGGAACAAAGCCGAAAAGGAAGAACTCATCAAGTTACTGCAATACCTCAACCATTTTACAACAGTAGGGGAACCAACACTCAGAGAAATAGAAAGGGCCCGCGACCAAGAATGGAGTTCGAGATGTGAGTTTGCATTATGCTGCCTCAAGGAGTACCTCGCGAATACCCCAATCCTGCACCCGGCACATGGGAATGAACTTCGGACCCCAACACCAACGACAAAATTGTGGCCCTCGCGCCAAGAAAAGAAGATCAGTGAAAAACTGCAAAGATTTTCGGAAAAATACCCCCTCTCAGTCCACCGATACACAAGAATGGGGACCCCTTTCAAAATATTGTTCGACCAACTGAAACAAATGGGCAAGATGCAACCTTTAGGGGAACATTCACTACTCTCCGAATTACCACCCCTTCAACCATTTGAACCTACCAAAAGTTGCTCTTACCACCAAGACGAAGGCCACGACACCAACGACTGTGTCGCTCTACAAAGGAGAATCCAAGGCTTGATGGACGCGAACATGCTCACCAGCGTGAGAGGATTTTGGTTCTATAGGGAAGGCAAAAACTTAGAACTCCTCGGTTGCTGCGAAATCGAGCCTTATGTGAAGAACGACTCGGAGGTACCCTCGCACCTGACTGCAGAAACGATTCAAGACATCTCAAGAGAAATAGAGGATTTGAAGCAACGCGTCGACGCAATGACCAAAGCTCGAGGCGCGCAACAAGACTAGACAGAATGGCAGATTTGGACGGCAGCCCGCTTAAGGAACCAGTCAACATCCGCAAGCTCAGACGCTACTACGACTAGACTCCCCCTCAAAAAAAAAAAAAAAAAAAAATGTTTACTACGCAAAAGAAACCCGATAGACTGAAAACCCGCAAAGGGCGGTCTATGCAAAATAAGGGTGCGTACAAAGCTCGCTAGATTGAAAACCCGCAAGGGTGGTCTAGGCAAAAGTTATAGCATTCCCCCTTCTATCTTCCCTTTCTTTAAAATCATTCTAGTCCGACTGGAGTGAACTACGGTGACCTGAGCCCCTTAGTCCTATTTGTAAAAGGGGAACGTAGGCAGCCTTTCAAAAGGTGCGGTCTAAAAAAACAAATAAACATCCAAATCATGTCACAAAGCAATAAAGATAGAAGTTATATTTTCTGAAAGCAAAAGTTTTATTTCCATAGTCATTGCATGTTAACACTTATTTGATGAGTCTAAGATTGACATACTTTTTGAATAAATAACCTATTCTGAAATTGAAACTAAGACAAAAATAAACTAAATTAAAACAATGTGTTTGCAACGACTATGGAAGGATCATCGGAATTACTCCTTAGTGCCACTCGTGCCTTCGGTCTCTTTCTTCTTAGTTTGACCACGACGAATCTTTTTCTTGTTAGGTTTCTCGCAAAACCTCCTCTCAAATTCACTAACCCCTTTAGCTTTGACACTAGGAGTCTCCCCATCCTTTCTCTTCCTTGAAGTCCCCGCTCCATCTCCATTAGCCATGCTCTGGCTCCTCTTCCTTTCATAGGTCATCGCCTCCTTTATCCTCAATGAACAACTAGGAGCACAGGATGCTAAAATAGTGCCCCTTAGGGTCTCTAAAGTCTGCTCCGCTTGGCCAAGTCTCTCCATAAACCAATCCAAATACTTTCGTGATAGGTAGGTGTTGTTGGTGTTGGTGTTGGTGCCCTAGGCACGTTTGTTAAACGTTGTATAAGTTATCATTTTATTCATAATAATAAAGAGATAATAAGATTATTATTATGGCTCGTGTTTGCTTATAATAATATCCGTCCCTAGAGCTTGTTAAGCACTTGTATAAAGGCTAAATGATCATGGGATGATCATGTTAGATTTATGGGTACTTGTTTGGAACAAGGTACTGGACATGACCCGCGGTATGAGATTTATGTCATGGTCGATGTCATATATAAATCTCATATTAGTTATGTTATTTGAATCCTTAGACATGAAGTTATTATAGTCTTCCACTTGATGAACATTATGTTTGACATATTCAAACGCTGCCTTAACACGGTAGTTATAAAGGGTATGATTGGCATGATTGGATTCACGTAGGGAAGAATAATAAGCCAAATGGATTTGTCCCTCTTCGGAGAGATGTCAAGCTTGGGCCCCTCGAAGGAATGATGTTGGTGAAATGTTTGGCCAAACTCAAATGGATTGATTGGATCAATATCATTTGGATTATCAACATATCCGGAATCGAGAAAGTATTGAACAATACAAGTTGACTTGTTGACCATGACTTGTGTTCAATGACATCGTGGACAAAGGGATTGTGACATGTTCTAAAAGGAATGCGAACTTGTATCTAGTTACACTATTTGGGTAGGTATGACGGTTTGCTAGAACCTAATCATATCTTATGGGTTCATGTTTGGGCTCATTGCCAACTTAGTGTAATCCTAGAGGGTCACACACAAATAGAACGAATCGTAAAAGACTAAATGGGAATTATGGAAAAATATCAGTGTTTGGCTCTGGCACGGTCGTGCGCCTTAAAATGGCACGGTCGTGCCATAAATCCAAACCAAGGCAAACCTGTCGACATGATTGGCACGACCGTGCCAAATTACCAAGCACGACCGTGCCGAAAATGGGCGGTTGGGGAATTCGCGCGGACTAGATGGCACGACCGTGCCAGATTGTAGGGCACGACCGTGCCAGACAAGTCGGGCAGAATTCCTTGTTGCCTAATTTGGTGACGGGATTTAGGTTTCCTAAGTCCTTAAGGGTTAAGGATTAGGACCTATTTAAGGATCCTTTCAGCAGTCATTAAGCACATGATTATGAGTGCCTCCAAAGGGTTTTGAGAGGTTATTTTCTTGTTCTAAGATCCCACAAGTGAAGAACAAGAATATTCATAATTCCGTATAGTTCTTACAATTGTGAAAGCGTGTTTCATAATTTGGTCTAGCAACCAAGATCAAGTGTTCTTGATATTCGTTCGTGGTGTGGATACCGCTAGAGGGTGAAACTTATCATCTTCATAGTTCGTGATTCTTGCTTTGTTCATGATCAAGATTTCAAGTCTCCATCGAATTCAAGGTTGCAAAATCAAAGGAATCAAGGGTTAGTATCTAGTATTCATTATGTTGTATTTGACTTAATCATATGAATGGATCTATGGGCTTTGGGTTTTATAAATTTTAAATGCTTAATTCCGCTGCGCATGTTACTACGAAACCCAACAGTTGGAGCGTGTGATGAGAGTCCTATGGCTAAAACCGGCCTCGTCCCACATTTGAGAAAGGAGAACCGAAGCGCTATCGTCCAAATGAAGTATGCCAAAAGGAAAACGTGTCCTCTCCTCATCCCAACCCTCGGGGATGGTTTGCACTAGACCATATTGACGGAGTACTCTAGCAGAGTAGTAAAAAGTGGTCCCAGAAAGTGACGGAACTTTAATCATGTGAAGCCCTACCTGCTTCACCCTCGCAGAATTAATGTGCCAATGGGGCACCACCCACTTGATGTCATTGGTTACCATCTCCGCCAAATACCTTTCCCAACCCTTGAGAGTCATGCCCTCGAACCTCTCCTCCATACCCCTAATACGGTGCATCCATGGGGCCACCGCCGAAGAAACCGCTGGCTTGTTCACTCGGAGCCTTTCTTGTAACCACATAGTTAAAAGTCTATCACTGCCGCACGGCATCCCGCCATAAACCGCAAGATGAGGAATCCCACAAATGATCTCCCTAAGGATGGCCGGTACAATGTCATGTCCCGAACGAGCCGCATTCACCATGGTCAAACATCCCGCACTAGCACATCCGACTTCGGAAGGGAAAAGAATAGAAGTAAATAAACACAATGCTAGATGGTCCAAAGAACGGTCCGAGGTCACATCCGCGTGCATGAAGTGCCTTGGCATCCAAGAAAGGTCGACGTAACCACCTCTAGCATACTTACCAATATCATCTGCGGGCACACCAAAAGTTATCAACTTGTCGTGCAAAGAAATAAAATCAAAGGGCAATGCAAGTGTACCCTTCCCTTCACAACTGCAAAGCGCCTTAATGTCTTCATAAGTGGGTACCATCTCATTAAAAGAAAAGTTGAAAACATGAAGAGTGTTGTTCCAAAACTTCCCACAAGCTTGCAAGAGGTTAGTGTTGGAGTTCATGTGCAAGAATGACCAAAGACACTTGATCCCATAGTGCTTCTCAAACTTCCTACGACAAGGACCGGATATCTTGGCAACCCACTTCTCCAAAGATGTTATGAAAGCTCCTTTTTCAAGTCTAGAAAGCCTTGCATTGTGATCCATGGCAAAAGAAGAGCAAGTTGATGATTGGAACTCAAAATTGACCAAAAGAGGGGCTGGTACGAAGTTGAATAGGACACAAACTCCCATTAAATACTACACAACTTCTGATTCTTGCCAGGAAAAGGAAAACCGGAGGCGGCGCAGGGATTGGCCACGCGGCCACATATGCTCTTGGTCACGCGGCCGATGTTGTCTTTGGCCAGGCGGCCAACTTTGCTCCGGGCCTTGCCATGGCCACGCAGCCACTATTGCCCCATGCAGAAAATCCAGTTTGTTTCCTCCCACTCCGTAACGGATCCATGCAACTACGTACCTGCCCCGTCCCGTGGCTCATGCATTGTATAAAATTAGGAACATTTATAAAATAACTAGTTTGCACAAGTAGGCTCCCACAATAAAATTGCATTTTAGAACATAATATACATACATGCATTTTGTACATCTGTTCTATACATACATATCCCTCTACTCTCTACTAGCTAACAATGTAGGAAATAAAGATGGAAGGATGGGCCCCGCCTAATCAGAATCCTCCTCCGTGGTGTCTCCACGCCGCGCTAAAGCTCAAGAGCTACCAGCACCCGAACTCCGTCCCCAGACCGCTCGACCACCAGTGTGAGAAGAGCCCGCACCATTCAGAGACCGCTCACGACGCTGGGGTGAGGCAACGTCGTCCCTCTGACAAGTACATGAATGGTACGCCTCCCTCAGTAAGCGCATCAACATGTTCTCCCGCCGGGCTGAACGGATATATGCCTCCCGAGTCACCTGAAAGGGAAACCAAGGCAATGATTATAATGCAGAAAGAAATAAGTGTGTGCAAACATGACCAATATAAAGCACAAAGCTATACCCCAGCGTCGGGCGGAGGAATGAATGTCTCTTCAACAAGATCTGCATCAGTCGGCTCCAAGCTCAGCTCCACCTCCCAGCCGCCCCTCATCACTCTCACGCTACTCGAGCGAAGGGGCATGTCAACCAAAGGCCTACTCCTACCTACATAACGGGCCGAGCTCGATCCCTCTCCGGACAACATCCTAGCCCGTACCTGAGGGCTGATCAACCGAGTCCGCACATAGCCGGCATAGTCGTCACTCCCTCTGTAATGCTCTGCCGGAGTGGGAGCCAAGAAAGTCGCCAACCTCGCGGGACGGAGCATATCCCGAGGAGGGTCATAAGGAGCCCACGGTAACGCACCAGCCCTGTGCTGACGAACCACCCTCTCTCCGAGATACATGGCCTCCCCGGTGAGACCCACAAGAAGAACCCTAGAGGCGGTCAACTCCACTACATAGGGACCCACCGAAGCCTCATTGGCCGGACTCTATGGGTAAAATCTAACCCCGACAGGCTCAGACATCGCGAACACCCTCCTCAGATAAGCAGCATCCACCGTCTTCCTATCCCGGTTCCTGCGGGGAGGAGCCCGGTTGCCCTTGCACCAGTATGACATGATGGGAACAACCTTGTTGGCACTCATCACCAACTGAAAAGGGGCGACACCGAAGACCTCGTACACCCAAGCCTGTGCATATAATGAGAGAGGCATTTCAGACCAAAAGATAGAGCAGAAGTCTCAACAAGTGAAAAGAAAGGTAGTCAAGAGCATACCTCAAAGGCGAACTGAAACCCGTCAAAGGCCGACGAGCTAGCCCTCGAGCAATGATCCAAAGCCCGATAAATCTCAGCCAAACTGGCTCCACCCCAAGAAATCCCGCCGACTAGGTCCAAGTCTACAAAAGCCCCTAGCAGTGAGTACCGACAGACAGTAGCCCCACTGGGAAACAAGATCTCTGAAAAGCTGTACCATAAGAACAGCTGGACCAAACAATCCAAATCATACTCCCCCCTACCAAAGGCTTCAATAGCCACCTCCACCAAGCGGTTCACCTTCCCGGCCTCTACTCCATAACCCTTGACACCTCCCCCCAGATCAGTGTCAACTCCCAACAGAGCCTGCCTATAGTCCCGCCGCTCCGCCAAGCTCTCATCAAAAGGTAAAGGGGTAGCAGTAAACCTCAACCCCATGATAGCCGCGAAATCCGTCGGCGTGATGGTAATCTCTCCCCAACTAAAGTGAAAGGTATGGGTGGTATCCCACCAGAACTCCCGGCACACCTCTATCACCGCTGCCACCTTCAGGGTGCCCCCAACCATGCGGACACTGTCAAAGAATGGGCCAAAGCCCATAGCCTCGATCCGAGCACGCAAACCGCCCGGTCCCTCCGGCAGGGACACCCACAGTTTACCCACAGTCACTGTGGACCCACGAGCCTTGATCCTCTGCAGGTAAACACAGCACAGGTACGTTACCATTCTAGCAATCTACAATTCTAGCAATTTAAATTCTAGCATTCCATTATTCTAGCATTTTATATTATGTGCATAAAACATACAAATGTGCGAGAAGGAGAGGAGTGAAAATTCGAAATTTACCTCTCGCGTCTCCGGAAGCCCCATCGACCAATGGCGCTCAGAGTCGATGTAAAAATCGTAATCTTGGTCGAACGTAAACCGCAGAAGATTATCGCGATAATTCTGAGTCGCGGCTTGTGGTCTCAAACCGCCCCGTGGAATCAAGGGCGCCGCTTCAAAGCCCGCTCCTGGGTCAGCCCCTACATTTCCTCCGCCCTGAGCATCACCGTACCCCTCTCCTTGTTGCTCTTGTTGTAGAAGCATATACCCACCTTGGCCCGGAAAATCCCTAAATAACGCCTCATTGATCCAATCTGCTATAACTTCAAGAAATATGTGAAATGAAGTCTTTAAAATTATCAAAATCTGAGCTTTCTCTCTCTAAAAACTCAATTTTCTCTCTCTAACTCGTCAACAATGGAGGAAGGAAGAAGAAGAAAGAAGAAAAGAAGAAGAAGAGGGAGGGTTTCTGGTGATGTGACCAAGAGTCAGCCCGCCGGCAACCTTGGCCACGCGGCCACTTATGTGCTTGCGACCCCAGCCGTCAGATCAAGCGATCCGCGTGAAGGAGATCTGACCACTCAGCGGTCTTGGCCACGCGGCCACTATTAAAATTCAGTGTGTTTGGCCACGCGGCCAACCTTGCCCCTTCAGATAAAATTCCATTTTTGCCCTTGATCTTTTCCCTTTAATTCATTTTAAGTGCCCTTAGCACTATTTTGACTGATATTCGTTACCTTTGGGTACGGAAAGCCCCTTAAAATTTCCATTCTTCACCAAATATTTGCTTAGGATTCGTATGATTGCAGAGACTTCGGCGCCTCTATGACATACCATCCTAGATCAATCGTAATTGGCAGAAGCCTCGGCGTTTCTGTTTGCGAGAGATCCAGCATCTATTTTAGGATTAGTATGGTTGTAGAGACTTCGGCGCCTCTATGACATCTGTATCCTTGATCGATCGTGGTTGGCAGAAGCCTCGGCGTTTCTGTCTGCGAAAGATCCAGCATCTATTTTTAAGATTCGTATGGTTGTAGAGACTTCGGCGCCTCTATGACATATGCATCCTTGATCGATCGTGGTTGGCAGAAGCCTCGACGTTTCTGTTCGCGAGAGATCCAACATCTATTACTTTAGCGCAATCGGCAGGAACCCTGGCGATCCTGGTTGCGTTTACCATTCCATCTTGGGATTATTTAGACAACGTAGTCTTTAATTTTCCAAATAACTTCATTGCTTACGAATGTTCATTCTTCATACAAGATAGTATCCGTAGGTTTATTATCCACGGTAGAAGTTCGATGTCTCGTCTTTCCCCAATGTCTCTGAACTACGACCGGCTTGATTCCTCGGAGGATACGTAGGAAACCTGAAAAGGTTCAGCCACCCGACCGACGCGGTCATCTCTCATCCTCAGCAGGTGCATTTTCCCCAGCAGAAGACGTTGATCCCTATTAGAGGATAATCATTACCAATTTCCCATCAGATTTGAACTACGTTTGGCTTGATTCCCCCGTGGATACGTAGGTCGCCTGTCAAGGTTCAGCCGTTCCCTTACCTTTCATCTGTTTTGAAACTCATGTTTCAGACGGATCCTTCTTTTATCGTCGACCCCACATTGCCTTGCAAGAAGCGTCGCCGAGGGGCTACTGTTAGTACCCGACCTGAAAATGAGTTTATTAGGACTTTCCAAAGATACAAGGACTTTATAGGAATTAGAAATCTTGCAAAGACTTGTCCCGGATTCCCAAAATATCTCATTTATGGCAAAATCTATCAAAATAGGTAACAAATGGTTTCCTTAAAACCATGCAGAAACCCTAGCTTAAGAATCAAGTCAGCCTGCAACCTTGGCCACGCGGCCAACCTTGCTGCGCGTTGATCTTGGCCACGCGGCCACTCTTGTCACCGGCTTCAACCATGGCCAGGCGGCCAACCTTGCTTTGGATGATCCTGACCATCAGATCTTCCCATCAGCCTACTATATAAACCATTCCATTCCATTGGTTTTAGGGCCCGATTTGGAGAGCTTTAAATACGAATTTTGGAGTTCTTAAACACTATTTTTCTCTCTAATTAGCATTCAAACCTCCAAGAAGATCAAGGTTTATTTCTTGCCAACATAGGTAAGTTTTCTAACTTTTCCTTCATGTTCTTGCATCATTTTTAATGTAGATCTTTTATATTCATGTTCGTACATGTTTATTCATAGTTTCTTCATATGCTCGCATGTTCATGCATATGTTCATAATATGTTATTCGCATGTTCTTCGTGTTCATAGATTAAAACATTATTTATGCTATATTTAGGGTTGTGATCTTCATAATTACATGTTATTTCATAGCCGATGATGATCGAGGGTTCATCAACCCGAGGATGATCTAGGAACTACTTCTAAACCCTAAACTTTAGGTAATTCCCCCCTCATTATGCATGATCCCGATTCTTCTGCCTATTCTAATTCTCTGCGAACTACGTTGACCTGAGCTTCTCACATTGAGAGGAACGTAGGCAATCTTCGGATCCGGTCTAAATCACTAACACACTACTAACACATTCATCATGATAGAAAGACCGATCAATTCGGGCAATAGGAGTGATAACGTTCAATATTCTTCTCTTGTTGTAATTTGACCCCCGAACCCACTAAAAATGCTTTTTTCAATGTTTTGGCTTTAATTAAAACGGCGTGGCGACTCTCATAATTTTAATGTCGTTAAGAATATTCCCTTTGTAAATAAAAATAATCACAAGATACTTCCCATGCGTCGCTTCATCGGAAAGGGGTATTCACAATATCCTACTACTTGTTTGAGGTCTGTTATTAATAGACTCTAACTTGGATTGACTGTGTTATATGGACACTCTACGTGCCATTGTTAGATTGATTTGTCTTCGCAATGATTGCGTACGTGTACTTGTATTCTCGTGAGTACATGATACATGACTACATGGTGCATATTCTCGTGAGCACATGATACATGACTACATGGTGCATATTCTCGTGAGCACATGATACATGATTACATGGTTCATAAAGACTGGTCCATTAATATGGGACTTAGTTCTATTCTCGTAGTTCAAGTAAACATCTACTTGTGCATTCTCGTGTGAGTCCAACTGGCTTATTTGGTTCAGAGGGGTGTATAGGTTCACGCTTATTGCGAGGGCTGGGGCATAAGTGATAATCGTGGGTCTATGCATGCGGTCTGTTTTTCCCTTACTACCGGCCATAGTAAGGGCTTAACATCCTATATTGGAGCAATACGCCTGATATAAGTGAATGCTAATCTCGTGAACACCTCGTGAATATTGTTCTTGTGAATGACACTGGTTACCGAGTCTTCTTATATACTGCATAGCAGTCTCTTGATCTTGATCGTGGTTGTCCTCAGCTATACAAGCATCGACAATAATGGTATTCTTGGGAGAAATAAGGAAGGATTCAGGTAATGATACGTGATAGGCCTATGTGCATCTTGGTGAGTTGGTCTAGCCTCTCACACTACTTGACTACTTGTTACCTGATTATATCTTGAGCTTGATTACTTGTTGAGTTGGCTTAGCCTCTCCTATACTTGTTACTTGATGATACTTGATATATGATTACTTGAGTATCTACTTGAATTGCATGATAACATGTCATGTAGTTGCATGTTAATAGCTTACTGAGATTTATCTCACCCTTTATTTGTTTCCCCCCCCAGGAAAGCAGGGGATAGTACGCAGTGAGGCTCGACATAGCTGGGAATGTACTCCATAGGATGTTCTTGTTTGAGACTAGTGTCCTTTTATACTTTGGTAAGGACGATGTTGTATGAGTTGTTAAATCATGGCTTGTTTGGGGTAGACTTGTGTAGTACTTGTTGTCTCTAGACATCTCTTGATGCCAGATGATGTGCTAGGCATGTCTTCCGCTGTATGTAACCATGTTTGGTTTTAATTTTCTTAGTCTAGAACTCGTTGTGAGCTATCTTAGCTCCTTACTCTTGAGTATATATATCATGTCAGTTTGTTTCTAACAGGTATTGTTCCTGTTTTCCGTTAGTTTCTTGTTCCTTGTTAGTTACGCGCACCAGGTTCGAGGTTCTATTAGGGGATCCTAGGACTTGGGGCGTGTCATGCCATTACCTACTATAGCAAAGGCAATTCATTGTACTTGATAATAACATGTCCATAAAAATGTGAATGGTAACTCATGCCTCAAGTCAATGCACACACTAGCCAATGCTATAGATTTCTAGTCTATCTAAAAGATTAACTTACAAAGAGGGAAAGACAGAAATATCATTCAGCGCATACAAATAATATGAGTTTTAGTTTGAGTATGCGTTTAAACTGAATGTTTAAACGTCATGCGTAGAAAATATGAGCAGTTAGTAATATGCGCATGAGGTGAAATAATGCAATCATTGTTCCACAAACGAACAGTTTGAAATGAACAAGGTTTTGGAAACTAATGATGCTATTTTTCTCATTAAAACTTGAAATGTAAAGATACAAGTTGAATGGAAAAAACAAAAGAGTGCGCACAAAAACAAAAGTGCACGAAACAAAAGCGCATAAAACATACTATGCGCAACGAGAACAAAAGATCTCAAAAAGTAGCAAAATACTTACAAAGGAAGCCTAGTCTATTTTGATGTGGCAAAGGGCTTCACGCAGCTCGTTCTGGAGGCTGTTGAACTTGTTCATGAGTTCATCTTGTTCATGAGTTCATCTTTCAAATCTTGAAACTTTTCCTGGAACTCAACAGCTTTGCCCACGTAAGTCTTCATTCCTCTACGCATATCGGAGTTATCACTGATCAGCTCATTAAAATTTACTCCGCAGTCTGTTAGAATGGCAGCCTGCGTAGCTTCCAGTCTTGTGTCGGTATGAAGGCGCTGTGTGTTGATGCTGTCTTGAATGTCGAGCATTGCATAGTCCATCTTGGCGTTGAACGCATGGGAAAAATCCGTCAAGGATTTAGTAATGCATTCTTGTTCCTTGCTCATTCACTTGCATAGGAGTTCCTTGTCCAATCTTCACAATCTGAGCTTCTAGATCAGCAAATCCTTCATGTAACCCATCTGCAAGGGTTTTCTTTAGCTCTCTCAAAATTTTTCTGAAACCACCATCAGTCGCTTCATAGGTGCACACATTATTGAGTAGTGCGCTGACATTTTCGAGATGTGCGCTGATGGATTTGAGGGAGTCCAGGATAAGTTGATCTAATATTTTAGGCATTTGATCGTGTGCCTTTTCTTGCGTAGGCTCAGAGGGATGTTCGGATGAACTAGGATTTACACTCTCCTTGCTCTCCTTCACACTTGCCTTTGATTTCTCCGCATTCTCCCCCTTAATGGTATCAATCTCCAAACGCTGCGTATCTAGCCGGTGCAGTAAAGCGGTTTATGCATTGAGGAGTTGAGTCAGCTGAAACTGCGTAGCAACTTGATTCGATTGAACAGAATGCAAGGCTTGTACGATCTGGCGTAGCTCTGTCGAAGAGGTTGGGAAAGAATAGAACTCGGGTGCTGTGGATGGAGAAGGCTTAACAAACAGAGAATGTGTGCTGCTGTCAGAGGCAGTGACATTTTCCTTCGTCGTTTCAGGTGCATCGGACGGAGTGCGGCACTTCTTCAATATTTTAGCACTGCTGCGCACCTTCTGCTTTCTGCGGGGAGAGACATGCGCGATGTCAGCACTATGGATGTCTTCTTGCGATCTTGGCACCTTGAGCTTTGGCTCCCCCTTAAAGGTAGCATCATCACTTGGAACATTCTTGCGCTTTGCGGAGGACGGTTTGATAGAGGCAGTAGGAGCAGGAGTAGGATCTGAATTTTTGATATATATCCCCTTGTTAGATTGAACTAGGAGGATGTCTTTGCTCTTCTTGGGACTGGGCTCATCAATGCCCTTCCCTTTGCATAAATACGCATCTTCTGGAGCTTCCTGCGTAGGATCAGGTTTAGAGCTGCCTGTGCGCTTTTTGCTCTTTGCATCAGGGATTGGACCTATCCAAGTTTCCTTCGGATCAGAATCGGACAGCCAGATGTTTTAGTAGTCAGCGTTGCCAATCTCACTTCGCAAGTTTTGGAGATGGATTCTTGAGTAGTACTTGGAATCACAAGTCTGCTTCTTGTTTGATTTATCCGCAACAAAGGTAGCTAGATCATCATAAGTTAACAATAGTTTAGTGATCAGCCTGCAGTGAGTTCGATACTTGGTCTTCCCTGCGTTGAGATTTTTGCTATAGCTGTTCATGCTCTTTACAATCTCATTCCAGATAATTTGAGGCCAATCAAGTTGAACATTTTCGAAGATGGACGCGCAGTATTCCCACTGCTTGGAGATGAAGTGCCCATTATTTCCGTTCTTGCAGTTGAGGGAATCTCCAATGATGGTGCACAGGTGATACATCACCTCACCAAATTCCTTTCTGTTATGCATTGGCCATTTCTTGTTCAGAGAAGGAATGTTAATAAGTTTCTGCGCAAGAGCATTTTGATGAACCTCATCATAGTTGACTGGAGATTTGAGGACTTGGAAGTTACAGAGCCTACGAATATGGTTGGGATGAACCATTACATCGCAGTTTTGAACAGAGGCCATGATTAGTTTCGTTGGGTTTCCTTCGAATTCTGCTGGGATAACTTTTGCAGTTCGGAAGAATTCATCGATGAGGGATGACACGAAGAAGGGTTGATTTAGCGTAAACAGAGGAAGAATCCCAGAGGAGTTGAGATGGTGCAGAAGGTGTCGTCCAACTGCGTCTTGAGACAGATCAGCTTCAATCACTTCCCATCCAGGGATGAAGTATAGGGGACCCTGCGTAAGACAGTAACAAGAATTAGATAATCCATTGCGCATGGAGCTGTGCGCATGCGCAAATAGCGCAAACATACCTGTGCGCACAAATCCACACAAAAAACAAAGATACGAAAATAATCATATATGGATACGCAAGGATCATGAAAGAATGCGCAGAGAGAGAATATAAAGATATGCGCAGTAATAAAAATATGCGCATGAAAAACACTTAGAGAAATATCATGAACTAAAAAATATATATATATATATATAAAAAGATGGGGCATGAAGAACACATGGAATATTCATGAATACTAAGAATATCAGAAAATCGAAAGTTGACCAAATTGAACACAAAGTATATCAAAATGACCGCATTGACCAGATGATCTCAACCATGAAAATTTTAAAGTCAAACGACAAACAATAAACTCAGAAAAGTTAGATAACCGTCCGTCTGCCAAGGAAGTTAACGGACAAAAAGTTCGACAGAAACCATATAAAACGATGATCGATCATGAAATAAACTACATTAAAGAGTAGATCAGGTTAATACGAATACATAGCAACATCTTATTTCAAGAATGATTAACAGATGAGAGAGAAATCGAAAAGGGAGGGTTTGAGAGCTTCAACCTTAATAATGGCAGAAAGTGAATAGGGAGCAGAAATTATACCATGTCTTTAACAAAGGAGTATGCAGCTTGAGAGGCTTGTTCTCGGTCTTGGTAGTGATTCGATTGAGAGCTCGACAAAGATTCAGAGAGTTCGACAATAGGCAAAGGTTTTGAAGATTTCTTGCGAGGAGCCATTATCGAAAGGAAGGTTTTCAAGGAAAGAAAAGGATTGAGATTTTACGAGAAGAATGAGCTTTGAGAGAGAAATATTGAGAGATTTAAGGTAGAGAGAAGTAGAGAGAGAATCGGTTTAAGTAGGGAAGGAAGATAAAGAGGTTAGGCGCACGATAGCGAAGAAAATTTTGGCGGAAAGGTGCAGTGGCGCAAGATAGCAATGCCACATGTCACCTTAGGGAACGCGCGTGTGCAAGCCTATGCGCGCGTGTGTCAGAGCCTAAGGGCCAGTCACCATCGTTTCATTTCCCACATAAATGATTTGGTAGGAAAGGACGTGCGCTGTCAATCAATGGCATTTAGCATTGATGACATCCGGATATGCGTAGGGGTATAAACGGTAATTCCCAAAAAAAATAAAAAATAAAGGCGCGGGAAAAATTTAATTACACAAGTACCCTTGTGAATAACGTTGACTTTTCAGTCAAGGACCTATGTGAAATTTCTAAAGAATAGTGTACTTACCTGCGATCCACGATGATTGCGCATGGATAGTCATGTGCAGCGCATAGATAGCGCAGAGATTCTATAAATCTCAAAACTGTTGCTTCATGCGCAGTAATTGGTTGCGCAGATATATTGCGCACGTTTTGCGTAGGCTCATGAACCTTTTATCTAATTTGCACACTTATAAAGCAAACTTATTAGTAACACAAAATCATATGGACGAGTTTAGCTAAGTTCAAGCATACCCATTTCTCCTCTCAAGAATACAGATCTCTTTGCGTCAAGAGCCTTTGCAAGGATATCAGCAACTTGATTATCTGTTCCCACGTGCTCTAAATAAATATTTCCTTTTTCCACGTGGTCCTTGAGAAAATGATATTTGATGTCGATGTGCTTTGTCTTTGAATGCATGACAGGATTGTTGGAGACTGCTATGGTGGACATATTGTCGCAGAAAATTGGGCAATTTCGTTTATGAATTCCATAGTCCAATTGTTGCTTCATCCATAGGATTTGGCAGCAGCAGCTTCCAGCAGCAATGTATTCAGTTTCTGTAGTGGAGATGGACACAGCAGCTTGCTTCTTGCTTGCCCACGCAACAAGTCTATTTCCAAGGAAATGACAAGTGCCACTAGTTCTCTTCCTGTCAATTGTGCATGCTGCGCAGTCTGCATCTGAATAACCTAACAAATCGAAATCCGAATCTTTGGTGTACCAAAGTCCAAGGTTAACAGTTCCAGAAAGATAACGAATAATGCGTTTAATAGCAGTTAAGTGCGCTTCTCTAGGGTCCGCTTGATGGCGCGCACAGACACAAACACTAAACATAATATCTGGCCTACTTGCAGTAAGGTAGAGTAGAGAGCCAATCATACCTTGATATTAAGTTAAATCAACTTTGTTACCTTTTAAGTCTTTATCAAGCTTATTGCCTGTAGCCATTGGAGTGTTGTATGCTTTAGCATTCTCAAGTCCAAATTTCTTGATTAAGTTCCTTGTGTACTTGGCTTGATTTATGAAGATGCCATCATTCAATTGCTTGATTTGAAGTCCGAGGAAGAATGTGAGTTCTCCCATCATGCTCATTTCAAACTTGCTTTTCATGAGCTTCTCAAAGCGCTTACAAAGTAACTCATTAGTAGAACCAAATATAATATCATCGACATAAATTTGAACAAGTAAAGAATGATCATTATACTTAGCAATAAAAAGAGTTGTATTGATTTTACCGCGCTTGAAGCCTTTTTCTAGCAGGAATTTTGATAGAGTATCGTACCATGCTCTTGGAGCTTGCTTAAGTCCATACAAAGCTTTCTGAAGCTTGAAGACGTGATTTGGAAATCTGCTATCTTCAAATCCAGGAGGTTGAGCTACGTAGACCGTCTCTTGGAGTTCTCCATTGAGAAATGCGCTCTTCACATCCATTTGATAAAGCTTGAATTTCTTGTGAGAGGCATAAGCTAAGAAAATTCTGATAGCTTCTAGTCTTGCTACAGGCGCAAATGTTTCATCGTAGTCGATTCCTTCCTCTTGCCTATAGCCTTGCACAACTAACCTTTCTTTGTTTCTGGTGATGCTTCCATTCTCATCCATCTTGTTTCTGAAGACCCACTTTGTACCAATAACGCCTTGATCATGAGGTCTGGGTACTAAAGTCCAAACTTTGCAGCGCTCAAATTGGTTAAGCTATTCTTGCATAGCAGTGACCCAACTTGAATCTTGGAGCGCTTCATCAATCTTCTTTGGTTCGACTTGAGAGATAAAAGAGTGATACTCGTCATCAAAGTTGGATGCTCTCCTAGTACGAACCCCTACATTGAGATCACCAATAATGTTTGAAGTTGAGTGATCTCTAACTTCACGAACCTCAGGGGTAAGTTGGGTTGAGTAGTAGGAATACAAAGATCTTCAATGGGTACTTCATTAGCTCCAGCATCAAGATCCTCAAAGGTGATTTGCTGAAGCGGAGAAACATCATGCGCAGGAGGGGGTGTCTACGCATCAGGAGTCGTCACTTCTGGCGCAGCATCCGGAGTTGGTTGGCGCATGGGATGGACTTACTTGATTTTGATTGTGATCAACTTGATTATCATTCTGCGCAGGTGCAGTTTGTGGCTGCGTACCTGTCTCAACATTCTCAGCAGAATCATCAGAATCATTAGGAGCCAAATGTGGCTCAAGGAGAGAATGTTCATCAAAAGTAACATGTACAGATTCTGCAATTACTAGAGTAGTTCTATTAAAAACACAAAAAGCTTTAGAATGTTTGGCATACCCAACGAAAATACCTTCATCTGCTTTGGCGTCGAATTTACCTCTATGATCTTTGTCGTTGTAGAGGATATAGCATTTGCAGCCAAAAATCTTGAAGAAGGCAATGTTGGCGCTTTTCCTCTCCATAGCTCATATTGAGTCTTGTTGTAGGCTTTGTTGATGAGGGATCTATTCTGAGTAAAGCAAGCAGTGTTGACAGCTTCTCCCCAGAAATACTTTGGAAGCTTAGCTTCTGCTAACGTAGTCTTTCCAGCCTCAATCAACGTACGATTCTTTCTTTCCACAACGCCATTTTATTGAGGAAGATGGTCATCCACCACAACTAATGTATATTTGATTCCTTTAATGCTCTCGGTGGTGACTGGTCCAATCATATCCATGTGAAACAGTTGTAAGCATTTATGAAGTTGAGGATGCAATCTTGTTGGAGAAAGACTGCTTAGGCTACTTTCACTTTCTTTGCTACAAAACAGAGATTAGTAATAGAATTTATAGCAGTAAGATCAATAATGGAAACATTGGTCTTACGAGTCCTTGTGAGCAAAGTTAGTCCAGATGTGCCATCTTAGATATAGCAGTGCGTTGCAGTGAATAGGCATTCTAGGCTTTTATCACAGAATTGTGATATGGAGAGCAGGTTGTGCTTGAGACTCTATTCTGATTAGTCCATATCCAATTATGTGCCCTTTGTTGTCACCATATCTTACTGAGAGACCTCTTCCTTTACGCACATCTTCAAGAGCGTTGACATCTCCAGTCGTGTCTAGAATTTACTGTCGATACCAAATATGCGCTTGAGAATGTGCAGTAAAGTGGGAGATCTTTTCTGCTTGCTGAAACATTGACTTGCGCTTCTACGGCAGAGTTATCATTATCATTTAAGTTCAGCAGTCACTTTAAGAGATTCCATGCGTGGCTGCTAGGGATGGCCAAACCGGAAAACCGGACCGGAAAAGCCCGGAACCGGAGCAAACCGGAACCGAACGAACCGGAACCGCAAGGCATGCGGGCCGGTTCAGAGTCACATATATGCCGAACCGGACCGGAACCGGAACCGGAACCATATCGAAAATCCCTTGTTTTTCAATAATTTTAAAGGAGAGGACCGGAACCGGACCAGAACCGTACCGGAACCGGACCGAACCGGAACCGTATTGTGCCAAACCGGAACCGGAACAGGGGTAAGTGCGGGCCGGTTAAGGGTCACCCTTTTGACGAACCGGAACCGGCGGTTCCGAACCGGAACCGGGCCCGGAACCGGTTTTGGCCATCCCTAGTGGCTGCGGAGTTAGTGATGACGCAGCTTTATCAAGTTTGCTCTGGCAAATAGGCACTTGCCATTCTGTCTGCTTGGTGAAGGTGTCCCATTTCCACTAGAGTGAAGTTGGGACCTTTCTTGATTGATCTTGGCGCATGCTCAGGTTCCATTTCAGAAACAGCTTCTAAATCGTTGTCAGCATTTGCCACTAAGCAGAGCAGTCCATCCTCAGAGTCAGCATCGCTGTTTTCTTCAGCAACCATTGAGTATGTCTTTGTGTGCAGGGTTGCTTTTCCTCATGTACTCATATATTAGAGTAGGGCATTTTGAAACGAAATGACCTGGCATTCTGCAGTTGTGGCAGACCAAGTCATCTTTCTTTGAGTCACTGTTGAGAGAGAACAGGTGGTTTACATCAGGATCCACCAAGTTTGGAGAACTTTCTGAATTTGATCTGAGGTTTGAGCAGGCGCAGAAACATGTGAATAGTTAGCCATTGCCCAAAATTTTGAAGCCATATTGAATCGGCACCCAAGCTGTTAAGCTTGAAAAACAAAACAAGTTTTATGAAGGTGTTTGCTCTGATACCACTTGTTGGTCCCAAAAGGGCAACAAGGGTGTGAAAAATGCTAGATGGGGGGGGGTGAATAGCGTTTTAAAACTCTTTTCAAACCATTTTGCAAATCAATGGCTTATGCGCACAGTTCTCAAATAAGCTAAGTATAGCGCAGAGAGAGTATGAAATGCACAGCGGAAGATTTAAAGCAGCTCTGCGCAGGGTATACTGCGCAAAGATAAACAGCTATTGCGCAGGGAAAGCTGCGCAGAAAATGAAAAACTCACGCGCTAAGTTTTGGCTAAAGAGTTGGATAAAAATTGTGCTAGGGCAGATGATCAATAACAATTACAGCAGTAAAGTGTAGCAATCTGAAAGATCAAACAAAGCAGTAATACATACAATAGTTAAGCATGAAATAAGCAGTAAGAATAATGGAGAAGTTATTTGGAAAGGTTCGATCAAGGAAAGATCTACGTCCTCTACCAAGATGGTTAGTCTTGGATTTCTAATGGAGATCTTATAATATGAGTGAGTATTACAAATTACAACTTTTGAGCTCAATACTAACTCAAGATCTATTATCTATGAAGAACAAATCCTAGACTAAACCGGTGTATCTCAAGAAGTTAGATCAGAATGATCAAAGCTTCAAGAGGTGTGTGTGTGACAGAAATTCTGGGCTCTATGAATATAAGAGATGAAGAGCACCAAGAATTCTGGTGGTATAGGGCTTTGGGATTTGAGCAGGAGTTTGAAGGTTTGAAGATCTTGAAGGCTGTTCTAATGAATCTGGAAATATTGAGCAGCAGTCTTCAGATCTTCAAGGTTTCTCAATGAAGCATGAAACTCTAGCTCTGGCTGGCTCGGCGAGTACACAAGCGCAACTTTGAAATGAAGATGAGCAGGCTATTTATAGCTGAGAACTTAAAACTAGCCGTTGATGCTCTGAGCAAGGACGATGAGCTGGCACTACATGATTGGTGCGCATATGTCCTTTTATAGCCGTTGGAGCTCTGATCAAGGTTGCTGACCTGGCACAATATGATTGGTGCGTAGGTATTTTTGAGCCGTTGGAGACTGAGCATGAAGACCAAATTCAAAGGTTTCTTCTAGAAGGTTGACAGCTGTCTTCTTTTGAAATATGACCGTTGAAGCGTGTCTCCACTAATGGTGTTGCTGAGTGTGCTTATTTTTTCGTTTGTGCACACCTCAGCACTTTGGCTTAATCCAAAAAGCGTAACTTGTCTTGACGCTTTCCAAGCTTCTAGAATATGAGATCAGGAGATAAGAACTTTGACCAAGGTTGAGCGTGCGCGCACAAAGGCATGCGCATTGCCGGAGCGCACGGATGCTGCGCATGGGGAGAATGCGCCCCATGCTTGGTCATACCAAAGGAAGATCTTAAATTCAGACTTGGGGAATAAGATCTTGAAAATTGAGCAGGGTCAAAAGCTGCAAAAGAGATCTATGCGCAGTGGTGACCTGCGCAGAGAACATCCTGCGCAGTGTAATGAATCCTGCTTAGAAAATCTTCGATCCTTCATAGCTGCAAGTCCTATAATCTAAGCCTATACTATAAAATGGATTTGGCTAAAATTAAAGTATATAAACTTCTTACATAAGGTCCTAAAGTCCATAAAAATACTCATAGGTGATGGTATCAATCAATTCTAACATAAGTAGGAGGGTTAAGAAATAATCATACCCAACAAGAAGTATGTGAAGCCCCAGTTGGTTGTATAGGAGTAGCAGCAGCAGCAGGAGTTGCTTACGCAGGAACTAGAGAGTGATGCGCATGAATGGGAGAATGATGGACAACATAGTATTTTGAGCTTGAGTCATTTACATCTTCTACAATTGGCGTATCCTCATAAACAGTTGGATCAGGCGCATCATGAGAAAATCCTTCACCATTAATGAAGACTGGTGGGGCTTGCTGCGCAACGTTCTTTTGCGCAATTGCAGTAAGTCTTGCTTCCCTAGCAATATCAGGTGCAGATTTTTCAGTACGCGGAAGAGAAGTCCTTGGAGTGTCTGAATCAATATCAGACAAGTCTTCTATAGGGCACTTTGTGGCACGTTTCTTTGTTGCAGCCATCTTTACCCTGCGCTTAGGAGTGGCCTTCTTAGCAGAAAGTGGGATCTCATCCTCACTTGAAGTATCCTTCCTCGTTTCCTTGGAAAATTCCTTCTGCATCTCCCCTTGAGATTGTGCAGCCTTGGAAGTTCCAGTAGATTTGGAAGGGCTGATAAGAGGATCATTGAATGCACCTTCAAATTCATCTTCTTCTTGAGGTGCAGGAGGAGGATTAGAGGCTCGTTTTGACTTAGGCGCAGGAGGAGGGGGCGCAGGAGCATCATCTGCTACTTGGATGTCTTCATCAGACTCATCCAGTAGTGTTCTTGATTCATTTGCCTTTTTCTTTTTCTTCTTCTTCTTGTCTTTCTTTTCAACAGGCGCAACAGCCTTAGCTTTTCCTTGTTCTTCAGGCGCAGGAGCCTTGGCCTTCTTGGCTTTCTTAGGAGGCTCAGGGCCTGAAGTAGCCTTGCGCTTCGGATTTTGCGCGGTAGGCTCCTTAATGGTTATCCCAGGCGCAGCAGTAGATTTGCTGGCCTTCTTCTTCTTGCGCTTCGGCGCATCAGCAGCTAAACCCTTTCCTTTTCCTTATCACCCACCTTGTTCAGAACAGGCTCATAGAAGGACTCATCCTCAGATTCTGACTCAGTTGCAGAGGCATCTTTGAGATCACTATCAGAAACTGGAGGAGAGTCTTTGTTGTCAGGGTGAATGTCTTCAAATACTTCAACTGGATCAGCAGCCCAGTACATGCAGTAGTCATAGTTGTTGACTTCATGGCAAAAATTTTGAAGAAATACGCATGAATATGTGCGCATGGAAGTCACATCAACTTTGAGAGAAGGGTCCTCATCCACCAACTTGCGCACTTTGGGAAAGTGCATGAAGATGGCAGTGAGAATTCTGCAGTGCGTCTTCTACTTGGGTGGCCTCTTGGTGTCAGCAGCCTTTTTCTTGTACACGCGCACCCAGCGCACTAACTCATCATAGATGATCTCACCCCAGCTTAACTGTTTCTTCTTATAGATAGCTGCGCAGCACATCCACTGCTTGCTAATGAATGTTGACTTGTTCCTATTCTTGCAGTTGATGGTGTCCCTAATCAAAGTGCAGAGGTGGTACATGAGTTCACCAAACTCCTTCCTATCGTGGTTGTTATATTGTGTTGGGTATGCCCACTTATATCTCAGTTTCAATGTAATAGGATTGATTAGATTTGATTGATTCATCACCTAAGTTTTATTTCATGGACTTTAAAACCACATGTAAGAAGTATTTATACTTCATTTTTTAGGTTGTCCATTGTAATAGAATAGGCTTAGGAATAGGGCAAGAATATCAAGATTCAAGAAAATCACGAGTTTGAGCCAAGTCATGCGCCATGCACCCAAGCGCCTCACTCACGCGTCGCGCCGCGTTACGCGCCTCACAGTGCGCCTGCGCCTCTTATGCGCCCGCAAAGTGTAACGCGCCTCTCTTAGCTCACGCGCCTTATAGTGATTTATTCACTCAGTGATTTAATGAAGACTCGAAGACTTGAAGAGATTCAATCTACGCCAATGATCCAACGGTGGTTAAATAACACGTATGCACCCGCATCTAAGGACACCTGTCCATAACGGTCATATTTGTGTTATGTGTCTAATGGCTATAAAAGGTCTCAATGAGCGACAGCACATCCGTCCTTTCTCTGACTCACCAAGGATTTCCAATGGCTAGTTTTTGGGGCTCTACTATAAATACCCCATAACTTCAACCATTTGAAGTTGCTAAGCATTTCAAGAATTTCTCTCTCAAGCATTCGTTGAAGATTTGAAGATTGCCTTTGTTATTTCCAGAATTCTCAAGAACATCTTCATAACTTCATCCTTAGCCCAGATCCTCAAGCAAAAACACTTTAGTTTTCTTGTGCTCTCAATCTCAAAGATCTAAAGAGCATTGATTCTAAAATCACACACGCACCTCTTTAAGTTTGATCACTTAGATCTTTGTTTTAGAAATACACCGGTTATTGTCTAGGATTCGTTCATTCATAGAAATAGATCTTGAGTTAGTGTATAAGCTCCAAACAATTGTAATTTGTAACACTCTCTCATTATATAAGATCTCCATTAGAAATCCAAGACTAACCATCTTGGTAGAGGACGTAGATCATTTTCCCGATCGAACCTCTCCAAATAGCGCGTACTTACTATCTTGCTATTCCCTTTCAAGTCATATCATATCTAACTATTTGTTTGTTTATTCATTGTAGATTGATTGATTGAACTGTGTTGTGTTTGTTATATCATTTGCCTTAGTTTCTTATTTCACCCACTTTGAGCCAAAATACTTAGAGTGTGTGTGCGCCCCCTTTATCATACTTTGCGCCTATTTACTTTACTAAATTCCGATGTGCATTTCACTCACTCACTTAGGCGCATATCATAACGCTTATTTGATAAAGTGCGCATTTGCAATTGAGTTTATCAAGGGTACGAAAAGAATTTTAAAACAGATATTCACCCCCCCCCTCTAGCTATTTTTCATACCCTTGTTGCCCTTTGGGACCAACATATTGACCAACCAGCTTAGGGATCTTGAGCAGCTTCTGCGCAACCCTATCTTGCACATCTTGTGGTAACTTCGTCTTTTTGCATACAGGAAGACCCATAGTCTGTCTGATGTGCGCATAGTTGATCGTTGCAGAAACCCCGCGAATTGAACTTTTGAGGCAAGGAACTCTAATATCGTCGTTGACTCAATCCACTTCTTCTGCGTTGCTGAATAATTCATCGATGTAGGAGGGGAGAATGAAAGTCTGGCCCTTAGTGAAAAGAGGCAGAATACCAGAAGTGTCCATAATCTCCATCATATAGCGCCCAAGTGCGTCTTGGCGCAAGTCCTCCACATCGAGTTCCCAACCGGGAATAAAGTAGTTAAGATTCTGCACAAAAACAAAATTAAGAATTAGGTCTAGACATGCGCATGGAGAGAAGTGCATGCGCATGAGCGATATGCGCAGCGCATGAACTAGACTCCATACTTAGAACAAATAAAAAATATAAAGGGTAAAAATGTCTAAAAACATAAAATTTAAGCTACACGCCTAGAATTGGCGCGAAAAGCAGAAACATAACCAAAAATCATGGTAAGGCATAACATAAGACTATTCACTAAGAACATGAAGAACATGTGTTGAATACACGAAGAACATAAAAATGTCAAAGTGCTCCAAAATGCATAAAAAGCATATCAAAATGTTTGAAATGAAAAATCACACACAAACAAGTAAACCATAACAGTAATAACAAGAACATACATCCAAGATCTGAGAAAAACCGAAGAGAATTCAAAAAGACCAAAAACTCAAAAATTCAACAGAAATCCAACCAAACGATCATTTATCGTAAAACAAATTACATATATGAAAATCTATGAGCAAATCGAACACACAACATCAAATAATTCAAAAAATGATCAACAAATCATAGAGAAATCACAAAGGGGAAAAATAGAACCTTCGAACCTTTAATGGAGGAAAAACTGAAAAGAAGGGTTAGAGATTCTTACCATTTGTGGATCCTCTGGTTTCTTGGAAGATGTAGATGTCTTGGGAGCCATCAGATTATATAGAAGAAAGTTGTGTGCGAAAATAGAATGTGAATGATGAGTGCAGAGAGAAAGAAAAGTCAGAGAGTAGAGAGAAAAATGAGGCGGTTGAGTGATGAATGAAATATGAAGGAGTGAAGTGAGGAGGAAGACGGCGGTTCAGAGGGAAATAGCCCAAAAAGGTATGGTGACGTCATGGTGCGCTGACACGAGAGTTGGTGTGTCAGGCGAGTGACACGCACGCGCGAGTGATGCGCACGCGTAAATGACGTGGACCAATGAGGAGCGCGTCTGAAAAGCCCTAGCCGCGCGCGTGTGTTAGGCATTAATGGCCAAGAAAAGTCTTTTCCACTTCCGTCATAAGTAGCACACAATGCATTAATGGCGCGTCACTCAATGCATTTGCATTAAATAAGGTGGGACGTGCGCAGGGGTAGAATCGTAATTTCCCAAGAAAATTTAAAAAGAAATGATGAGGGAAAATACATAATTACGCAAGTACCTTTGCAAATTATGTGCTGACTCAGCAAGTCAAGGACCTAGGTGAAACTATTGAAAATAAAACTTACCTGAGGTCCACGTGGCATGCGCATGAAGTATATGCGCAGCTTTATAATGCGCAGAGTTTCTTAGACTCAAACGATTTGCCTTATGCGCAATATCAAGTGTGTATGGAATGCGCAGCGAATGAGGCATCTAACTTAGAAATTTTAAGAAGACTCAAAAGCATTAGTATTGACATATTTTATGGACAAATTTAGCTGAGTTCAAGCATACCCATTTCTCCTCTAAAAAAGATGAACCTTTTAGCATCAAGTGATTTTGTAAGAATATCGGCGATTTGATAGTCGGTTCCCACGTGTTCCAAATGAATGTTCCCTTTTTCCACGTGGTCTTTGAGGAAGTGATACTTGATGTCAATGTGCTTGGTCTTGGAGTGCATGACAGGATTTTCAGAAACCGCAATGGTTGATGTGTTGTCGCTGTAGATGGGACAATTTTCTTCTTTGATGTCATAATCCACCAATTGCTGCTTCATCCACAGAATCTGACAGCAACAGCTTCCAGCAGCAATATATTTTGCTTATGTAGTTGAGACAGAAACTGCAGCTTGTTTCTTTCTAGCCCATGACACAAGTCGATATCCGAGGAAATGACAAGTGCCGCTTGTGCTTTTCCTATCAATTGTGCACGCTACATAATCCGCATCTGAATAACCTACAAGTTTAAAATTTGAATCTTTGGTGTACCAAAGTCCAAGGTTAACAGTGCCGGAGAGATATCGTATAATATCAGGTATACTAGCTGTAAGATAAAGAAGGGAGCCAATCATACCTCGATATAAAGTTTGATCAACTTTCTTACAGTCTTTGTCGAGTTTGTTGCCGGTAGCCATTGGAGTATCATATGGTTTAGCATTATCGAGTCCAAACTTCTTGATTAGATCCCTTGTATACTTTGCTTGGTTGATAAATATACCTTCATCCATTTGTTTGATTTGAAGCCCGAGGAAGAATGTGAGTTCTCACATCATGCTCATCTCAAACTTGCCTTTCATTAGTTTCTCAAACCGCTTGCACAACAATTCATTAGTAGAACCAAAAATAATATCATCGACATAAATTTGAACAAGTAATTTATGATCATTATGTTTGGCAATGAAAAGAGTAGTATCGATTTTACCGCACGTGAATCCTTTCTCAATGAGAAACTTGGATAGTGTATCATACCATGCTCTTGGTGCTTGCTTTAGCCCATACAAAGCTTTTTGGAGTTTGTAGACATGATTTGGAAATTGAGAATCTTCAAAACCAGGTGGTTGAGCTACATAGACTTGTTCTTGGAGTTCACCATTTAGAAAAGCGTTCTTCACATCCATTTGATATAACTTGAAGTTCTTGTGAGCAGTATAAGCTAGGAAAATCCTTATAGCTTCAAGTCTTGCAACGGGCGCAAAAGTTTTATCGTAGTCGATTCCTTCTTCTTGCCTATAGCCTTGTGCAACCAATCTTGCATTGTTTCTTGTGATTGTTCCATTCTCGTCCATCTTGTTTCTGAACACCCACTTTGTACCAATCACTCCTTGATCATTTGGTCTTGGAACAAGAGTCCAGACTTTACATCGTTCAAACTGATTGAGTTCTTCTTGCATTGCAACAACCTAATTAGGATCTTGGAGCGCTTCATCAGCTTTCTTTGGTTCAATTTAAGAGATAAATGTATTGTAAGCATCAAAGTTTGTAGCTCTCCTTGTACGAACTCCAACATGAAGATCACCAATGATGTTTGTGATTTGGTGATCTCTAACTTCACGAATTTCAGAAGGTAAGTTAGGTTGAGTCGTAGTAACTTGAAGGTCTTCAATTTGCACATCACCAGCATCAAAGTCATTAAAGTTAGGGGGTTGAACTGGTTCAGAATTAAAAGAGGGGTTAACAGCAGATGCAGCAGTAGATATAGGCGTGTTAGAAGAATCAAGAGGCGCATCATTTGAAGGAGGCGCAACTGATAATTCATTTCGCGCACCATAAAAAGAATTAGGCGCAACTGATGTAGATGGATTTCCTTGTGTTGATACATTATGTTCTTGTGTATGCGCAGTTGGAATGTGCGCACCTATCTCAATAGACTCAACAGAATCATCAGCAACATTAGGAGCCAAATGTGGCTTAAGGAGGGAATGTTCATCAAATGTAACATATACAGATTCAACTATCACTAATGTAGATCTATTGAAAACAGGAAAAGCTTTTGAATGTTTAGCATACCCAACAAAAATACCTTCGTCCGCTTTGGCGTCGAATTTACCTCTATGCTCGTTTCCGTTGTAGAGGATATAGCATTTGCAGCCAAAGATCTTGAAGAAAGCAATGTTGGGAGTTCTACCATGCCAAAGTTCATAAGGTGTCTTGTTATGGCGCTTGTTGATGAGGGAACGATTTTGAGTAAATCATGCAGTGTTAATAGCTTCTTCCCAAAAGTACTTAGGTAATTTAGCTTCTGCTATCATCGTCTTCCCTGCTTCTATCAACGTTCTATTTTTCCTTTCCACAACACCATTTTGGTGAGGAACTCCAGCGGTTGAGAAGTTGTGATCTATCCCATGATCGTCACAATATCGAGCAACACCGTTGTTCTTAAATTCTGTTCCATTGTCGGGTCGAACACTAACGATGTCATCTTCTTTTTGGGTTTAGAGCAGTCTGAATAGAGTGGTAAGAATGTCATAACAATCATCTTTTGAGATCATCATTTCCACCCATGTGTATCTTGAATAATCATCCACCACAACTAAAGTATACTTGTTTCTTTTAATGCTCGCAGTAGTGACTGGTACAAATAGATCAATGTGCAGCAGTTGCAAACATTTTGAAGTTGAGGGATGTGTCTTGATGGAGAAGGACTGCTTTGATTGTTTGCCTAGTTGACAAGCTGCGCATTTGTTGTCATGATGATCTCAACATATTCCCTCCGTCCCATCCGAAATAAGATTCGCTCTCCTGACACGGAGATTAAGAAATACTAATATTTTATTTAAAAAATGATTTAAAAAGTAAGTGTTGTGAGTGTGAACGAGAGAGAAAGTGGGTAGAGAATAATAAAAGCGGCATTATTTTGTGTTCCAACTTATTTTGAGTGACTTATGACTTAATTAATTTGAAATTGGAGTGTTTGTTTTCACTTACACTCAATAAGTAGATAAGTAGAGTACAATCACATTATTGCATTAGATAAGTAAAAGCAGTGTTCTAAAAATCGTTAGGCGGCGGAGGTGGGCATATATATATATGTGTATATATATATATATATATATATATGTATATATATATATATATATATATTTATCCAAAAAGTGACACTTATTTTTTTATTTGTTAAGATGATAACTTATTTTAATTAAAACAAGAAAAAATGAATCATAACTGACTAATAGTATTTCATAACGGTTCAAAAATATAAATTACGCCAACCCATCTCAGTCAAATTAATATTTACCCTTTAGTTTAAATCAATCGCTAGTCCATTTTAATATTTTCTTATAAGTCTATAAATCTATATGTAGTTATTCAAAAAACAATGCCACTTATTTTTGTTATTTGTTAAAAAAATAATAAAACATTTTAATTTTAACACAAAAAATGAATTATAATTAAAAGTATCTTTGATCATTTGCAAGGTTCTAAAAAACGCTAGGCGGTCGCTAGGCACCGCAGGGGCGCCTAGCGCCTAGGCGGTCGCTACGCCTAGGCCCCGCCTAGGCGGTCACTAGGCACCGCAGGGGCGCCTAACGCTTAGGCGGGATCTAAGCGGGGCCGATAATTCAGAAATAACTATAATATCCTAGACGGGACCTAAGCGTTTCATGAACGCCTAGCGCCTAGGCGGGGCCTAGGCGGCCTAGACGGGGGTCTTTTAGAACACTGATCATTTGTTTTCACCTTTTAGACCCGCCTAAATCCGTCCAAACCGCCTGATCCGCCTAGACCGTCTAACGCCTAGATTGGCAGCTTAATGGAAAATCGCGGCGCCTGGGGGCCGCCCAGCGCCTAACCCGATGTTTAGAACACTGAGTAAAAACCAAAATGGAAAAAATAGTAGCTCTTTGGCCTTACCAAGACACACTAACTTTTCTGACTTAATGAGATATCCCATTCGAAACCTATTGTCAGCATTTGTGTTTCTAATTTCTACGCCCTACATTAATCGTACTTCATTGTTATGCCCTAGTATTATTCTACTTCATTCTCTTTTTTTGATCTTCTTTACTCTTTGTTATGCTTTTCTCTTTTTTTCTTTATTCTCATTCTCATGCAATTCTATCAAAATACTCCTTTTTCGGTCTTTTTTAATCAATCTTTAATGAAATTTATTTTGTAATATGTTGTAATATTTTTATTTTGTCAAAATTTAATCTTAGTTAATACAAAAGACGTATGCAAATAAACATACATTTTTGTTTATAATAATATTTTTTTTACTTTAAATATGATGATTTTATTAATTAAAATTTGATTAATTTTGAAAGTAAATTGATGCTAATAAATAATTATCTTCTGTTTTTTTTTCAAGGATACAATTACATTTCAATCATACAAGTCAATTTGTTAGCATCAATATTTAAAATATACCTTCTAGCAAGAGTTTTTTTAATAAAATAAACAAAAGTCATTTCAGAACAGCTAAAACAAACAGTAGTCACTAAATCAGCTATCAGCCATAAGTTATTAGCCACCAGCCATAGAGTCGTTCTTATGTAGAACGCGTTCTATACTAGCGTTAGTGTAGAACTCGTTCCTACATAAGAACGACTCCGCTCATTATAAACCGGGCTTACTATACTGACCGGTTTTTTATTAAATCGGTTAGTATAAAACAATCCTAAAATTCAAAATTACACACGCTAAACACACATAGATCCAGCCATCGTCGATCATACAGAAGAAAACTAGGAAAATTTTATGCCTGTTGTATCAACTGAGGTACCTAGATCAACTTTTAATGGATTAATCGATCATCAAATCCATATAAAACTGATATATGTTCATTCGTTGTAATTAACAGACATCCCATCACATTTAAGAAGACATTTATAAATTTCAACGGAAAAGGAAGCCTTAGGTGTATGCCAAGGCATACAGTACAAGCACAAATAAAGATTATAACAGGCATATCTGTAAGAGACAATTATCCCTCCTCTTCTAAAGAGAAAAACATGGACCGGTATATAGACTTATGGAGTTACTCCCCTTATCACCAATTGGTTTTAAGGTGGAACCTCCAACATAGTCCATTGTCGGCCCAGTCTAGCACATGCTAACATTCGGGCCTCTCGCTTCTTCTTACCCCATCTCTAATTCCAAGATGGTATCAGAGCCACGGATCTATGGTGACCTGATTTCCGCTGCTTCTACATGGGACATGTGCAGCCCCAACGACCCACAATTCTGCTCCGCGCCACCCGATTAACAAGTCCATTGTAAGTCTTGGCAAAGTCCGGCTACACGTGAGGGGGCGTGTAAGAGACAATTATCCCGCTTCTTCTAAGGAGAGAAACATGGACCGGTATATAGACTTAAGGAGTTGCTCCCCTTATCACCAATTGGTTTTAAGGTGGAACGTCCAACATAGTCCATTGCCGGCCCAGTCCAGCCCATGCTGACATTCGGGCCTCTCGCTTCTTCTTACCCCACCTCTAATTCTAAAAATATCGTTACATATGAGAACGCATATCATTACACATGAGAAGACATTTTATCAAATAAAAGTCAATGGAGGCATATGACACCGCCAAGGCATGTTTAGACATTTTGATGCATAGAACAGACACAAATAAAGCCCTAACAGGCATCTCATTACACATGAAAAGGCATTTTATTGAAAAAAAGGCAGTGGATGTAGATGACGATGTGATTTAATTGGATAGGCACAAATGAAGCTTATAACAAGCATTATACCACATTTGAGAAGGCATATTAATAATTAAGTGACCAGGCAGCTCTAGGGTAATACAAAGGCAATTGAGGTACAGTTCAAGGAAGAGGACAGACATAAATGATAGATATAATAGTTTGAAAATTCTACTGTATTTTGGCGGAGAGTATGATATCCTCAAGTAGTTTCGACGAAATACAAAGTTTGCGGTTATTTTGAACCGGTTGTTCCTTCATTAACCGGTTTGCGGTTAATGAAGCGCGTGTTTTATGCGTTCTACTAATTTTTACAAGTTTTTCACCGCTCGATACAAAAATACGTTTTACACTAAGTTAGTGTAAAACAGGTCTTCCCAAGATTTTGTGATGTGCTAGCCATAAGTATTAGCCATCAGCTATAAATCACAAGCCATCAGCTATGACAAACTGCATTAAGCAAAAGCATGCCCTGAAAACCAGAGAAAAGATTGGGATTTCAATGTTTGGTGTACAATATTAATGTACAATCTCTTTTTGAAAGAAATATTAATGCATAATTGAATAATGTTAAATGTACATATGCATATAAATTATAGGTTTAATACGAGACATGCATGATGGGATAATACTTTATATATATATACATATTTTAGTATATATATATATATATATATATGTATGTGCTCAAATGAGAACCTAAATATCATGAGAACCATGAGAACCAAGGATAGCCATTGGATTAGACACAAATCAAGGGTTTAGATTACCTTTTTAGTTTAAAAATTCGGTGGCATTCTTGTAATTAGGTTGACAGACAAATGGAAGGGCAAAATACCATGTGTGTTCAGAATTTGCCACGCCATCACCCAAAATTTCCCTAAATTTTCAAAATTAAATATCTCATTAACTACAAATCAAAAAAATAATCCGAGAACACTGATTTTTTTGTCTCAACGAGACGAATCAAACTACATCCCTGAAGATAGGGTTTTGAAAAAATAATATTGAACAACGGCTAATTTTTAAAATACGCTTAGATACAATATGTGTTTGCCTATTGTATCTAACTACATTGTTATGAACATTGTATTGGATACAAATGGCTATTTAGCTATTGTATCTAACAGCAATGTGTCAACATTGCTGTTGGATACAATAGGTGTTTGCCTATTGTATCTAACTGAATTGTTACGAAAATTGTTATTGGATACAAATAACTATTTAGCTATTGTATCTAACAGCAATGTGTCAACATTGTTGTTGAATACAATAGATGTTTGCTTATTGTATCTAACTAAATTGTTATGAACATTGTATTGGATACATTAGCTATTTAGCTATTGTATCTAACAACAATGTATCAATATTGTTGTTGGATACAATAGGCAAACACCTATTGTATCCAATACAATGTTGACACATTGCTGTTAGATACAATAGCTAAAAGGCTATTTGTATCAAATACAATGTTCATAACAATTCAGTTAGATACAATAGGCAAACACCTATTGTATCCAACAGCAATGTTGACACATTGATGTTAGATACAATAGCTAAATAGCTATTTGTATCCAACATCAATGTTCATAACAATTCAGTTAGATAAAATAGGCAAACACCAATTGTATCCAACAGCAATGTTGACACATTGCTGTTAGATATAATAGCTAAATAGCTATTTGAATCCAACAGCAATGTTCATAACAATTCAGTTAGATACAATAGGCAAATACCTATTGTATCCAACAGCAATGTTGACACATTGTTGTTAGATACAATACCTAAATAGCTATTTGTATCCAATACAATGTTCATAACAATTTAATTAGATACAATAGGCAAACACCTAATGTATCCAACAACAATATTGACACATTGTTGTTAGATACAATAGCTAAATAGCCATTTGTATCCAATACATTATTCATAACAATTCCGTTAGATACAATAGGCAAACACCTATTGTATCCAACAGCAATGTTGACACATTGCTGTTTGATAAAATAGCTAAATAGCCATTTGTATTCAACACAATGTTCATAACAATTCCGTTAGATACAATAGGCAAACACATATTGTAACCAACAACAATGTTGACACATTGCTGTTAGATACAATAGCTAAATAACTATTTGTATCTAACAGCAATTTTCATACACATTGTTATTGGATACACTAGCTACTCCCCTGTTGTATGCAATGTGATATTCATATCAATACAGTTAGATACAATAGCAAACACCTATTGTATCCAACATCAATGTTGACACATTGCTATATAGATACAATAGCTAAATAGCTTTCGTATCCAATACATTGTTCAGAACAATTCAGTTAGATACAATAGGCAATCGCATATTGTATCCAACAGCAATATTGACACATTGATGTTAGATACAATAGCTAAATAGCTATTTGTATCCAATAGCAATGTTCATAACAATTCAGTTAGATACAATAGGCAAACACCTATTGTATCCAAGATTAATGTTGACACATTGTTGTTAGATACAATAGTTAAATAGTCATTTGTATCTAATACAATGTTCATAACAATCCAGTTATATACAATAGGCAAACACCTATTGTATCTAAGCGTATTTTAAAAATTTGACGTTGTTCAATATTATTTTTTCAAAACCCTATCTTCAGGGATGTAGTTTGATTCCTCTCGTCGAGACAAAAAATCAGTGTTCTCGGATTATTTTTTCGATTTATAATTAATGAGATATTTAATTTTGAAATTTTAGGGAAATTTTGGGTGATGACGTGGCAAATTCTGGAACACACATGGTATTTTGCCCTTCCATTTGTTTGTCAACCTAATTACAAGAATGCCACCGAAGTTTTAAATTAAAAAAGTAATCTAAACCCTTGATTTGTGTCTAATCCAATGGCTATCATTGGTTCTCATGGTTCTCATGTAATTGAGTTCTTATAAGAGCATGACCCTATATATATATATATATATATATATATATACATATGTACGTATAGTTTATATACACTATATTGGATTTATATTTGTTTGTGACAATACATATACGTTGACACGCATAGACATGTTATTGCCTTTTTTTTTTTTTTTTTTTTTTTTTTTTTTATCAAACAAGAAAATTAGTTGCATTCATATACGAAAAGGAGATGGTCTTCCACACATTCTTGAGACTCATTCCATAAACGAAGATTATTATACAAGCATGATCTTGAAACACAATGTTTAACACAAGCTACATAAAAGTTGGAGTTCAAAAGTCATAAAATCTTACAAATGAAAATGACATCTCCGAACTCGCTCATAGATTGTGATAATGAGGACAAAGACCCATGTCCACCGATGCATTCTTGAATTAAACTCGAACATGTAGTAATACGCACTCCATTATCATACCGAACAATGTCTTGGGATGTGCAGATGCTCCTCCAAATAAAATTTGGACACTGCCCGATTTGGACATTCAACAACTTCCCCCAATGAAAACATATTGCGTTGAACACATAATTTCTTGAAACATGAGGATCGGCAACAAGTCGCCAACCAAACTTCTCGAGAATTATGAAGTTGAACAACAAAGAGATATTAGTCAAAGAAATATGTTAGTGGTACCCCGATGCAAATAAGATTAAGAACACAACACCCACAATCATAAATATGAGAGAATCACACACAAAGAACACAAGAATTGTTTGCCCGGTTCGTTTAACTTATGAACTACGTCCGGGGGCAATCACCAAGCCAATATTTTATTAAATATTTTTTAATATGGTGCTACAATGTGTTCTAGGCCGGAACTATACTTATATAGGTGTACAAGGAATTCCTAAGTCTATTTGGAAGAGATACAATCAAAATAGGAAACAAATCAGAAATCAGATCTGGCATGGCAGAAACGTGCGGTCGCCCACTTTAAGGTGTGCGACCGCCCACTTTGGCCAGTTTAAGCCCTATTCCAACTGTTGGTACTAAAGGGGCAACAAGGGTATGAAAAATGCTAGAAGGGGGGGGGGTGAATAGCGTTTTTAAAATTCTTTTCAAACCCTTTTGCAAATCAATAGCTTATGCGCACAGTTCTCAAATAAGCTAAATATAGCGCGCAGAGAGAGTGAAATGCACAGCGGAAATTTAAAGCAGCTACTGCGCAGGGAAAGCTGCGCAGAGACTAAAAACGCACGCGCTAAGTTTGGCTAAAGAGTTGGTTAAAATGTGCTAAGGCAATAAGAAATAACAAAACACAGCAGCAAATAGCAATCTGATAAGATCAAACAAAGCAGCTATTAAGAAATAAGATAAGCAGGAAATAAGCAGTAAGAATAATGAAAAAGCTATTTGGAGAGGTTCGATCGATGAAAGATCTACGTCCTCTACCAAGATGGTTAGTCTTAGATTTTCCAATGAGAATTATATTGATGTGAGGAGCTTTTACAAGATTACAAAGAATCAAAACTCAAATCAAAATCTATTCTATGAAGAGCAAATCATAGACTAAACTGGTGTTTTTTAAGAAGTAAAATCTAAATGATCGAAGCACGAAGAATTCTGGTGATATAAGGCTTAGGATCTGGGCAGGAGTTTGAAGGTATGAAGGTTTGAAGGTTGTTCTTGAATCTGGGAATATTAAGCAGCAATCTTCTGAACTTCAAGGATACTTAGTAAGCATAAACTTTAGCAACTTGGAAATGAATATGAGCAGGCTATTTATAGCTGAGAGCTTAAAAGTAGCTGTTGGTGCTCTGAGCAAGGACGATGAGCTGGCACAATATGATTGGTGCGCAGGTGTCCTTTATAGCCGTTGGAGCTCTGATCAAGGATGATGAGCTGGCATAATATGATTGGTGCGTAGGAGTCCTTGAGCTGTTGGAGTCAAAGCATGAAGACCAAATTCAAAAGCTTCTTCTAAAAGGTTGACAACTGTCTTCATTTGAATTATTTCATCTGAGCGCATCTCCATAATTGGATATGCTGAGTGTGCATATTTTGTCATTTCTGCACACCTCAGCACTTTAATAAGCGTACATCTTCTAAGCGCTTTCTAAGTTAGGTAATCTGAAGACTTGAAAACTGAGCAAGGTTGAATGTTGCGCAGTAGAGACCTGCGCAGTAATGTCCTGCGCAGAGTAGTCCTGCACAGAGAACAAAGTCTTGCTTAGTTCTTCATTCCTTTTCGCACCAAGTCCTATATTATAAGCCTATACTATAAAATGGACTAAGCTAAAAAATGAAGTTATTAAACTTCTTACATAGGGTCCTAAAATCCATAAAATACTAATAGGTGATGGTATCAATCAATTCTAACATACTTAGGAGGGTTAAGAGATAAGCATACCCAACAATCTCCCCCTAAATGATTGATGCCATTACCTACTATAACAAAAGCAATTCATTGTACTTAATAATAAAATGTCCATAAAAATGAAAATGGTAAATCATGCTTCAAGTCAATGCACACACTAGCCAATGCTATAGATTTCCAGTCTATCCAAAAAATTAACTTACAATGTGGGAAAGACAGAAATAACATTCACCGCATACAAAAGATATGAATTTTAGTTTAAGTATGCGTTTAAACTGAATGTTTAAACACCATGCATAGAAATATGATCAGCTAATGATTATGCGCATGAGGTGAAATAATGCATTCATTTTTCCACAAACGAAAAGTTTGAATTGAACAAGGTTTTAAAACAAATGATGCAATTTTCTCATTAAAACTTGAAATGATAATAGTTTGGGAATTACAAGTTTGAACAAGAAAACAAAATGCGTACAAAAAGGAATACCTTGCGCAAAAACAAAAATTACATAGAACCTATTCAATGTTGATCCGGTGCAGGGCTTCGTGCAGCTCATTCTGCAGGCTATTAAACTTGTTCATAAGTTTAATCTTGAGCGCTTGAAATTTATCTTGGAAAGCACCTGCTTCTCCAACATAAGTTGTTATCCCTCTGCACACATCCCTGTTGTCTTCTTGTAGCTCTCGAAAGTTTGCGGTGTAAGCCATCTGATGGCCAGTCATCTGATTGAAGTAGGATTGCTCCGCAGCTTCAATAGTAGAGATGATGGTGGTCTGCGTTGCTTCAAGTCTTTGGTCAGTGTGGAGGCGCTGAGTGTTCACGCTGGCTTGAATGTCGAACATCGCTTGGTCCATCCTAGCATTGAACCCATCAACAAAATTCTTCATGGATTGAGTTATGCACTCCTGGACACTTTCCATGTTAAGCGCTCTAGCTTGCGTAGGGCCACCTTGGCCAAACTTCTCTAGCATCTGCGTTTCCAAACTGGCAAACCCCTCAAATAAACCATCAGTTAAATTCTTGCGCAGCTTCCTCAGAATTTCCTTGAACCCACGGTCAATAGCTTCATGGGTGCATACATTTTCAAGCAACCCGCTAATAGACTTGAGTGAGTCCAGGACAAGATGATCTAGTACATCAGGAACTCGCTGCGCAGAAGGGTCTGCGGATGAACTTGCCTTTGATTCATTCTCCCCCTTAATGGCAGCAATCTCCAATCGCTGCGCATCAAGTTGATCTTGAATAGCGGTTTGCGCAGTGATTAGTTAAGCCATCTGAGACTGCGCAGCAACTTGATTCACCTGAATAGAATTCAAGGCCTGTAAGATTTGGCACAGCTCATTTGAGGAGGAGAAAGATGAGGTAAAGAACGCAGGAACCGTTGAGGTAGCAGGAGGTTGTTGCTCAGTAGTCTTTGGAGGAGAAGTGGTGGAGATGGGATCAACCGGAAGGGATCGATGCGCAGAGGGAGACCTATGCGTAGGAGATCGCCTTAGAGAGGAATGTTCACTGCTATCAGAGGTAGTGGAACCATCCTTGACAGAATCTTCAGGAGTAGGAGCAGTAGGAGGGACTGCATCAGTAAAAGGAATCTCCGCAGCAGGACTAGACCCATCAATGGGCGCAGGAGGGGCTGCGCCATCAGCATCGATAGCCTGATCAACTTCATCATCATTATCCTTCTCAACCTCAGGCTCAATATCCATGCCTTCATCCAGAACGGAATTAACCCTGCGCACGTTGCCAACAGGGATATTAATGCGTTAAAACGCACTGGAGGTGGGTTCTTTGGGAGAGCTTGAAGAAGATGGAGTATGGCGCTTCTTAGTTCCCTTAGCGCTGCTGCGCACCTTCTGCTTGCGTCGAGGACTAGAAAGAGGAGCATCAGCAGCGGGTGCTCGCGCAGCCGGAGGGACCTGCGCAGCAAGGGCCTTGTGCCTTGTCTCCCCTGATCAGCAGCATCTTCAGAGTCACCAGTGAGATCCATGCATGATCCAGTATCCTGCGTAGCAGGGGGAAGCCTTTGGAAGGCATATTTGGAGGCCTTGGATTTCTTGAGGGAAGGCGCAGGCGCATCAGCCTTGCGTTTCTTTGAAAAGGGCTTAGGAGCAGGAGCAGGCTCACTTATTATGATACCTGCGGTGGATTGAACGTTGGGGATGTCCTTGTGCTTTTTGGACTTAGGCTCATCAATGCCTTTGCCCTTGCGCCTGGTAGCCTCTTCAAGCGTTTCTCATTCTGGCGCATCACTCGGACCATCGGCGCCCTTCTTACTATCACCAGCCTTGGGCTCAGTCCCAAACCATGGCTCTCTGTTTGGATCAGAATCAGACTTCCGAATCCTGTAATAGTCTGCGTTACCAATGTCATCGCGCACCAGATAAAGCTGCGCTCGAGTGTAGAACTTTGAAGCACAGGACTGCTTCAGAATGCGCTCCTTCCGTACAAAGTCATTTAATTCTGTGTATTGGAGCAGGAGCTTGGAGAGCAGGCGGCATTGCATCCTGTACTTAGGTTTGGACGCGTTGAGGCGCGTATCATAGCTGGTCATGGCCTTGGTGAGCTCATTCCAAATGATCTGCGGCCAATCAAGTTTCTCCTTTGGGTAGATGGCTGCGCAGTACTCCCACTGCTTAGAAATAAACTTCCCTTTATTGCCATTTTTGCAATTCAGGGAATCACCAATGAGGGTGCATAGGTGATACATCACCTCACCAAATTCCTTTCTGTCATACACAGACCATCGTTTGACAAGTGTGGGCTCGCCAACTAACTTCATCGCAAGCCTATCTTGCCGCGCATTATCAAAAGAGTCAGGCGCATTACCAACATCAAACTCATAAAGTCTACGTATGTGATTTGGGTCCACTAAAATTTCGCAGTTCTGTACAACTGCCATGATAATCTGTGTGCTTTCACCCTTGAACTTCGCAGGAATGACGCGCGCAGTCTCAAAGAACTCATCAACGAGAGACGGCATGTAGAAGGGCTAATCCAGAGTGAACAAAGGAAGGATTCCAGATGAGCGTAGATGTCTGATCAACCTGCGCCCAACTGCGTCTTGGTTAAGATCTTGAGGATTGACTTCCCAGCCACAGATAAAGTAGAATGGATTCTGCGGTCCACGCGAAGTGCACATGTGACATCGTACGCAGTGCATAGATTGCGCATGAGATTCTTTAAATATCATAACTGCAATGTTTCATGCATAAATAGTTTCATGCGCAGGTGTTGCGTAGATGCATAAAACTTGACCTATTTTAGAACTCTTATCAAGCAAACACAAGAACATTAGTATTGACTAATTATATGGACAAGTTAGCTGAGTTCAAGCATACCCATTTCTCCTCTTAAGAAAACAAATCTCTTTGCGTCAAGAGCCTTTGTGAGGATATCAACAATTTGATTGTCTGTGCCCACGTGCTCTAACTGAATGTTTCCTTTTTCCACGTGGTCCTTGAGAAAATGATATTTGATGTCGATGTGCTTTGTCTTTGAGTGCATGACAGGATTGTTGGAGACTGCTATGGTGGACATATTATCGCAGAAAATTGGGCAATTTCCTTCATGAATTCCATAGTCCACTAGTTGTTGCTTCATCCATAGGATTTGGCAGCAGCAGCTTCCAGCAGCAATGTATTCAGCTTCTGTAGTGGAGATGGACACAACAGCTTGCTTCTTCCTTGCCCACGCAACAAGTCGATTTCCAAGGAAATGACTCCACTTGTGCTCTTCCTGTCAATTGTGCATGCTGCGTAGTCTGCATCTGAATAACCTAGCAAATCGAAATTCGAATCTTCAGTGTACCAAAGTCTAAGGTTAACAATTCTAGAAAGATAACGAATAATGCGTTTAACAGCAGTTAAGTGCGCTTCTCTAGGGTCATCTTAATAGTGCGCACAGGCACAAACACTAAACATAATATCTGGCCTACTTGCAGTAAGATAAAGGAGAGAGCCAATCATACGTCGATATAAAGTTTGATCAAATTTCTTACCTTTTAAGTCTTTGTCAAGTTTATTTCCCGTGACCATTGGAGTGTCGTATGCTTTAGCATTCTCAAGTCCAAATTTCTTTATCAAGTCTCTTGTGTACTTGGCTTGATTTATGAAGATGCCATCATTCAATTGTTTGATTTGGAGCCCGAGGAAGAAAGTGAGTTCTCCCATCATGTTCATCTCAAACTTGCTTTTCATGAGCTTTTCAAAGCGCTTACAAAGTAACTCATTAGTAGAACCAAATATAATATCATTGACATAAATTTGAACAAGTAAATAGTTTAGCAATAAAAAAAGTTGTATCGATTTTACCGCGCTTGAAGCCTTTCTTTAGCAGGAATTTTGATAGAGTATCGTACCATGCGCTTGGATCTTGCTTAAGTCCATACAAAGCTTTCTGAAGTTTGAAGACATGATTTGGAAATCTGCTATCTTCAAATCCAGGTGGTTGAGCTACATAGACCGTCTCTTGGAGTTCACCGTTGAGAAATGCGCTCTTCACATCCATTTGATAAAGCTTGAATTTCTTATGAGTGGCATAAGCTAAGAAGATTATGATAGCTTCGAGTCTTGCTACAGGTGCGAATGTTTCATCGTAGTCGATTCTTTCCTCTTGCTTATAGCCTTGTGCAACCAACGTTGCTTTGTTTCTGGTGATGCTTCCATTCTCATCCATCTTGTTTCTGAATACCCATTTTTTACCAATAACTCCTTGGTCATGAGGTCTGGGTACTAAATTCCAAACCTTGCAGTGCTCAAATTGGTTAAGCTCTTCCTGCATAGAAACAACCCAACTTGAATCTTGGAGCGCTTCATCAATCTTCTTTGGTTCGATTTGAGAGATAAAAGAATGATACTCATCAAAGTTTGATGCTATCCTTGTACGAACCCCTACATTGAGATCACCAATGGTGTTTGTTGTTGGATGATCTCTAACTTCACGAACCTTGGGAGGTAAGTTAGTTTGAGTGGTAGGAATACGAAGATTTTCTATGGGTACTTCATTTGCTCCAGTATCAAGATCATCAAAGGTGATTTGCTGAAGCGGATAAACGTCATGCGCAGGAAGTGGTGTCTACGCATCAGGAGTTGTAACTTCTCAGCAGAATCATCAGAATCATTTGGAGCCAAATGTGGCTCAATGAGAGAATGTTCATCAAAAGTAACATTTACGGACTCTACAATTAATTACTAGGGTAGTTCTATTAAAAACACGAAAAGCTTTGGAATGTTTGGCATACCCAACAAAAATACCTTCATCTGCTTTGGCGTCGAATTTGCCTCTATGATCTTTTCCATTGTAGAGGATATAGCATTTGCAGCAAAAAATCTTGAAGAAAGCAATGTTGGGCGCTCTTCCTCTCCATAGCTCATATGAAGTCTTGTTGTAGGCTTTGTTGATGAGGGATCTGTTATGAGTAAAGCAAGTGGTGTGAACAACTTTTCCCCAGAAATACTTTGGAAGCTTTGCTTCTGCTATCATTATTTTTCCAGCCTCAATCAACGTGCGATTGTTCCTTTCCACAACGCCATTTTGTTGAGGAACTCCAGCAGCAGAGAAATTGTGATCAATTCCATGGTCATTGCAGAATTGAGCAACACCGTTATTCTTGAATTCAGTTCCATTGTCTGATCTAACGCTCATGTTGTCTTCCTTTTGAGTTTGGAGCCTTCGAAAGAGAGCAGTCAAGATATTATAGCAGTCATCTTTGGATATCATCATTTTGACCCATGTATATCTTGAGTAGTCATCCACCACAACTAAGTTATATTTGTTTCCTCCAATGATCGCGGTGGTGACAGGTCCAAACAAATCCATGTGAAGCAGTTGTAAACATTTGGATGTTGAGGAAGCAATCTTGCTGGAGAAAGACTGCTTAGGTTGTTTACCGAGCTGGCATGCTGCGCATTTTCTATCATGATGGTCAGCTACTTTGGGAAGTCCTTTGACAAGATTTTCCCTTCCTAGCTTCGCCAAATATTTAAAGTTCAAATGACTTAAGCGCTTATGCCATAGCCAGCTGCTTTCACTTACATTCTTTGCTACAGAACAGAGATTAATGATAGAATTTACAGCAGTAAGATCAATAATGTAAACATTGGTCTTACGAGTACCTGTGAGCAAAGTTAGTCCAGATATGCCATCTTTGATATAGCAATGCGTTGCAGTGAAGTGGCATTCGAGACCTTTATCGCAGAATTGTGATATGGAGAGCAGGTTGTGCTTGAAGCCTTCTACGAGCGTGACCTTTTCTATGCACACTTTATCTTTTATGATTCTTCCATATCCAACAATGTGCCCTTTGTTGTTGTCCCCAAAAGTTATTGAGGGACCTCTTACTTCATGCACATCTTCAAGAGCGTTAGCATCTCCAGTCATATGTCTGGAACATCCACTGTCGAGATACCATATATGCGCTTTAGCTTGTGAAGAGTGCGCAGTGAAGCAGGAGACCTGAAAGATAAACATTAAAGCACAGGTCCCCTTTATTCTTGCAACTTTTGACAACCCACTCCTGTCTAACCTTTGGATTTTTACGTCCCTTGGCATTAGGAGCAAATAGCAAAAGACATTCTGTAGCCTTGTGACCTAAACCATCACACACAACACAATGATGTAAGCCACTTATAGATTGGGTTTTTACAAACTCTTTACCTTTCTTTGGCTTAGCATTCTTAACTGGAGCAGTTGAACCTGCTTTGACAAACACCATCTTTTGAGGTTTGGGTGAGCTTTTCTTAAGAATGCACATCTGGCGTTTAGGTGCATGGCTTTCATGCGCATGGCCCTTGTGCGCAGATTTGACATTCGAGATTGAAGCACAACCATAGTCAAAACATGCGTTGTCAAGCGCAGGGTCAACTTTAGCCTTACCCTTGGTTTTCCCAGTTTGCTTCTTTGGGTAGACATAATGGAAATTTTGTCTCTGGACTTTATCCTATCCTTTACCCGTTGAAGCAGAATGCTTTGCTTTAGAAATTTCAATAGTTTGCTGGGGTGTAAAATCCTTTTCTCTTTCAGAGCAAACGGCGCATTTAAAGTTGTCACTAGTTGAGAACCCCAAGCCTTCCTTTTCTCCACTGGCTTTTTGGGATTCTAGAATTTGATCCATAGTGACATGAGATTTGGTCCACACATCTGTGATCTTTGTGAGATCAGCAACTTGAGCAGCCAAATCTTTGTTTCTTACTTTAAATAGCGCATTTTGGTCTGTTAAGAAATGGTTCATTTCAGTAAGAGGAGTCATACTCTTAATCTGCTCCTTAAGGAGGGTGATTTCAGATTTTAAAAGAGTTTTGTCCGTCTTAAGCTATGAAATTTCTCCAATTGATAAGTCCACTGCTTCTTTCATAGAATTAAATTTCTTGATTACCTTTTCAGCTTGTTGAAAAATAGTCTCACGCTCAACAGCAGAGACATCCTTTTCTATTACAATTTCAGCAGGAATTTCAAGAGATTGATTACGTGATGGCGTAGCAGCAACTTTCTTTGATAGGTCTGCTCTGGCAAACAAGTACTTTCCATTCTGCTTGCTTGGTGTTAGGTGTCCCATTTCAACAAATTCATGGATTGTGGGACCTTTCTTCTTCTTTATAGTCCTTGGCGCATTTGCTGAGTTTATATCTGGAACGTCATTTTATTAATCGCTATCATCAGCATTCGCCACTAAGCAGAGCAGTCCGTCTTAAGAGTCATCATCATCACTGTCCTTTGTGTCAGTCTCTATCCGGGTCTTGAGATCTTTTTCTGCGCAGTCTTCTTCAGCAACCATTCCGCGCTGCTTAAACGATCTTTACGCATTGTTCCTCTTCATGTACTCAAATTTTGGAGTAGGGCATTTTGATGCAAAATGACAGGCTTTCTACAGTTGTAGCAAACCAAGTCATCATCTTTCTTTGAGTCCTTGCCTCGAGAGAACTTAGCAGGAGCTTTACTTGAGGATCCAGGCTTTGAGAATTTCCTGAACTTTTGAAATCACTTTACAAACATAGCGAAGTCATCGTCATCCATTTCTAGTAAAGAGGAAGTAGAGACATTATCTAAGGTTTGAGCAGGCGCAAGTTATTTTTGCGCAACCATAGAAACTAATTTTCGTTTGCCTTCAGTTTCATCAATTCGATCAAGTTTGAGCTCGTACACTTTTAAATTTTCATACAAGCTGCACAGAGGCCAAGTATCCAGAAATCCAGAATCTTCTAGATGACTTGCCTTATGCACATATCTAGAACCAAGCGCATCTAAGAATTGCGAATTAATTTTTTTGTTGGTGAAGACTTTACCAAGAGATATACATGAATTTACATTAGCACAATAGCGATCATAAGTTTGTCTCAAGGTTTCACCGTCAATTCTCATGAAGCAGTTGAATTTTCTTAGCACAACAAATTTCTTATTTTCCTTACTAACTTTGTCACCATTCACATAGCCTTCGATAGCATCCCACAGCTCCTTAGCAGTTCCGCAGCTTACAATTTGATTGTGCGTAGAGAGGTCCAAGGTGCTTAGAATGATGTTCCTTTCTCTTCCATCATAGCCAACCCATTTCTTTTCTTCATCAGTCCATTCCTCCTTGGTCTTCTTGATTGTAGGAGTTCCCTTATTTGTAGCAGTATCAGGATTTGCCTTCATGGGAATGTAAGGTCCTTCAAGAACAACGTCGTGGAGGATCTCATAAATTGATGAAAAATGAGTGAGCATGCAGCGCTTCCAGATGTCGAAGTGATCTTCGTTGAGCACAGGAACATGTGAATAGTTAGCCATTGCCAAAGATTTTGAAGCCATCTTGAATCGGCACCCAAGCTGTTAAGCTTGAAAAACAAAACAAGTTTTATGAAGGTGTTTACTCTGATACCACTTGTTGGTCCCAAAGGGGCAACAAGGGTATGAAAATGTTAAGGGGGGGGGGGTGAATAGCGTTTTTAAAATTCTTTTCAAACCCTTTTGCAAATCAATGGCTTATGCGCACAGTTCTCAAATAAGCTAAATATAGCGCGCAGAGAGAGTGAAATGCACAGCGGAAATTTAAAGCAGCTACTGCGCAGGGAAATTTTCGCAAAGACTAAAAACGCACGCGCAAAGTTTGGCTAAAGAGTTGGTTAAAATGTGCTAAGGAAATAAATAATAACAAAACACAGCAGCAAATAGCAATCTGATAAGATCAAACAAAGCAGCTATTAAGAAATAGGTAAGCAGGAAATAAGCATTAAGAATAATGAACAAGCTATTTGGAGATGTTCGATCGATGAAAGATCTACGTCATCTACCAAGATGGTTAGTCTTGGATTTTCTAATGAGATTTATATTGATGTGAGGAGCTTTTACAAGATTACAAAGAATCAAAACTCAAATCAAAATCTATTCTATGAAGAGCAAATCCTAGACTAAACCGGTGTTTCTCAAGAAGTAAGATCTAAATGATCGAAGCTTCAAGAGGTGTGTGTGTGTGTCAGAAATTCTGGGCTCTATAAATCTATGAGATGAAGAGCACGAAGAATTCTGGTGATATAAGGCTTAGGATCTGGGCATGAGTTTGAAGGTATGAAGGTTTGAAGATTGTTCTTGAATCTGGGAATATTAAGCAGCAATCTTCTGAAATTCAAGGATACTTAGTAAGCACAAACTCTAGCAACTTGGAAATGAAGATGAGCATGCTATTTATAACTGAGAGCTTAAAAGTAGCCATTGGTGCTCTGAGCAAGGACGATGAGCTGGCATAATATGATTGGTGCGCAGGTGTCCTTTATAGCCGTTGGAGGGTTAAGAGATAAGCATACCCAACACCAACTCTGATGGTTTGGGCGGTCGCCTAGCTCCTCCATGTGCGGCCTCCCACTCCTCCGCAGTCGTTTTCCTTCTCCTGATCGAACTCTGCTTTAACTCTTCCACATCCTTGACTTGGACTCCTTCTCTCCCTTCGTCTCCTCACGGTTTAGGACTCTAATCCTAACAATCTCCCACCTAGAGAATAAACTCATAAGCATAGAAACACTCATCAACTCCCACCACCGAATGAACTCATTCGAACACATTTTTACTCCCATATTGACTTGATGTTGCCATGCCTCCCCGCTTAAGTGCTAAGGTGAGTTGAAACCAAGCGACATTTCAACCCCTCCATGTTAGATTGTTCTTGCCTCCCCAAATCAGCTTTTACCTTGATTTCTCCCTGCAAGTCTAACTCCGCCTTCTCCCTCTAGACCGACCTTCCTCGCAATGCTCCCCGTTGAAACTTGGACACAGCTTGGTTCTTCCATTGCCTTCTCTTGGCCTAAACACGCTCTCTGTTAGGGCACTTTGACTTCCACACCGCGTTGATCAACTTTGTGTCACTTTCCCCCCTAACACACTGTTTCTTGATGTCTCTCCTTTCTACACCAATAGGCCGGTCCTTTAGCCTCTTGCTCCCACCCGAGCGAACATCGATATTATAGGTAGAGTAGAAAATATTTTCCTTAACTCCATAAGCGATCACCTTAGATCCTTTTGTGACTTCCCAAGACCCGCCAATGAAGGTTACACCATACCCTTCATCATCAAGTTGTCCAACAGAAATCACCATCCTCCTCAATTCTGGAACATGCATTACATCATGTAAATGTAAAACAGCCCCATTAGGTGTCTTCATCATCACATCCCCCTTACCTTCGATCTTCAATGGTTGATCATCACCAAGATAAACAACCCCAAAATCACCCGGTGTATATCGCTCCATTGACTCTGCATCCCAACTAGCAAGACAAGAAGCTCCAGAATCCAACACCCAATCTTCGTCCGACCGCTCCTCTCCTAGGACTAATACATCCTCATCATCCACCATGTGTGCATCACCATCTCCTTCCGTATTCGGACAATCATAAATGATATGAGCTTGTGCCACAATTATAGCACTTGACTGATTTATTTTCCCTTTTTTTGGTCCTCATCTTCCCCTAGATTTCTCCACCCTAAGTGCAGCCCATCTGCGGAAGTTTCTCCCATTTTGTATTTCCTTCTCAACTCCTCTTGAAGGATGAGATCTCTAACCTCCACATATACTAACGCTGCCTTCAACATACTGATCGTCGTGACAGTTACTTCCCAACTATCAGGCAGTGATTTTAGTAGAAAACATGCTAACACTTCATCCGAGAAAGTAATATCAACACTTTACAATTCGTCCACCATACATTTGAAATTTTTGATATGACTCGCTGCTGTCTGCCCCTCCGACATCTTCGCATTCGCAAACCTCTTTATCAAGTACACCTTATTGATATTAGACGACTTCTTATACATGTCTGACAGCATCTGTACCAACCCCACCATTGTCTTTGCCTCCATCACGTTCCTTGAAACATCGTCGGTTAGAGCACTCCTCACCGCTCCTAACGCCTTATGATCCAACGTCTCCCAATCCCCTTGTGACATGTTTGCAGGTTTCTCACCTAAGGGCTTATGAAGATCCTTACAATAAAGGTAATCTTCAACCCTTGTCCTCCAAAACGTGAAATTCACACCATTGAACTTATCTATCGAGTTCTTCATCATGATTGCTTCACAAAGTCCCCAAGAACGTGATTCAAAATAATCAACAGATGAAACTTTGAATCCTCCTAACAAAAACTCTTGATACCAGTTGTTGGGAATTTAGTGGTACCCTGATGCAAATAGGATTAAGAACACAACACCCACAATCACAAATATGAGAGAATCACACACAAAGAACACAAAAATTGTTTACCCGGTTCGTTCAACTTATGAACTACGTACGGAGGTAGTCACCAAGCCAATATTTTATTAAATATTCTTTAATATGGTGCTACAATGTGTTCTAGGCCAGAACTATGCTTATATATGTGTACAAAGAAGTCCTAAGTCTATTTGGAAGAGATACAATCAAAATAGGAAACAAATCAGAAATCAGATCTGGCATGGCAGAAGTGTGCGGTCGCCCACTTTAAGGTGTGCGACCGCCCACTTTGGCCAGTTTAATCCCTATTCCAACTCTGATTGTTTGGGCGGTCGCCTAGCTCCTCCCTGTGCGGCCGTCCACTCCTCCGCATTCGTTTTCCTTCTCCCGATCGAACTCCGCTTCAACTCTTCCACCTCCTTGACTTGGACTCCTTCTCTCCCTTCGTCTCCTCACGGTTTAGGACTCCAATCCTAACAAAATCCATTGAAACAAAAATCATATCAACACAACGGTCTCAACAAAGTAGACAAATCACAAGGTCTCAACGAAGGAGACGAAACACAGGGTCTCATGAAGGAGACGAAACAAAGGGTCTCAACGAAGGAGACGAAACAACAATTTTATTAAAAACCCACAAAATTATAAAGAAAAAGAAATTACAATCAACAACACAATAATGTGTAATTTCAATAAATTGAAATTACAAAGAATTGTGTTGTTGAAAGTAGAACTAAGATTGAAGATCTAAAGGAAGAAGATGATAACTTAGAAATATACAGGAAAAACTGGGAGTTTTAGGACAGTTTCTCCGGAACCAACATAGACATTAGGGATGGCCAAACCGGACCGGAAAAGCCAGGAACCGGAGCAAACCGGGGAGGAAACCGGAACCGGACAAACCGGAACCGCAAGGCATCCGGGCCGGTTCAGGGTCGCATAAATGGCGAACAGGACCGGAACTGGAACCGGAACCGTACCGAAAATCCCTTGTTTTTCAATAATTTTAAAGGGGGGGGAACCGGACCGGAACCGTATCGGAGCCTAACCGGAACCGGATTGTGCCAACCGGAACCGGAACCGGGGTAAGCGCGGGCCGGTTCAGGGTCACATATATGGCGAACCGGAACCGGGCCCGGAACCGGTTTTGGCCATCCCTAATAGACATGTTATTGCTAAATCTGTTTTCTTTTTTCAAAAATGTTATTGCTAAATAAAATCATAAAGTATCTTAACTGGAATGAGTTTTCAGACGCGTGCTAATATTTGTGCGAACAAATGAGAACGTGAGTTATGACATACTCCTTTCGTCTCAGACTAAGGTTCTTATTATTTTTATTTTTTTTGTTCAGACTAAGGTTTTTAGTTGCTTTATTACCAAAAATGTACAATGAGACCCACTTGTTATTCTCACAACAAAAACTTTTCACCTACTTTCTCTCTCCTACTTTCCACTACTTTATTTTTCATACTCACAATATTTATTTTTTCTTAATCTCTGTGTAAAATCAAACTAAGAAGCGGCGGAGGGAGTACTAAAGTTTTTTTTTTTTTTTTGGAAGGATAGTACTAAAGTTGTTAAAAAAGGTACATCTAAAATCATGTATATTGGGACCATGACCTGCTTATGCTATGATGGGTCCCATTCAATTTTTTAACTATATTTTAAAGATTTTCTGGCAAAAAGGTGAATAGAGGAATGCAGGTGCGGAACCAACCAAGGCAATCAAAAAAGATGAAAGTAAATGAAAATTTCCTAGTTTTTGTTGATAGTTAATTTTTTCTCCCTTAAATATTACAAGTAAACCCCTCTTACCGGCTCCAATCCACTTTTTTGGGCAAAACTGATCGTTTTTCCTTGATTATTTGGTCTAATTTGGTGGTTAATTGATTGAAGAAATGGTATTTTTTACAATTTGATTTTTCTATCTGTTTCCTGGTTTTAATATATGTTCTTGATTTTGTCTCAATTTTTCTTAGTCTACTGTTTGTTTCTTTGTTTTCGTTCATATACGTGCACTGAGACTAAAGATGTCCCCTCCATTACATTTTGTTACGATATTTAATCTTCACCTGTAATTTTACAACTATTAAGGAAACATTTGAAACAATGATTTTATACAGCACTATTTTGACACTAACAAAAACTGAATTATCAATTTGGTTTCTTCAAGTTGAGGCAGTTGTCAGTTGCACCTGTTTCAGTTTTTTCTCTGTTAATTAGGACTGACATGCAACAAACATACAGTGTTTTAAAAGTAGATATAATACACAAATCGATGAAGAGATACATAAGCAAATTATTACAAGGCTTTATGGAAAATTCACAATCACAAAGATATGTTTGATAACATTAATAGCTGAGAATGAACACTGAATAATGCATGAATCAGAATTTAAGTGTTCTGAATGTCCCTGTGAATGCATATAAGAGGGTAAATGTCTATGCCTAAAATGAAACTTTTTCCAAAGGGAACCTTTTTATTTTTTGGGACATCTCAAAATAAATAAGATACTTTTATTTTGGGATGGAGGAAGTACTATTTTACTGCAATATCAAGAAAGTGCAAGATAGTAAAACTTTGATTTGTAAAATAGGACTCTTTTTTTTGGGGGTGGGGGGGGGGGGCAAAGGGTGTCTATATATATATATATATATATAGAAGCAGATGCAACACTGGCAAATCATGGTCAAGAAAACAGCCCTTTCAGCCTTCGGGTGGAAATGTTCATTTTCGTTGACTATAAAAAGTCAAAATGAGACTATCTTTCTGGGACAGAGGGAGTATTTTACGTTAAGTGCAAGGAAGTAATCATATGGAGTGTCTTATTGCAAAACTAAATTGCTGCGAGTAGGTTTTTTCAGGGCTTGGAGCACGCATATTCCTTTCTTCCGCGTCTCTGTTAATCACCTTCATTCCCACATCACGAACAAGCGGATGCATCTTCACTCGTCCTTCATGAACCACCACCATAAAACAACTTCGAAGCTCATCCACTAATGAGTACACTTATTCTCAAAACAACTGTGAGCTATTTTTGGAAAAAAAAATGCACTTATTCTTAGAACAACTGTGAACTTGTTATTGGAAAAATAATTGTGAACTTGTTCTTCGACAAATGTGAACTTCTTATTTGTTGGTCGATTGTGTTCTTAGTAGTTTAGTTGACAACTGTGAACTTACTAATTAGTTCAATGTTATTTGGTCGCTGGAGTTGGTGGTCGCCGGAGTCGATCGTTTTATTAGTAGTTTAGTTGAACTTACTAATTAGTTCAAAGTTGTTTGGGAACAACTGTGAACTTGTTGTTAGAACATCTGTGAACATGTTCTTGGAACAAGTGTGAACTTGTTCTTACAACAAGTGCGAACTTACAATTGCGAACTTGTTTTTGGAACAAGTGCGAACTTGTTTTGGAACAAGTGTGAACTTGTTCATTGGAACAAGTATGAACTTACAATTGCGAACTTGTTCTTGGAACAAATGGGAACTTGTTCTTGGAACAAATGCGAACTTACAATTGCGAACTTGTTCTTGGAACAAGAACAAATGTGAATTTGTTCTTGGAACAAGTGCGAACTTACAATTGCGAACTTACAATTGTGAACTTACAATTGCGATCTTACAATTGCGAACATGTTCTTGGAACAAGTGTGAACTTGTTCTTGGAATAAGTGCGAACTTACAATTGCGAACTTGTTATGAACAATTGCGAACTTGTTTTGGAACAATTGCGAACTTGTTATTGGAACAATTGCGAACTTACAATTGTGAACTCACAATTGTGAACGTACACGATCATACAATTGCGAACTTACAATTGTGAACTTGTATTTGGAACAAGTGCGAACTTGTTAATGGAACAATTGCGAACTTACAATTGTGAACTTACAATTGTGAACTTACAAGTGCGAACTTACAATTGCGATCTTAGAATTGCGAACTTGTTTTTGGAACAAGTGCGAACTTGTTATTGGAACAATTGCGAACTTACAATTGTGAACTTATTAGTGCGAACTTACAAGTGCGATCTTACAATTGCGAACTTACAATTGCGAACTTGTTTTTGGAACATGTGCGAACTTGTTTTTGGAACAAGTGCGAACCTGTTATTGGAACAATTGCGAACTTGCAATTGCGAACTTGTTCTTGGAACAATTGTGAACTTACAATTGTGAACTTATAATTGCGAACTTGTTCTTGGAACAAGAACAAATGTGATTTTTTTTTTTTTGAACAAATGCGAACTTACAATTGGAACAAGAACAAATTCACATTTGTTCTTGGAACAAATGCGAACTTACAACTGTGAACTTGTTCTGAAACAACTGTGAATTTGTTCTTGAAAAAAAAAAAAAATTTAAAAAAAATGTGAATTTGTTGCTAAGAGCTTTTAATTTGTTCTTGTAGAAAATGTGTAGTTGTTTTTTAAATAAAGAATGATTGTTTTTTTTTCAAAAAAATAAAATGGACAATGGAAAATGGTCGTCGGAGGTGGTCACCGGAAAATGGTCGTCGGAAAAAAGTGGCTGGAGGTGGTGGCCGGAAAATGGTCGTCGGAAAAAGTGTCCGGAGGTGGTGGCCGGAAAATGGTTACCGGAAAAGGTGGCCGGAGATGGTCGCCGGAAAACGGTGGCCGGAAGTAGTCATCGGAAAATGGCCGCCAGAGGTGGTCGAAAAAGGTGGTCGCCGGGAAAAGGTGGCCGGAAATGGTGGTCGCCGGAAAGGACGGAGGTGGTGGCCGGAAAAAGTCGCCGGAAAATGGTGGCCGGAAATGGTGGCCGGAAAAAGGTGACCGGAGGTGGCCGCCGGAAATGGTGGGCGGAAAAAGTGCCCGGAAAAAGGTCGCCGGAAAATGGTGGCGGAGGTGGTCGCCAGGAAATGGTGGCCGGAGGTGGTCGCCGGAAAAAGGTGCCGGAGGTGGTCGCCGGGAAATAGTCGCCGGAAAAAGGTGGCCGGAGGTGTTCGCCGGAAAAAGGTGGCCGGATAAGATGGCCGGAGGTGGTCGCCGGAAAATGGTGGCCGGAAAATGGTGGCCGGAGGTGGTCGCTGGAGGTGGTCGCCGGAGGTGGTTGGGATGGGTGGTCAAAGGTGGTCATGGTGGTTGAAGAGAGAAAGTGAAATGATGGATGGAGTGGCATTAATGTAATTTTTCATTATTTATTAAGGGCATGAGTGTCTTTTTAGTAACCCTTGGACTAGGTGGTAATATTGAAAATTCCTTGGATTAGGGGACTAAATGGTAGTTGCCCCAATGAATCTGAGTCCGACCCTAGAGAAATGGAACTTTAGATCCCATAATTTGTGTGTCCTGATTTTTACCATTAAGTCCCCCCATAAATAATAAACAATTTTTATTTGTTTGATTTTCTAAATTATTACATCTGTTCCAATTAAATATTCAAAAAAAAAAATATTCTTGATAAAGCAAATTATTATTTTTGAAGCATTCATTCTGAGACGGAACAAATACTTTTTCACTTTTTTTTTTTATTATTTTTCGCCAGTTTACCCTTTTATAAGTTGAAGTTGAATATTAAAAAATATATCTGAAGGAAATAATAATTTGATCCAAAAAAAGCAGTTTTTGATAATTTCGCCCAATATGATTTATTTAGGAAAAAAATACCAAAAAGCCACTCTACAAAATTTTCATATCCAAAAAACCCACAAAATATTTCTTCAATCTTAAAAATCTAAAATTAAATTATCGATACCAAAAAACCCAAACATTAACGAAATGACAATCACGGTTAGGTTAGAGTATTCATATTAATAAAAAATATTTTTTCTTTCAATTAATGACATATTACTAATACAAAAGCTTTTCGCAATGCAAAATAATTTAAATGTGATATTCTTAGATATAATAACAATAATAATAGTTATAACAACAACAAATATATTTTGTTATTATTATTATTATTATTATTATTTTAGTTAATTAATAATTTTTAATAATACATTTAATCATAAAATTAATAAGAATGAAAAATAATAATGAATGTGATAATATTGAAAATAGGAAAAATTTCTCAAAAGTCCTTTAAACAAAACAATTTTATAAAACAGGACAGACATTTTCGTTTATTTTGTCTAGGTCCATTAGATGGAACATTTATTTCCATTAGGTCCTTGATTTTTTAATGAAATACTGTATTCCCAAAAATACCCCTCCCATCCAACCCTAAAACGGGTAAACCCTCCCCTCTCTCATTTGCATTTTTCCCGTTCTCTCTCTAAAAAAGATCCCATTCGCTTCTCTCATCTCTCTCCCGGTGCCTAGCCCCCACCTTCTCCGGTTCCCAGCCCCACCCTCGCCGGCGTCCCAGCCTCACCCTCTCCGGCATCCCATCCCCCACCATCACCACCATCCTCAACCACACAGGCCGTCGCCTCTCTCTCCGCATATCCCTCAATCACCAGCGCTCTTACCTCCGTCTCAAGCTGTAACGCCCCGAGCCCGAAAACTGGGTCGGAACGCTATCAAATTTGATGGACTGTCCTCACAAACCACCACGAGTCTTTCCAGCACGTTTTTGTCCTCACTCACGTGCTCACTGAGAAACTTCCCAGTGGGTCACCCATCCCAGAATTGCTCCAAGTCAAGCACGCTTAACCTTGAAGTTCTTATGAGATGAGCTTCCGAAAAGAAGATGCATCTTGGTGGTATAAGTAATACCAATCAAATCATATCAAACATATCAGGCACACACATTTTTGGGTCGGGGTATTACAATCTCCCCACCTTGGATCCTTGCCGTCCCTGGCAAGACCCACTTGGATCGGAACCCCGGGCAGTGTGGATTCAAGAGGGGCTCGTACGGATTCAAGTGGTGGCTCCCACCGACTCCGCGGTGTAGCACTTTGTTCCGCACAGCACTTTGCTCCACACTTCCGGCCGGGACAGGCTCTGATACCATTTGTAACGCCCCGAGCCCGAAAACTGGGTCGGAACGCTATCAAATTTGATGGACTGTCCTCACAAACCACCACGAGTCTTTCCAGCACGTTTTTGTCCTCACTCACGTGCTCACTGAGAAACTTCCCAGTGGGTCACCCATCCCAGAATTGCTCCAAGTCAAGCACGCTTAACCTTGAAGTTCTTATGAGATGAGCTTCCGAAAAGAAGATGCATCTTGGTGGTATAAGTAATACCAATCAAATCATATCAAACATATCAGGCACACACATTTTTGGGTCGGGGTATTACAATCTCCCCACCTTGGATCCTTGCCGTCCCTGGCAAGACCCACTTGGATCGGAACCCCGGGCAGTGTGGATTCAAGAGGGGCTCGTACGGATTCAAGTGGTGGCTCCCACCGACTCCGCGGTGTAGCACTTTGTTCCGCACAGCACTTTGCTCCACACTTCCGGCCGGGACAGGCTCTGATACCATTTGTAACGCCCCGAGCCCGAAAACTGGGTCGGAACGCTATCAAATTTGATGGACTGTCCTCACAAACCACCACGAGTCTTTCCAGCACGTTTTTGTCCTCACTCACGTGCTCACTGAGAAACTTCCCAGTGGGTCACCCATCCCAGAATTGCTCCAAGTCAAGCACGCTTAACCTTGAAGTTCTTATGAGATGAGCTTCGAAAAGAAAATGCATCTTGGTGGTATAAGTAATACCAATCAAATCATATCAAACATATCAGGCACACACATTTTTGGGTCGGAGTATTACAATATTCAGTTTATAGGTAGCAAACCTGACTTGATCTTCCTCCGAACATCTCAAAGCATCAAAGATCTTTTCCATGGATTCAATCCACCTTTCAGTCTTAGATACATCGGGCTCTCCATCATACTCCATAGGCTTCATTTTCAGAAACTGTTCTAGGCCATATCTTGGTGGTACCTGTTCCCTTTCTTGCCTCTGATCATTTATAGTTTTCATCGCTGCTTCAAACATTCCCTGAAACATAATTCGAGCCTCTTCTCTGGCATCCCCTTGCCCCGAAGAGCCGGCCTGATCTCCGTCAGTTTCACCCATTTTTAATGAATACCTGCATCAAACACTCAACGTTACTCACTCTATACTCTACTACCCTCCTAGGTCATTTAGTCATTCTAGACCAGATACAAGGTTCATTCCTCGAGTAGATCAAGACAGGAAGGAGATGGAATTTCTTAACTTGGAGCAAGGTTCTATGTCAATTGCTCAGTATTCAGCTAAATTCTCAGAGTTGTCCAGATATTGTACTCACCTAGTGGCAACTGAGGAGAGGAAGGCTACGAGGTTTGTGAAAGGTTTGAAAACTGTGATTAGAACTCAGCTAGTATCCCATAAGTTGCAAGATTTTCAGGATGCAGTGGATCGAGCTTACCAGGTGGAGCATGACATTGAAGAACATAAAAGGAAAATGGAATTGTTAGGCGCTGGGAAGCAAGTTAGGCAACCACAACGTGGTGATAATCGAGGAAATCAAGGTGGATCTTCACAGTTCAAAGGGTCTTCTCAGAGACAGTCATGTAATAGAAATCAAAGTAACACTTCAGGGAGTCAAAGTAGAGGAGTTTGTAATTTTTGTCAAAAAGAAGGACATTCAGAAGAGAGATGTTGGAAGAAACAGGGCAAGTGTTTGAACTGTGGTCAGTTAGGACATTTTCAGAGGGATTGCCCTAAGTATAGGATGCAAGCATCGGGAAGTGTGGTTGGGTCCTCTCAGGGTCAGAAGAGGGATTCCTCAGGCAAGCCTAAGGTTCAGGGTCCTTGTTGAAAATATAAGTTCAGGGGCTAAAGTGTTAACCTTGAAAGTTGGGTGACCATTTTGTAAAAAGGGTTAAAGATATTTAAGGAAACTTATCCCTTTTTCCTTCTCTGTGTTATTTTCATTTGTTCTGCAACATTTCTCTCGTTCTGTTCCTAGGGTTAGGAGAAAAGGTAAGTTCAACCCATTTCGATTTAATTCTTTTTATTTACTTACCGTTTTAAAAACTAATTATATAAAAATGATCAGGGCGTCGAGTAGGTCATTCCTAGCCGAACAAAACTTATTTCAGCGATACTTTTCCGGAACTAGGTAAGTTACTAATTCCCCTTTAATTGTTAAAATAGTCATATATGCTATATATGGTACTCCTACTTGTTAATTTTGTGATTTGGGTAATATTTGCTATACTTGTAAATTTGGGACAAAGGGAGTAAAATAGATTGGTTCTTGTTGGTGTTAGTATTGTTCTTAGCCTTTGTGTAAGTGTAAATGTTAAGTGTTGTAAGCTTTGGTAATTTTGGGTTGTGAAACAAAAGGAGTAAACTTTGGTTAAGTTTTTAGGCCTGCTGGGTGATGTGGGCGGCCGCCCAAAAATGGGTGTGCTGCCGCACATCTATCTGAAGGTTTTTGTTCTTGGGACAGAGCATTTTGGGCGGCCGCACAGCCCTGTTTGGGCGACCGCCCAGTCGTCTGGAAAAGTTTAGAGTTTTCAAACTAAAGGGTTTAGAGATCAACCTTGGTCTAGTTTTTGGGTAGTGTCCTAAAGTACTTAGATGATAGTTGTGGATCACTAAAGTGATAGAATTGGTTCCTTCGTGAGCCCAAGTGTTGTGGAATGTTAGTAATGGATTAAATGTCCTTTTTATGGACTCTTTATAAGGATTCCATCTTGTGATGTATTTGGCTTAATTCCTTCTTGGATTAAATGCTTTTGTGCAAGTTCTGTGCTTATGTGGTTATCAGCCAGGTTGGGTTATTCCATTGGAGCTTGTGAGTCAGGCGGTGGAAGAATTATAGTGGCACACAAGCCAAGTTCACTATAAGATGTCCACTGTGCCTTTTAGTTTCCCCAGTCCAGATTGGCCTTGGATGGGATGAATTGCTCCCTTTGGTGAGTATTTGGGTTATGACTTTGTGTCATATTTCCCTCTCTGGTTACTTGGTTCTATGGGTTATGAGTTGGTTTTCGAGATCCCGACGGCTTCAGCTATTTATGCTGCTCAGATGGTTTTCTCTGATGGGTTTCTCAGTTGGTATTCTCATCAGTTATGGTTATTGGTTAAACCTTGGCTTTGGTATCCACCGGAGTGTGGGCAATGTGATATATAACTTGATGTTATGTGCTATATGCTATATGTTTACTTGTTGATATTGTTTCCTTATGATCATCATATCAGCATGTAACGTAGTTGCATTTTAGTAGCTTACTGAGATTTATTCTCACCCTTATTTGTTTACTGTTTTAGATAAAGGCGGGTCCAGGGGATAGGACACTCGGCACGGGAGGACGTTGGTTTGGTTGGTAAGAGTTGGGACTTGTTTTGTTGAAGGTTACATTATGTAAATGTAAACCCTTTGGGGTAGAGTACCCGTACTTTCTTATGATTCCATCTATTTTGGTAAAGGTTGATGTATGTATATTTGTTTAAAAGTTTATAAGCCTTTGGGCTAAGGATTTCCGCTGTGAAAGTATTTGTTTAAAAGTTTGTTTCAAGTTAAGTGAAGTCTTTGAACTTCAAGTGTGTTTTGTTTAACTTTCTAAAAGTATATTTTGAAAATTTTTTCTAAAAAGGTTTTATAACGTCTTCTGTTCGTGTCCCGAGCGTGGGGCCAAGTACGACCACGGGTCTGGGGCGCGACACAAGCTCTCCATCGATGTCGAGATCTCCTTGCCAGAAGCAAATCTTTGTTGCCCACATCATCTCCCTTGCAATTGTGGCGTTGAGTTTCAAACAAAAAGGGGGAGAGATATGTTCATGGAGAAAATCAAGATGAAGACATAATGAGGCGTATTTACATTTACATAGGTAGCCGGATTTACAAAGATAGCCGTATTTTCAGGCTATGTGGGTTAATCTTTTTAAGGAGAGTGTTGCGGGTCCATTATCAAAACCGATCGTATGTGTTCCTGTTAGTTCTGGAAAAATTTGAAATTGATTTATTTTCAAACCATCAAATTGCTTATGGGTTCATAATCTCCGCGAAAAACCGAACAAACCTATATTTTTTATTTTCAAAACTGATAGTATTTCGCCCTCCGTCTGTTCCGCCGATAAACAACTGCCGTCTACAATGTTAAAGATGTCATAAAAGCAAAACTACAAACAATTTGGGACAAATTTCAACCCCTTAAACTACATGTATTTTGGGACGGAAGGAGTAATATTTTGGACTTATTTTTGGAATGCCCATGTTAACGCTGTGATTTTTGGGCCTTAAAACTTTTCTTCTTATTCATCTCAACACATAAAATTGAGGGGGCTATGTGTAACTTCTAAACGTTATAGTCCCTCTGTTCCGCCCGACTTAGGATTCTTGGTCAAACAATTTATACTTTGACCTACAATTTGAAGAAAAATAATTATCTTAATGAAAATCTAAAAATAGTTTTTTAGTTTATTATTAATCATGATACAATAACAAGTTTTAAATTTTTATTTGCATCATTATATTTCTTCAAATATTTGGTCAAAGTATAAATTGTTTGACCAAGAATCCTAAGTCGGGTGAGACGGAGGGAGTATATTTTAAAACGGAGGGAGTATGTTATTGCTTCTCCCATTAAAATAAACCTAAATAGTAATGCTTACACGATCAAAAGTTTTAGAATCAGAGGGACAGGGCCGGTCCTATGAAATTTGGGGCTTTAGGCAAGATGTTTGATCGGGCCCTCAAATTCCTTCACGAGCAACCAACCAAGCAGTGACATTCTCAACTATATACTTTTTTCTATATCTTTTCATCTTAAGTCGCTCTTTTGATTGGAAATGTTTATTTTCAACTTTTTGAAAAAACTTTCAGCATTATTAAACGGTTATCGTCGTACACTTACAATGAGACTTAATTTTTTTTAATAAAAATACCGTGTTATGTGGTTAGATAATACGAGCAATACTTTCTATTAATGGAAAACCGAAATACTATTAGCTAGAAATCTTGGAGAAATTATTGACCACTTTTTATTTTTTCACTCATTCCGTCTCAAAATAACGGTTTAGGATAGATTTTTTTGTCCCAAAATATTTGCAGTTATACAGTTTTCCATATAACATTAGCACACTTTGATTAAACTGCCCTTATTTATGATAGGCAGCTGTCACTGTACAATCATTTAATTGTCTAGATACTTGAACTATTCAAACGGTAATTTAGACTATTTGATACGTATTAATTGCATTTCTTAATTTATGTGTAAAGTATTAAATATACAAGTATTTTGAGACGGAATGAGTGTTTTTATAGGTTTGTGACGTGGCTCACAGTGTTTTTATATGTTTGTGATATGGCTCTCAGTGTTTTTATAGGTCTGTGACAAGGCTCTCAGTGTTTTTATAGGTCTTTGATATGGCTCTCATTGTTTTTATAGGTCTCTGATATGGCTCTCAGTGTTTTTATAAGACTCTAACATGGGTCTCAGTGTTTTTTATAGGTATGTGACATGGCTCTCAGTGTTTTTATAGGTATGTGACACGTCTCTCAGTGTATTGTAGGTTTGAGACATGACTCTCAGTGTTTTCATAGGTGTGTGATATGCCTCTCAGTGTTTTATAGGTCTGTGATATGGCTCTCAATATTTTAATATGTTTGTGACATGGCTCTCAGTTTTTATAGGTTTGTGATATTGGTCTTAGAGTTTTTATAGGTCTGTGACAAGGCTCTCATTGTTTTTATAGGTCTGTGACAAGGATCTCAGTGTTTTTATAGGTCTTTGATATGGCTCTCAATGTTTTTATAGGTCTCTGATATGGCTCTCAGTGTTTTTATAGGTCTCTGACATAGGTCTCAGTGTTTTTATAGGTATGTGACATGGCTCTCAATGTATTTATATGTATGTGACATGTCTCTCAGTGTTATTATAGGTCTAAGACATGACTCTCAGTGTTTTTATAGGTCTGTAACATGGCTCTCAGTGTTTTTATAGGTCTGTGATATGGCTCTTAGTATTTTTATAGGTCTCTGACATGGGTCTCAATGTTTTGATAGGTCTGTGACATGACTCTCAGTGTTTTTTATAGGTCTGCGATATGGCTCTCATTGTTTTTATAAGTATGTGACATGTCTCTTAGTGTTTTGATAGGTATGCGACATGACTGTCAGTATTTTTGTAGGTATGTGACATGACTCTCAGTATTTTTGTAGGTTTGAGACATGGCACTCAATGTTTTATGGGTCTAAGACATGGCTCTTAGTGTTTTATAGGTCTGTGACATGGCTTTAAATGTTTTTATACGTATGTGATATGTTTCTAAGTGTTTTTATGGATATGTGACATGTCTCTCAGTGTTTTTATATGTATTTGAAGTGGTTCTAAGTGTTTCTATAGATCTGAGATACGTCTCTCAGTGTTTTTATAGGTCTGAGACACTTGTCTCAGTGTTTTTATAGGTTTGTGATATGGCTCTCAGTGTTTTGATAGGGATGTGACACGCCTCTCAGGGTTTTGATAGGTTTGAGACATGACTCTCGGTGTTCTTATATGTCTGTGACATGTATATCAGTGTTTTTATTGGTCTACGACACGGCTCTCAGTGTTTTTATAGGTATGGGACATGTCTCTCAGTGTTTTTATAGGTCTGCGACATATCTATTAGTGTTTTTATAGATATGTGACATGGCTCTCAGTGTTTTTTATAGGTATGTGACTTGTCTCTTAGTGTTTTAATAAGTCTGCGACATGTCTCTCATTGTTTTTATAATATGTGACATGTCTGTCAGTATTGTTATAGGTCTGCGACACGTTTCTCAGTGTTTTAAAGGTTTGCGTCATAGTTCTAAGTGTTTTTTATACGTATGTGACATGTCTTTCAGTGTTTTTATAGGTCTGCGACATGTCTCTCAGTGTTTCTATAGGTCTGAGATATGTCTCTCAGTGTTTTTATAGGTCTGAGATACGTCTCTCAGTGTTTTTATAGGTCTGAGACACGTCTCTCAGTGTTTTTATAGGTTTGAGATATGCCTCTCAGTGTTTTTATAGGTCGAGACACTTGTCTCAGTATTTTTATAGGTCTGCGGCATAGCTCTCAGTGTTTTTATATGTATGTGACATGTATCTTAGTATTTTTACAAGTCGGAGACATGACTCTCAATGTTTTTATAGGTTCGTGATATGTATCTCAGAGTTTTATAGGTCTGCGGCATGACTCTCAGTATTTTTATATGTTTGTGACATGCTTTCAATGTTTTTAGAGGTATGTGATATGTTTCTAAGTGTTTTTATGTGTATGTGACATGTCTCTCAGTGTTTTTATAGGTATGTGACGTGGTTCTAAGTGTTTTAATTGGCATGTGACATGATTCCAAGTGTTTTTATAGGTATGTGATATGGTTCTAAGTGTTTTTATTGGTGTGTGGCATGGTTCTAAGTGTTTTTATATGTATGTGATATGGTTCTTAGTGTTTTTATAGGTATGTGACATGACTTTCAATGCTTTTATAGGCATGCGACATGTCTCTCAGTGTTTTTATACTTTTATGATATGACTTTTTAGTGTTTTTATAAGTTTGAGACATGATTCTCAGTGTTTATAAGAGTCTGAGACATGAATCTCGGAGCGGGATGAAAATATGACTTGAAAATATGGCCTGGAAAGGGGGAGCACCCTTATAAGGGATAGTTAGGGGTATTCTTGGCTATTTTTGTCCCTTGGGTTTTTGAGCAATTAGAAAAATATTGTGTCTTCTTTAGAAATAAAAGTTAGAATGAAGGGCTTTTAAGAAAATGTCCCTTGAAAATAATATCATCATAATGTTTATTATTTTTATGATCTTACATAATAATAATAATTATAAAAGTAAAAACTTAAAGAAGCAACTTCCAATTACTTCTCTAATATATCAAAAATTAATATTTTTATTATTAAATACTCCCTCCGTCTCAAATTATATGTCGTTTTGGAGTGTTTCACACATATTAAGAAATATCATTAATGCATGTGAAGAAGACCCAAATACCCCTAAAGTAATTCAACTACCTAGGTAATTAAATGGTTAGGTAAGAGATAGTTCACTATCATTATTAAGGGTATAATTGGTATAGAGCAATAAAAAAACTTTGAAAATAGTGAAACGACAAATATTTTGAGACAAAATTTTACTCCCAAAACGACATATATTTTGAGACGGAGGGAGTATTAGGTAATTAAATAATAATGATAATAATGATTAATTTTTGTTGTTACTGTAAATATTATTATTATTATTAGTATTATCATTATTATTATTATTATTTAATAGTAATAATAATAATACTATTATAATTATTTTGCATAGTAATTTTTTTAATATACCTAACATTTCATTATATGAAAATAAGGTTAACTTTTTAATAATATGAATGTTCAAACTTAACGGCGTTAGTTAAATAGTTAACGTTTGGACTTTTTGCTATTGATAATATAAATTTAGGAATTTTTAGATTGAAGAAAAAAATTATGGGTCTTTTAGATATGAAGGTTTTTTTAAGGGGGGTTTTGGTATTTTTCCCATTTATTTACTTTATTGACGAAATAAAAAGTGCCTAAAAACCAAATTAGGGTTAATTTCACTATTCACCCTCGAGGTTAGACAAGTATCACTGTCCCATCAAGGTTTGGTTTCGTTTCACTGCCAACCCATTTAAGATTGAATAGACTGTTTTACCCTCAATTCAAGAAAAAATTGTTTTATCTTCCATAAATTATAACTAAGTCACTAAAACAAAATACATAAATCTATATAAAATAAATTTTAAATTTAAGTGATGAACTAAGCCTCTTTAGCCTTCTACATTATATAAATAATTTATTAAATTATTAATTACTTATCAAACTCTTTAATTCGTTCAAAAAAAAAAAAATCTTTAATTAAATTTAATATTTTTTTATCTTACTCATTAATAATAAAAAAGCATTTTTTTTTTGGTTTTGAATTAATAATTACCACAATACTAGCTTTGCATTTTATAAATTCAAATAACGCTTTTAGAGTAATATTAAACATATTAGTTATTATCACATAAATAATAATTTCATATAAACAAAAAATAATATTTGATTGCATTCTGTTACTTTTTAATATTCTTATATTTTTAAAATAGTTCATCGAAAAATTTCGGTTATAGTAAAATTTATACAAGGTGAAATATTTATATTAACGTAATTATATTAAAAATGAAAAAATAAAATATAAATTTTGCGAAAAACTAATTTTAATTTTTGTAAAACTAATTATTATATTTAATATTAGTCTAAAATGTTACTTGAATTTATATTTTTTTGAGAAAGAAAATCAATTTAAATTGTGATTTGATTAGTAATTACTAATTAATAAATTATTTATTTATTCTGAGGTGAGTTTTAATGTATTACTTAAATGTCAAATTTATTTTAGTTAGAAATTATATCAGTTTCTTTTTAGTGATTTAGCTGTACTCCCTCTGGTCCAAAATAACTGTCACTTTTGGTCAAACGGATGTAAGTTTGACCAGTAAATTTAAAAAATAATGATGCTAATAAAAATCTAAAAATTGTTATTAAAAATATTATTAATTATAATACACTGACAAATTTTAGATTTTTATTAGCATCATTATTTTTTAATTAAATTATTGGTCAAAGTTACATTTGATTGACCAAAAGCGACAATTATTTTGGACTAGAGGGAGAGGGAGTAATTTATTATGGAAGTCAAAATAACTTTTCATTAAAGTGAGGGTAAAACAGTCTATTAAGTGCTAAAAGGGTGTTTAGTGAAATGAAACCAAATTTTGGGAGGAGGGTAATACTTGTCAAAACTTTGAAGGTGGGTAGTCAAATTACGGGTATTGAACTGCTGCACCGAAATTAGGTGCACCGCTGCACCTAATAAAAGTTGCACAACGTATGTAAAACGTTTTTACACAACGTTTTTAGTGCACTACACAACGTAAAAATGACCGAAATCAGTTAGCTCCTGAAAAATGTTTTACATTTGCAAGTACACGTTTTACATTAGGTAGAAAACGTTTTACAAAACGTTGTACAATTTTCACATCGGTGCAGCGGTGCAGCTAAGGCATTGGTGCAGCCAGGGGCGGACGCACGTATATGAGAGGGGGGTTAATTGACCCCCCTCACTTCTCCGTCTATACCCATTTTAGCCCCTTAATTTTTTTCAAATTATAACCTTAACCTCCTCAAAAATTTCAGTTAACCCCCCTCAAAATTACATAAAACCCTAGATTTATAAGCTCAATTTTTACACAACCAACCCACACTTATCTCATTAGTTTGCCGCAAGCGGGTTTCTATTAGTCGGAAGAAGACGATTGCGCGATTGCGCCAAGGAGAGACTGAGAGAGGCGATGCAGAGAAGAGGGGCGACGGCGATTTTGACCAAAGTTGTACGGCGATGGCGATAGGAAGCCGGACCTGAGGACCTCGCCAGAGGCTGGAGCACTGGGCCTATACTTTCGGTTCATAACAGGTAATTTTTCTCATGTTTTTTGCCTACTATCTCAAATCCTAAATCTCAAATCACTAAATTTCCCAAAAATTAGGGTTTCACCATTTCAATAAGTTTTTTTTTAATCTCATTGATTTCTTATTGAAATATACACTATTAAATATCAAATCAATGCCACTGTGACTTGTTTGTGTTACAATTTTTAATTGAGATTTTTGTAATTGCAGCCATAAGCCATTTTGTTTTGGTAATGATTCAAATGGAAAAAACGAATTTGGGATTCATTTTTAGACATTTTGTCTGTATTCTTTCTTAAAAGAAATTGAAATTGGTAATTCAATTATTGAAAAGATCATGTGGGTCGTCTACTTCTGACTCTAAGGCGAATGAGGCTCCCTGTCCCGCAAGTTAAAAAATATGAACTATAATCTTGTTATGTGTTTGTGTATGGCCAGTGGCCTCGTAGTCGTTGTCTTGTTTATGTCCTTACTCGTGTGGTTATTTATGGCCAGTGGCCTTTTTGTGGTTTTGTGGCCGGTGGCCCTGTTAATTGTTTGTGTATGGCCAGTGGCCTTGTAGTTGTTGCCTTGTTGGAGAGTTTAATATGGCCAGTGCCCTTCCTCGTGTGGTTGTTTATGGCCATTGGCCTTGTTGTTGTGGTTTTATGGCCTGTGGCCTTGATGATTAGTTTGTGTATGGCCAGTGGCCTTGTAGTTGTTGCCTTGTTGGCGTGTTTAATATGGCCAGTGCCCTTCCTCGTGTGGTTGTTTATGGCCAGTGGCCTTGTTGTGGTTTTATGGCCTGTGGCCTTGATGATTTGTTTGTGTATGGCCAGTGGCATTTGTAGTTGTTGTTAGAAATTTTGGGGTTAGGGTAATTGATAATCCTGAATATTTGATCGAATCGCATACAAATCGCTTTCCGAAAAAAGTATTTCGACCATTTATTGCATGGGTATCACGAATTTTTTATCGGGATAAGACAATCAAACAATCTGTTTCAAGACAAAGAATACAGATCAAAACTCTGAGAATTATGTGAAAATTTTTCGTTAAAGAAACATGAGACTAAAATCTGTTTTATAAATAGATGGGAAGAAGGATCAGATTTGACTACGGCTTCCCCACGACCCCCGCCCGCTCTGTTGGGAGTGGGACCCCAATAAGGGGCGCTGCCCCTTGACCCTGCAAGGGGGCGCAGCCCCCTTGACCCCTGCTTCTTTATCGTGGTCGAAAACATATTAACTCAAACGAGTGTGTACTCCACACTTTCCCTTACTCTTATCCGAGCCTAATATGAAATCGCACTGGTCTCTAGTAAATCACAATTACATAAAATTGTTGATGACACTAAAATCACCAACAGTTTTTGCCGCGTTGACGTGTTTATAATACTTTATATGTGGCCGGTGTATTTGTTAATTTGATTTGTACACATTTTCAAACAGTGCTCGAAAACTATTTCAAGAAAATGAAACATTCCCAAAGTAATGGAGATTTTTAGGAAAATTGAAAATGAAGATATTATGGAGTATTTTAAAAAGATAAAGAATAGGAAACCACTTTTGTAGCACTTTTCTTATTATATTATCAAAATTTGAATCATGTGAAAAAAGGCTTTTGTTGTTCAAATATATGTATAGGACATAGAATTGCTTAATCCCAATCATAGTTAACACTTAGGATCCCCCAATTTTTATTAGAACCTTAATAAGGTACCATTAAGATTCTTTGTGACCAGCACAGGTGTATAACAACTCTTCATACAAGGCAAACCAGCTAGAAGAAGCAAATCGGCAAGCCAACATCAAGTTGCTGATTAACGCCAGCATTCAAGTTGCCGATAGACTTACTTCTCAGTTGGACTCATCAATCAGCAAGGACAGTCTGTACTTCACTGGTAGTAAGGTTACATCGCTCTACCTTAAAGTCAACCTTACTGATTGTCTTTGTCCTTTTATACAGTCTTATCCGAAAGTAGTTTATCTGCTCTGTTATGATTGCTGCGCCGTCTGACACATAGCTATTTTTATCTCTACTCTGTCTCTACTTGCTTTGCAAGTAACCGGTTGAGACAAAGGGGTCTTTACCCATCAGACTTTTGAAGACATGCGTGTACTCCATATCTTTGCCATGAATGTTGAAGATACCGCATTTAATGCTCCTCAACTACCCAGCTGGAATTTGAATTTGCAAGCCTTCTTCAACAAGACTCAAGTCATTAACTCCTCTTATAAATAGAGGACTTAGAGCATTGAAGAAGGTTGGTGATTTTAGTGCATTGAAGAGAGTTGATTGTTTAGAGCATTCATTAAAGCTCAAACATTTTGTCCAGATAATCATTAGATCATTTATTAGGACATACACTTGTGCACAAACTCATCAACATTGTAAGTATTCCCAAACTATATTATTTTAAGGAATACGTTGCTTGAGTTATTCACACACCCACCTGAGTGTGATAAGTTCTCTTGGACTTGCCGCTCAAATACACTTGGTCAGATTTGTATTATGATCCATTAGTGATCTCTAGAATTTAGTCTTTATTTCCGGCAAAGCCGTGCTTGTAATAGACTAGGGATATCTAATAGTGCTCTTAACCCAAATCCAAGTTCTGACCAAACTTGGTAGAGGACGTAGCAGTATTTACACTGTGAACCTCTCCAAATACTTGTGTCCCTTGTTACTTATTTTATCCTTGCCGGTTGGAACTCTATCACCGGCAAATCGTACTTGTTCTTACTGATTCATTGTCATTTCCTTTGATCAATCTCTTGAAACTGCATTGAACTTTTAGAAATCACTTTGTGTTTAAACCAAGCTCTCAAAACCATTTCATACTGATTTTGTGTGAGTTAAACTAAGTCATATCTTCTCCGCTGCGCTTACTGATAATAGTTTGCAAACTGATAAGTGACTTTGCTTTTATAAAGTGTTTCTTTGAAAAAGTTTTAAAAAGGCTATTCACCCCCCCCCCCTCTAGCCTATTTTCATACCAATTGGGACTAACAATTGGTATCAGAGCTTGGAATTTTGAAAGAAATTTCCAAGCTTTGCAGCTTGTTTGCCGATACCATGGCAAGAAAAATCATGCAGTCATTCAACATCACCACCATTCCGTTGTTGAATGTCAACGAGTTTGGTGTCTGGAAATCTCGTATGATAAAGTATATGAACTCAATCGATGACCGGTTGATGAAGGTCATAGAAGTTGGTCCAATCATTCCTTTAAAAGTCTCAACCACTTATAGACCTATTCCCTCCACTCCGCTGACACAACATGCTGATCGTGACACTGAACAAGAAACCCATGTTCAGATTGAGGAAACTCTTGTTGAAAAACCAAGAGAGGAATGGACCGATAACGACAAACTTTCAGCTGCCGTAGATGGAAAATCATGCCACATTATCTCTTGTGGTTTGGATGGCAAGCAATACAAACTCATTGACTTGTGCTCCACGGCTCAAGAATGCTGGAACATACTTTGAAGGTGATGAGCAGGTGAAGGACAACAGACTCTACGATTGCATTGCTGAATTTGAATCCTTCAAGAAATAAGATGGTGAGTCACTCAGAAGTGCCTACGACAGATTTTGCGAGGAATGCTTAATGGCCTCAACAGGTGCAAGCAAGGATTTGTGGATTCTAGATAATGGCTGCTCAAGGCACATGACAGGATTTGCAGATCTACTTGCCGATATTTCAGAAGCATCGGGTCCCCCAGTAGTTTTCGGTGATAATGCCAAATGAAAAATCATCGGTATTGGTACCATCAAGAGAGGTGCAGTTACTGTACAGAAGGTCTCTCTAGTGGATGGTCTGAAACACAACCTTCTATCAATATCACAATTATGTGATAAAGGAATGCAATGTATATTTACTACTTCCAGTTGCTATGTGAAAGACATTGCTTCCAATGAAACTCTTCTCACTGCCAAACGTAAAGGTAACATTTATGCAGTAGACTTAAGTGCTATTAATGGTGTTGCTAATGTTTGTTTTGTAGCTAAGAACATCAGTGAGAACTCATGGCTATGGCACAAGAGACTCAGTCACTTGAACTTCAAGTATCTATCTAAGCTTGCCGGTTCAAATCTAGTTACCGGTCTGCCTCAAGTGTCTGCTGATCAAGCAAAGAAATGCAAGGCCTGCCAGCTTGGAAAACAACATAAATCATCTTTCCGAAGCAAGCCCTGCATGTCAACTTCTAAGTGCCTCCAATTGCTACATATGGATCTATTTGGCCCCACAACTACAACAAGTATTGGGGGAAGTAGATACACCTTAGTTGTAGTAGATGATTTCTCTAGATATACTTGGGTGGAAACTTTCAGTCACAAAGATGACACCTATGCCGTTGCTACCAAGTTATTCAGACTACTACAGACCCAGAAAGAAAGCGATATCATCAGTATGAGATCAGACAACGGCACTGAATTCAAGAACAATGGTATTGCTCAGTACTGTGATGACCATGGTATAGACCACAACTTCTCAGCTGCCGGTACACCACAACAAAATGGTGTCGTTGAGAGGAAGAATAGGACTCTTATAGAAGCTGGTAAAATCATGATTGCTGAAGCAAGGCTGCCGAAATACTTTTTGGCTGAAGCCATCAATACTGCCTGCTTCACTCAGAACAGATCTCTAATCAACAAATTCCACAACAAGACTCCTTATGAACTCTGGAGAGGCAGAATTCCCAACATTGGATTCTTCAAAATATTTGGCTGCAAATGTTACGTACTTTACAACGGTAAGGAGCACAGAGGTAAATTTGATGAGAAAGCTGATGAAGGAATCTTTGTTGGATACGCTAAGCACAGTAAGGCCTTTCGAGTTTTCAATAAGAAACTTTTGAAAATTGTTGAATCTGTTCATGTAACCTTTGATGAATTTGATTTGTTAGAGTCTGACAAGGCTCCAAATAGTACTAATACCTCTAGTGCTCATGAGACAGGTGAATCCAGTAATTCTAACCATGCAGGTCAAGTACCAATTGCTGATCCAGTCATTTCAGTAGAAGAACCAGCAGATACTCAGTACTTTCCATCATCGGCAGATCATGATCATCTGATAACTTTCATAATCCATTTGCCGATGCAAACTCTGCTGATCATCCTGAAGACAGATCTAGCCCTCAACCAATTTCTGTTATAAGACCTATCCCTTTGCATCCACCTCTTACTCAAAACTCCTTTTCTCTTCCACCATCTGTTGATCATGATCCTCCTCTAGAATCTTTTCAACAAGAATCAGAAGAGATGATGTGAAATGTGATTGGTGATGTCTTTGGTCCCAGACTAACAAGGAACCTGAGCAAGATAAAGTCTCTGATCTGCTATGGTTTCCAACATAGAACCAAAGAAGACTGAAGAAGCTCTTCCTGGTTGGGCTGAAGCCATGCAAGAGGAACTGAATCAGTTGCAATGTATGAGCCAAGACCAACTTCTCAACAAGTTATTGGTTCAAAGTGGGTCTACAGGAACAAGTTGGATGAAGCTGGGAATATCTCTAGAAACAAAGCAAGGTTAATTGCAAAAGGCTACCGACAAGAAGAAGGGATTGACTACGACGATACATTTGCTCCTGTTGCAAGATTGGAAGCTATAAGATTTTTCTTAGCCTATGCTGCCTTCAAAGAATTCAAACTATATCAAATGGACGTGAAAAGTGCCTTCTTAAATGGAGAACTCTAAGAACTTGTTTATGTTGAACAACCACTTGGTTTTGAGGACTCTAAGAAGCCTAATCATGTCTACCGATTGAAGAAAGCTCTCTATGGCTTGAAGCAAGCTCCAAGGGCATGGTATGAAACCCTTTCTAAGTTCTTGCTTAGTGATGGCTTAGGTTTCACTCGAGGTAAAATCGATACTACTTTATTTGTTGCCAAGCATAAGGGTCATTAATTGTTTGTTCAAATATATGTCGATGATATTATTTTTAGTTCTACTAATGAATCACTTTGCAAGAGATTTGAGAAGCTAATGCAGAGCAAGTTCGAGATGAGCATGATGGGTGAATTAACATATTTCTTTGGACTTCAAGTCAAGCAAACCAATGAAGGAATATTCATCAGTCAAGCCAAGTATGCAAAAGAACTTATCAAGAAGTTTGGCTTTGACAATGCTCATTCTCAAAGCACACCGATGGGAACTAACATTCATTTAGATAAGGATGAGTCTAGTAAGAAAGTAGATATGACTGTCTACCGAGTTATGATTGGGTCACTCCTCTATCTAACTGCCAGTAGGCCAGATATCATGTTTGCTGTCTGTGTTTGTGCCAGGTTTCAAGCTGGCCCTAGGGAATCCCATCTGTAGGCTGTAAAACGCATTATTAAATACTTATGTGGTTCTTCTAACCTTGGATTATGGTATGCTAGAGATTCTTCTTTTAATCTAATAGGTTATTCAGATGCAGACTCTGCAGCGTGTAGGGTGACCAGAAAAAGTACAAGTGGAACATGCCAATTTCTTGGTGATCGGTTGGTGTCTTGGTCTTGTAAAAAGCAGGCATCAATTTCCACTTCAACTACTGAAGCTGAGTACATAGCTGCCGACAGTTTCTGTTCATAGATCCTTTGGATGAAGCAGCACCTGGTTGACTATGAAGTTCCATCTCAAGTTTGTCCCATTTACTGTGACAATCAATCTGCTATCTCAGTATCAAACAATCCGGTCATGCACTCCAAAACCAAGCACATAGACATCAAATACCACTTTCTAAAGGAACATGTAGAAAAGGGAAATGTTGTGCTGCTCAAAGTTCATACCGATTAGCAAAGAGCATACATACTGACAAAGCCTTTAGATCAGAAGAGATTTGAATTCCTCAGAGGTGAAATAGGTATGATTGATTACAATGGTTAAATCTGTGCTTACTTTACTACTTGTATTAGTCTGCCGATCAAATCAGCAAAGCACAATAATTTACCGACCAAAAGTATTGCCGACCAAAAGCAACATGCCGACAAATAACATCTTGCCGACTTTATGTCTTACCGATTTGTCAAAATTCAAAATTCAAACTCATCGGTAGATCTCATTCTCAACGGATAAGGATTCTCTGACACATGACGTAAGCAATGTCAAATCAAAGGTACAATCGGTCACACCACTTCTCTGACACACCCAAATTGTGTCAAAGATTTATCCCAAATCCTTGTGATAAATCGGAAAGGTAACTTTTATACTTACCATATTATTGTTGCCGTCTTTACCCCTTCTCTCTCCTAAGTTCAACCGTCTAATTTCAACCGTCCAGTTCGCGCATTAAATTCATTGTGTGCGCACGTTCTCCGAGTTATTCGCTACAGTTAAACTCCTCTTTATTTCTCTTCTCCCCATGCAAACCCTTCTTATTCTCTCTCTCTCTTCCATAACATATAAAATCTTTACTTAAACCTCTTCTTATTCTTTTCGCTCTTCACTCACCTGAACTCTCTTTGTTGCTTGTGTTCATCATCATCATCTCCTACCAGTCTACAAAGATCTTACTCTAATCTCTGGTAACCATTTGATGATTTACATTTGTTCCTATAATTTAGTTTAAATTAATTGATTTCTAACTTGTGAGATTTCTTGAGTGATTTTGCAGATAATGTCAAGCAACGAGAAGGATATCTATGGAGGCTACGTTGACTCTCTGTTCTTCGACGACTCAACTGACGGTGACTTTTTGAGAAATCTATTGATTGGTTCTCTTCTGGACTCCTTCATCACTTAAACTGGTGTTGAGTTCATATTTTTGGGTCAAGTGCAAGAGTTCTTCTCCAACGCCTCAGTCATCACTGCCCCAAATGATCCGTCTACCTTTGTCTCCATCAATTCTACTATCGATGGCGTCCCTATCTCCATCACTCCATCTTCTATTCATGAAACATTTCCTTTGCTTGGGAATAAGGGTGATGATGCCATTACTGACGTCAAAACCTTAGACAAGGCATGGACCCTTATGAGGGGAGCCGGTCCTAGGCTCAGTGGAGATAATCATCTGAAAGCCCATTACGGAAGGAGATTCTTTGCTCTTGCGGAGATTGTTGATAGATGCTTAGTATGCAGATCTGGCTCTCACAGCCATGTAACTGACATTCAGTTTGAGGCAATGGCAGCCATTGTACTTCAGGAAGAATTCAACTGGTGTTCCTATCTCTTTAGGGTTATTGCAATTGCTGCTGTTAAGTGGAAAGAAGATAGAAGAAAGAACAAGGCTCACCCTGGCAAGGGATGTCATTATATGCTGATTAGCACTATTTTGAGGTGCAACTCAGCAATCGTCAGATCTTCCCCAGCACCTCCAAGTTTTGACTTTGACAAACTCAAATCTTTCAAGATTTCCGATCGAAATAGGATCACCAAGAAGGCTTCTACCGGCACAGTAATTGTTCAAGCTGCTGGTTCTCCAAAGAAGAAAAAGGCAAAGAAAGTTGTTAAGGTTGCCACTGTTGCTCCTACCGATGTCTTTACTCCTGCTACATCTACCGACAGGATTCTTGCTGACTCAACTCCTGCTGCTCCTAGTAAAAGAAAGTTAGTCAAGGCTGCTGATAAAGTGCAAACCAAAAAGTCAAAAGTCATATCTGCCGGTGAACCATCTGCCATTCCAAAGCCAAAACCTGCTGATCAGGTTCAGTCTGTGGAAATTCCAAGTTCTGATCCTAGAGCCAAAATGATATTATTTGCTCCATCTCTTCTGTCTGGTATTTCACTGATTAAAACTGAAGTAGAAGACTGACACGCCCCAAGTCCCGGGATTCCCTAATAGAATCTCGAACCTGGTGCGCGTAACTAACAAGAAACAAGAAACTAACGGGAAACAGGAACAATACCTGTTAAAAACAAAACTGACATGATATATATACTCAAGAGTAGGGAGCTAAGATAGCTCACAACGAGTTCTAGACCAAGAAAATTAAAACCAAAATGGTTACATACAGCGGAAGACATGCCTAGCAAATAAGCTGGCATCAAGAACTGACTAGAGACAACAAGTACTACACGAGTCTACCCCCAAAACAAGCCCAGAGTTTAATAACTCATACAACCTCGTCCTTACCAATGTGTAAAAGGACACTAGTCTCAAACAAGGACATCCTGTGGAGTACGTTCCCAGCTATGTCGAGCCTCATTGCGTACTATCCCCTGCTTTCCTGGGGGGGGGAACAAATAAAGGGTGAGATAAATCTCAGTAAGCTATTAACATGGAACTACATGACATGTTATCATGCAATTCAAATAGATACTCAAGTAATCATATATCAAGTATCACCAAGTAACAAGTATAGGAGAGGCTAAGCCAACTCAACAAGTAATCAAGCTCAAGATATGATCAGGTAACAAGTAGTCAAGTAGTGGGAGAGGCTAGACCAGCTCACCAAGATGCACATAGGCCTATCACGTATCATTACCTGAATCCTTCCTTATTCCTCCCAAGAATACCATTGTTGTCGATGCTTGTATAGCGGAGGACAACCACGATCAAGAACAAGAGACTGCTATGCAGTATATAAGAAGACCCGGTAACCAGTGTCATTCCCAAGAACAAGATTCACGAGGTGTTCACGAGTTTAGCATTCACTTAAGTCAGGCTTATTGCTCCAACCAAGGAAGCTATGCCCTTACTATGGCCGGTAATAAGGGGTCAAGCGCAAATACATAGGGACCCGATTGTCACTTAAGCCCCAGCTCTCGCGACAAGCGTGAACCTATATATTTCCGAACAAGCAAGGAGAACCAGCTGGACTCACACAAGAATGCACAAGTAGATGTGTACTTGAACTACGAGAATAGAACTAAGTCCCATACTAGTGGACCAGTCTTTATGCACCATGTAATCATGTATCATGTGCTCACGAAAATATGCACCATGTAATCATGTATCATGTGCTCACGAGAATATAAGTACGCGTACGCAATCATTGCGAAGACAAATCAATCTAACAATGGCACATAGAGTGTCCATATAACACAGTCAATCCAAGTTAGAGTCTATTAATAACAGACCTCAAACAAGTAGTAGGGTATATCATTCTATATCACTTTATCACATGCCAAATTTGCACGTACATATTCATATCACGTTTAACACATTAAAGTGTCTATCACGATACCCTTACTATCAAATAGAGCCCAATACCTTAGACTCTAATTACGTAGAAGAATAGGTCACAACATACCTAGTCACAGTCATATCTCACGTATATGTATCGTTAGTAATCGAATACATTTTCCACACATATTGTGTTCTGTAGTTATTCTTATTAACTTAAATAGTAATATTCACGATTATATGGATTATCTTCATATTACACTAGTCCCTATTTTCTTTTAGGAACCCATTTCAAGACAAGATATCTTCTTTATTCTTTATATACTTCATTGAGTACATACACGATTAAAACCAATCACTAGCACTTTAGTGTTTGTTCATAACACTTACAATACACACGTATTAAATTCAAGTATGTAGTAGAGTTAATCATTCTCTATCTAGTTCCATATCCCAACTCTTTTGGTTATTCATACCATGTATCAAGTAATCAAGAAGCCACATTCTATCAAGTAACTATATGCAAGATTTGCATATACACATCAAGGATCTTTCAAGTTTATTACCATACACATATATTGGTGTCAAGGCACGTTCAAGATTTTATAATCTTATATTCAAGTCTTAATCCAATTATTTGGATGTTCAAGTCATGTACAAGATTTTATTGTCTTATACTTCAAGTTACTGTCTCAACTTAAGACATTCAAGACATTCAAGACATTCAAGACATTCAGGACCTTCAAGACATTCAAGACATTCAATACATATACAAGATTTTATCATCTTATATCCAAGTTCTCAATCCATATCTTTGGATGGTTAAACATGTACAAGAGTTAAACATCTTATACTTCGAGTTCAAGCTAGGAAGATGAATTATACATCTTTAACGAATTAATTTCCAATCCTTTTCTTAGGACATTCAAGTTCAAGACATTAGTTGGTGCCCTTAAGGTACACAAACATTAACTTCAAGACACATAAACGAGTTACTACTCTTATACTCAAGTTATCATTTAATTATGATTCAAGTCCACATTTCATTTGTTCACAAAGGGACTATTTTCCAGTACTAGAGTGTTCTACAACACTCATCTAGGCCATCTAGGGTAGTATCCTAAACCTAGACCAAGAATACTTCGAGTTCAAATTAAGTAAATGAGCTATACCACTCATACTTACAAGTTCATAATCCCCTACATAGGATATTCAATCTCAAGTCATTGTTTTAATGCCCCTAAGGTGCACAATCATTGGCTTCAAGACAAGTATAACACATAAGTGCTTGTTCATAGCACTTTCAAGACATAAAGAAGAGTTCTTCCTTTGATACTCAAGTTCTCATTTTAATTTAATGAGTGATCATGTTCAAGACTCACTTCTGATACCCCTAAGGTGTCACAACACTTGCTAGGACATCTTATCTTAAGCCTATATGCCTTAACAAAGGATAAGCTTTCAATTTAATTTATGTTTAAAACACTTTGGTTGAAACAGGGGACCAGGCGGGCGCCTATGGTAGACCGGGCGGCCGCTCATTGAAACACTTTTGAAATCCAAAACTTCTGGTGAAACAGGAGGGCGCTCGAGGTACCACCAGGCGGGCGCTTGGTACAATTTTTAGCAAATACCAAATTTCTTTCCAGGCTTAGAAATCTCCGTCCCAAGCGTAGGAGTATACTTTTACTAACCCTTAGGCAATACCCGATACACTATTTCAAGCTCAATTCATTTCTTGTACCGTCCCATAAATAATAGGACAATTTCCTTTTATTCCAATTAAATATTTCACCGACCCAAAATTATAAGTACAATTTTATAATATACTAATATATCCATTTAGAGATACTTCCATTCATTTCCCCGTACCACAAATAATGGTACAATTTTTCTAATAATATTTAAATCAAGTTACTATTTTACCGTCTCACGAATAGGAGTAACTTTCCTATTAATCTTTTAACAAGCCCAGACACTTTTACAAGTCTATTTCATTCTTTTAGTTCATACGAATACTCCCTTCGTACCAAATTTACAAGTATCACGAAAATTGCTCAAAACACAATTTTAACAAGAACAAGTAGCGGGAATAACATATATGCATGTTATTACAAGTAAGGGGGAGCTAATAACTTACCTAGTCCGAAATCAAGTTGACCCAAATTAATTTCTGATCGGCCTGGAACGCTCTATTCAACGCCACGAATATTTATCCGGAACCAGAATCACGAACGGAGGGATAATTAAGCTCGAGGAGTCGAGAATAGGAAGAATCCTAAACCTTCTTTATGAAACAGAGAGAAAGTACGAGAAAGAAATTGAGAAAGTGCTGAGGAAGAAGGCAAACCCAACTTGATATACTTCAACTATCCAAGAATTGCAACTAGGCCCCTCAAGTTCTAACTTTGATAAAAAGGCCCCTAAACTTTCAACTTTGACATTTAACCACCTTAATTTTCTAAAGTAGTTAAATAATTAACTCAAATAAAATAGCATATAATTATGCTAGTCAAGAATTTAACAAACAAGTCAAGAATTTAACAAATAAGTCAAATATTTAACGAGATTAAGGATGGGCGTTACAAAGACATTGATGATCTGGCTGAAGATCCTATTGCTAATGTACTGAAGAAGTCTGCTGTTGTCAAAAAATGCCGACCAATAAGAAACCACAGTTTCCATTCCTTCTATCGCAACCATTGGTCCTTCACTAATAAGGTACTTCCAAAGAATTGGGTGTTTCCCATTGATCATCTCCATCCCTTTATTCACCGACTGCTCCAGTTTCATGAGGAAAGAAAGGAATTAGTTCCTCCTGGGAATCGAGCTGATTATGTGGATCTTACTAGCTTGAACCGGCTCACTGATATGTTCAAAGAGAAGTTTGTCCCTCTTCAAAAATTTCAAAGGTTATCAGAAGCTGAGCTCAGGTTAAACTTTGGGCGTTACTTTGATCTGTTGCTGACTTCGTGGAGTCAAGTCTACCTCTTCCAAGATAGATTTAGACAAGACTTGATGGTCCAAAGTTTATGGGTCTCCTATGCTGAGATATACGGACAGCAGTCAAACTTCCTTGAATCTGATCCCTATCAAATGGGAAGACCAGAAGATGATGATGATTTACTGGTCTACAATGATGATGAAACTATCTCTGCTAGTCATCTTGCTGATCAGTTCTTGCAGAGAGTAAAGAAAGCCACCATTGATTTGATAGAAGAATCTGCAGCATTTCTTTCCAGAACTCCTGCCGAAGAACCAGCAGTCACTCCCATTCCTTCTCCTAGTAGCTCTGTTGATGTTGCTGACTTTGTTTGTGCTCACAAGGCTAATGGTGACATTCCTACTTCTTCTGACTCAATCAGTGAGTTAGAAAAGACGCCGATTAGCATAATCTTTAAGAAACCCTCTTCTGGTCAAGTTCAAACTACCGCTGTTCCAACCTCTGTGTCATCTGCTGAAGCATTTGCAGACTCCATAATAGCTAGTGATGGCTCTGAGCGTGGCTCTGCTGATAATTCTGTTGAACAGATTGTTGAGAAAACTTCAGACACTCAACCTGCTGATGGAACCAGTTATGCTGATGAGTCCCTGCTTAATCAAGTTGAGGAAACTATGGAAACTCAACCTCTGATTGCAGAAAGTTTAAATGAAGACCAGCTTGCATCACTTGAGCAAACTACTGACACTCAAGTTATTGATGAAGTTGACGTTGAAGAGTTACCGATTTCAGGAGGAGCTTGTGCTGATGAAGATGCAGCTGCTGATACAGACCTTGCTGATGAGCCAACTTCAGACACTCATTACTCTGAGCCAACTGCTGACACTCAGATTATTCTTGCTTCTACTGGTGAAATATTTGAGAAAACTTTAGATACTCAGATTGTTCATTTTCCCACCTCTACTGCTGATGTTATTCTAGTTGAGTCTACTAGACTGAGAGAGGTTGTTGAGTTAGGAGGAGGAGCTGCTGACAACACTACTGCCATTGATGCAATGATTGCTGCTGATCTACAGTTTGAGGAACTTCAGGGTGCTTTATTTGCTCCTGAGGAACCTCTACTTTTGACTGCTCCTGAGGCACAACCGGTTGTTGCTGATGAAGTACAACTAGTTGTTGACAGTGTTGCTGCTGCTGGTGAGGAAAGCGCAGATGAGATAAATCCTGCTGACTATATGGAGTTGCCGGTCCTTCTGAATAAAGATGAAAGGGATTCTGCTCCACCTCCTGAGTACAACTGTAAGCTTCATGCCAAGGAGATTATGAGTTCAAACTGGTACACAACCAGCGTCTCTATTCCTACTAACAGTTTTGGCCAACAGTTGTTTCCTCTTCATCAACCTATCTTGTCGTTCCGATCTACGCTTCAGAGAATTACTTCTCCCTTTGGCAAAGAACATCCCCATTACACCAAACATTCCTTCCATGCTGGTTCCTCTGCTACTAAAAAGATAATCTTCATGCCCTGGATTAAGCCAGATTTCAAAAGGAGAAAAGGGAAGGCTCCCCAGGTGTCAAAGCTCAAGGTGAAAAGACCTGTCTATGAACCTCTTCACTGCTTACCTAGGAGGATAAAGGTTGGAGGCAAAATCTACCTTCCTAGTCCCTCTCCTAAGGAGGTTTGCATCGTCACGAATGGTTGGATGAGAAGGTGCATGATGATCAACGATGAACTTCATGATATACTCGAATTCCGGGCTACTGATCCTCGTGGACTGTTGTTTTTAGTGAAATCTGCTGCTCTTGCCCTGACCTTGCTGATATTTCACCCAAGACAGCGTGCTGATCATTTGGTCTATACCTCTAGGCTGATGAATGCTAGGTTAATGGCTATGATCCTTGAAGGACGGGCTTGTCTTAATCTACTTATGGCTATCTTTCTGTCAATGGAAGACAATGGTATTTTCCATTTGCCGAACGATCATGCTGTTGTTATTCATCCTGATTTTCCGTTGCCGATTCCACGTGCCGATGTATTTCCTGCTGACCTTATTGCTTCCACCTCTGTTCCGGATGCATTTCTTCTTGCTGATGCCGATGCTGCTTATGCTGAATTTCTTCAACAATTCTTGCCTCTGCCTCCTGCTTCAATTCATGTTCTTCCTTCTCCATTGATGATCATTCTTTCCTCTGATGACGAGTTATCGATGGAAGATTCTGCTGTTGTGCTTATAGAAGAGGCTGACTTACTCAATGAAGATTTTGTGCCATCTCTAATGGTACAATCTGCCGAGAGTTTTGCTTTGCCGATTACCATTGAGAAACCAGTAGTAGTGAACAGCCTCTATGAATTCATCCGCTTTGAGGAAGGTGACTTTTCAAATAAGCAAGTGCCTGCCACTCGTGATGATGTCGGTGATATGGGCCTTTCTCTTGCCGACCTGATTAAGGAGACTCGTTAGGATCTTGCTAAGCGGCTTCTTAAGTCCAATCAGGAGGAGGAAAGTAGAAGAATCAAAGACTTGAAGGAACTTCATGCTGATAGAGAAACCAGGCTGGTTACTCTTTCTGAATCCTTGGGAACTACAAATTCCATTCAGCAGTAACTTGTTGATAACCATAGGCTGCAGATCAGAGATATGGAGAAAATTGAAAAAGAGCTATCTGTAACAAAGACTGCTCTTGCTGATGCTCATCTGAAGATTGATGCTCTTGAAGCCAACAACAAGATGCTGACTGAGAGATTGGAAAGTGCGCAGAGAAGACAAAAGAGGAAAGCTGACAAAGAGGCTGCCAGAGCAAAGAAGAAGTCCAAGCGTTCTGAATCTACATCAAAGGCTGCTGACCAGCAAGAAGACCCTCCCATGTCTTGAGTCAATGTAGCCAATGATATAGATATCCTGAAGACCTTAAAAGATATATCCAACAAATTCTTTGCTAACATTTTGTTTTTGTGTATGCTTATGTTTATGTTATGCTCTTATAATATATCTGCTGCTATTCATGCTAACTTTGTTTTTGTAAGTACCCCAATCTGAAATCGACCTACTTTAGAGGAACTCTTGATACCATTTAGGGATAAACCAATGGGCCATGACCTCACTAGGATAAACCTGATATTCCAGGACTAAACTGGAATTAAACTTGGAAAAATCCAGAAGCTCGCCAAGTCGAGTCGTACGGATGGTTTGGGCACATGAGGTCCCTAGCCGTACGGCTATGTTGGGCACCCTCAGCCTCTATAAATTGAACCCCATGCTAATCATTTCAGGGGGGAGAAACAACATAAGAAATATTACTCTGTCGAAATCACTCCAGTAGTATGAGAGAAGAGTGAAACAAAGAGTGAAAGAGAGAAAGGAAGATTGGCTAAACCAAAATAGGTAAAGCCACATTCTCCCCCTCCCTTCTCTTCATCTATAACTCTATTTTCTCTTTAAACTTTGTTCAAGTTTATGTTAATCTTTACATTCCTTGTAAGACTTGTCCATTCAAGCACCTTTATATTACTTGCAAGACTTGTCCATTCAAGCAATTTTACATTTATGCAAGACTTGTCCATTCAAGCAAATATACATATATTACTCTATATTTCTCTTCTCCAAGCCATGAGATGATCCAAGGTTCCCTCCATGCCTTGTGTGGAAAAGGTTCAAACCTAGATGATCATGGCTTGTTGATTGTCATTTACATTCTTATCTAGTTAAAATGATACTTTTGTTGGCAATAATGATCATTTGGATGATAAAGCTTCCATCTTTATCATCCAACATTGATCTAGCTCTAAAATCCCCTTTGGGGTTACAAAGATTCAATCTTTATGTGTTAATTTGACTTCTTAAAGGTTAATAAGTCATAAAAATTCCATCTTGGTGATAAAGTTTCAATCTTTAATCACCAAATGGTCAATTTTGGCCCAAAGGGCATGTTCATCAACTTTTCTCAATTTTCTCCAAGGATTGCTTATGATCACACCCAAATACTTGTTTTGGGGACTAAGTGATGATCATTTAGCATAGGAATGTTGTATTTAAACTTATAAAGTGTTTTAAACAAACTAGAATCAAAACAGTTCTGTCCAGTTTCAACAGAATGTTCTGTTTCTGCTCTGAAACTGGAATGTAAAATCCCAGGAGACAACTTGTCCATCCGTACGGCTGTGTTGGGAACAGGGGGAAAAATGCCTGTTTTGCCCTCTGATCCCTATTTTCTTAATAAACTGACGCTTTCAGTTATGTTTTTCCAAACAAAACCAATAACAGAAGCTTTTCCGTTAAATACACACACACACACACACACACACACACACATGCACATTTTCAAACTAACAAGGGAGACTCGGTTTTTCCGAGGCACTTTGGGTGAACCGCAATTATGTTTTCCCAAAGTGTAACGTGACCTCCGAACTCACCTTCTCTAACCATTTTCATTTGTTTGGTTTAAAATTAACAAATGTGGCGACTACGTTTCTTTTTCGTTAGGAAAATTACCCGTGCTTGGCATTTCTTCCTCGTGCGAACTTTGCTTGTTTCGCCCCGAGGGACGGGATCCTTACAGTGGCGAATCCGCTGGGGAGTAAAGTGCTTGCAAACTTCTCTTTAGAAGCTTTGGAGGCACTTTTGTGTGGGTCAAACTCCCGTCCCCGTTAGTTGACTTAGTGCATATTTGTGTGTGTTTGCTGTTTCTGTTTGACCTGTTTTGAGTGAATACGTTCTGGAAATACAATAAACTGGAGCATGATGATCAGAAGTTGTAGAAACTGAGAAAAATCTCAACCCTCTTGGTCTAGCCGTACGGCTACTTTGGTAAAGGGCCAGAATGTTGCAAATTAACAATTTTGTGCAGGGCAGCAACATTTTGAATTGCCTTCTGCTTCTGCTTGTCCAGGTTCCAAATTTACAGCCTTACTTGTGCACATTACCTTTATTCTTTTGGCCAAAACTTGGTTTTTAAAACTTGGTTATGCATGATCTTTTGTCAATAAAAATGATTTCAAAAATCTCATTGTGCATAACCCCCTTTTTTTGTAAAAATTTCTTGACTCTTCGTGTTGTGCACAACTTTCTTTGTACAAATGGTTTCAATGTAAAGATTGTTCTTTTGGTAAAATGTTTGATTCGAAATTTTTTTGTTGTGCACAACTTGGTACATGTACAAGTTTTGGTCTTTGTTTAATCATGTTCTTTTGATTCATTGTGTGTATAAATTGCTTGCCCCATGCTTGTTCATACTTGTTCATATTTTGCTTATGCCATGCTCATCATGTTGAAAAACAAAATAAACATTTCTATTTTGACTCAAAAGGGAACATAGATGGCTTCACACTACGTGTCACGACCCGAAATCTAGGCTCTATTTTATTAGTAATAAATAATTATTATTTAATTATTTGCCTATTTATTTATTTAAATTATTATTTATTTAAATATTTATGTGTGCATTTTATGTTTCATAATAATTATGCCTAGCATTTCATTTGGGTCATTTGTGCTAGTGTAGAAGTGTTGAGTCTTATTTGTTAGTGGGGAGTTTATTTGAAAGGGTAGTATTAGGGGGAGGGGCCTTAGTGTAACATTTCAAATAATTCATCTTCTCCCTACTCCCTCCCTACTCACCTCCCTCACCTTCCTCACACTCACACTCCACCTCCATTTCTTTCCCAGCTCATTTCTCTCTCTCTCTCTCCATAGAAGGGTAAGTTTTTTTCTCTCTCACTTCTCTCTTCATTTTCTTCCTCTTCCTCTTGTTATTTCTCATTTTTTAAAACATGAATCTTGTTTAGATCGTCGATAGGATCGTAGGAAGCCAAAAATATTTGAAATCCATCATCTTTGGGAAATCTCAAGTAAGTTACTTTTCCCCCATTTTGATGCTAAAATGTTCATATCATGTTTATATAATGCTTGATGTGTTATATTTGAAGCTTGGTTGGGTTTAGAATTTATTTGGAATTTATTTGAGTTTATGGTCAAAAATGGTGATTGATATGAATGTTGGGTTTGATTCTTGGTTTTGGTTAATAAATGGTGTTATTTGGATCCCCATCCTAGATATAAGTTGTTTTGGTACATTTTGGAACTTGTTGAAGGAGTTGATTTTGAGTATTTTGTGTTTTGGTAGAATTTGGGTCGAAATTGTTAGAACCCAGCTCTATTTCCCGGCCTTGAATCCAGACCGAGCACCCGCCCGGGTGTACCCAGGCGCCCGCCCGCCCCCCTTTTTTCTAGCGGCCTGACCTTCTGGTCAAATGAGCGCCCGCTCGCCCCTACCCAGGCGCCCGCCCGCCCGCCTGCTTGGGATTTTTGCCCTTTTGCTTGGTCTAAGGCTATTGGCTTAACTAGTTTAGGTTTCCTTCTTCTAATTAACTTAAGATAACACCGTGGAACACTTTATTAAGTGGAATTGACTCTTTTGTGAACAAATATGTTATGGAATTTGATTAAGTATCATTTTGGGAATATGGTTGATCCTTGATGTGTTGTTTGGATTGGTTTACCTTTGTGGTAATTTATTTGGAATGGTTCCCTACTTTGGAACCTTAAGTTGTTTAATTAAGCTAGTATTTATTACTTAGCATTTATTTGGAAGCCCAGCTGGCATATTTGTTGCATCGGGCGATGGGAAAGATTATAATGGCAAAGCCAAGTCCATTATAATGTTGACCATTGTTTGCCCTTACTATACCCCTTTTCCAGATTGGCCTTGGAAGAGATAAGTTAGCTTCCTTTGTGAATGTATCTAGCTACCGAGCATGACTTTGTGGCATGGCTCTTGTCCTTTGTGACACTCTTATGGTTATTGTTCCGGTACCGGGGGTTTTCTCTTCGGCTTTCATGCTATTATGAAGATGTGATTTGTTGATTATTGAAGCTGCGCAGCGATCCTTTATTTGGATGTATTGGTTTGGAAACCTTGGCTAATATCCTTTGTTATGTGTTTATTTCCGCTGCTATTTATTATCTGATAATTGCTATGTTATATGAGATATTGATGTTGTTATTACTTATTGTATCATAACATGTCATGTAGTTGCATTAGTAACTTATTGAGATTTATCTCACCCCCTTTCTTTTATCTTTGTTTTTCCTTAACCCCCCCCCCCCCAGGTGCTAAGGATTAGTCTCGCTGATCACGAGAAAGAGGACGTCGAGTGTGGATACATTCTTTTGGGGAAAGTTGTTATAGGTTGGTTTACATTATATAAATGTGTAACCTTTTGGGATAGTTGTACCAAACAATGACGTCATTAAGAATTGTACATTTATATTCTGTTGGGCATAAACTTGTGGAAGTTTATGATAGTTGTATTTGGTTATTATCAAACTTGGATTTGTAAAACTTTGGATCATCACCTTTTGGTATCAAATGGAATTTTTAACTTCGGTATTTCACAGTTTTGGTTTTAAGTCGACGTCCAGCTCGCGATCTCGGGCCCGCGGGGTTCGGGGTCGCGACAGTTGGTATCAGAGCTATGGCATTAGCTCTATGTATAAGTATAGGTGGATTAGTTTGACCTAGGAGGGTAGTAGTGTGCGGAGTGATTAACGGTTGATGTTTTATGCAGGTACTTGTTTACAATGGTTCGTAGAAGGAGTGGTGAAGGTAGTACCGGTAATGCAAATCAGAATGATACAAGGGAAGAAGCCCGTGCTATGTTTCAAGGCATGTTTGAGGCGGCCATGAAGGCCATACATGATCAAGGTCCGAGGGTAGAACAAGCACCACCCCGCTATGGATTGGATCAATTTCTCAAACTGAAACCGGTTGAATTCAATGGGAAACCCGATGTTCGGAAAGCTGAGTTATGGATTGAGTCGATGGAGAAGATTTATGAGGTATTTGGTTGCACGGATGAGGACAAGGTCTGGTTCGCGGCTTACAAACTTGTGGGAGCCGCCGAGCATTGGTGGAAGGGTGTTAAAGCTAGTTGGGATGATACTCACACGGTGTATGCGTGGGAGTTGTTTGTGCGCAAATTCAAGGAACATTTCATTCCGGTTGTTGATCAAAACCGAAAGGAGATCGAGCTGCTCAACCTAGAGCAAGGTTTGTTGTCTATAGCTCAATACTCGGCTAAGTTCACAGAATTAGCCCGGTATTGTGACTATTTGGTGAGGACCGAGGAACAAAAAGCTATGAGATTCATTCGGGGATTGAAGACCTCCATCTGTACTCAACTTATTGCCCAACGGATTATGACCTTCCAAGATGCAGTAGACCGAGCCTACTTGATAGAGCAAGATATTGGGGAGCACAAAAGAAAAACCGAGGTTGTGGGTACGGGTAAACCGGGAAGCCATGCTAAATCTCAACCTCAACACCGTTCCGACAACCGAGGTAACCCGGGAGCATCATCTCAGTTTAAGGGGCAAACCACACCGAGAAATCCGGGTACTACTCCAGGGATTCAGAATAGGAAGCCTTGTACCTTTTTTCAGAGGGTAGGCCATACGGAGGATAGGTGTTGGAAAAAGCAAGGCAAGTGTACCAATTGTGGTGAATTGGGGCACTTTGCGAGAGACTGCACGAGGCACCGAGGTCAGTCATCCGGGTCAGGGGTTGGTACTAATCAGGGTCAGAAAAGGGACGCCGCTGGGAAGCCCAAAGTTCAAGGAAAGATATATGCCATGAATCAACAACAGGCGACCGATGATCCTTCGGTTATTGGAGGTATTGTTTCTGTGTCTAATGTGAGCGCACGAGCGTTAGTAGATCCAGGATCATCTCATTCATACATTTCTGTGCAATTTTCTTCCATGTTAAATGCTACATTCGAGTCTTTACCATACGTGCTAGAGGTGTCGACCCCTATAGGAGAATGCTTGATTTCTGATCGAGTCTTTCGTGCTTGTGATGTGGTTATTTGTGGTCGTGTCCTTTGTGCGGATTTGGTAGTTCTTCCTATCCAAGACTTTGATGTCATTTTAGGTATGGATTGGTTGAGCAAGTTTCATGCTTCCGTTGATTACCGTAAGAAAACTGTTACTTTTTCTATTCCCGATATGCCTAAATTTGTGTTTGAGGCTAGTCCTCTGAGTAGAAAGGTTCGCTTAATTTCTTATATGAAAGCGAGAAAATTATTGCATAGTGGTTGTGAGGGGTATTTGGCTAGTGTTCTTGATACTAGGAAGGAATCCCCTAGTTTGGATAGTGTTCGGGTAGTTCAAGAATTCCCCGATGTTTTCTCTACCGAGTATGATATGCCGCCCGATCGTGAGATTGAGTTTTGTATAGACCTTTTGCCGGGTACGGCTCCAATTTCGAAAGCACCTTATAGGTTGGCTCCCGCAGAGTTGAAGGAATTAAAGGTTCAATTGCAAGAGTTGCTTGATCGAGGGTTTATACGCCCTAGTGTTTCCCCGTGGGGAGCACCGGTTTTATTTGTGCGGAAGAAAGACGGTTCCTTGAGATTGTGCATCGATTACAGAAAGTTGAATCAGGTTACGATGAAGAATAAGTATCCTCTACCTCATATTGACGATTTATTTGACCAGCTTCAAGGGCCCGTTGTGTTTTCCAAGCTTGATTTGAGAAGTGGGTACCATCAGTTGAAGATTCGATCGGAGGATATTCCGAAGACGGCTTTTCGCACTCGTTATGGTCATTACGAGTTCTTGGTTATGCCGTTTGGGTTGACGAACGCGCCTGCCGTATTTATGGATTTGATGAACCGGGTTTTCCATCCGTATCTTGACTCGTTCGTGGTGGTCTTTATTGATGATATACTCGTCTACTCGAAATCTAGAGAGGAGCACGAGCAACACCTGAGGACAGTTTTATCCGTTCTTGCGAGGGAGAAATTGTTTGCGAAGTTTAGTAAATGCGAATTTTGGCTCGAGAAGGTGTCATTTCTGGGCCATGTGATTTCTAAAGACGGGATTTCTGTGGATCCTTCAAAGATTGAAGCTATAGTGGATTGGAAGAGACCCGAGTCAGTGACCGAGATCAGAAGTTTTCTGGGGTTAGCCGGTTATTACAAAAGATTTATTGAGGGGTTTTCGAGGATCGCTACTCCGATGACTCAGTTGACCCGGAAGAATGTCCCATTTGTGTGGACCGAGAAATGTGACAAGAGTTTCGAGGAATTGAAGAAGAGGTTGACTACCGCACCTATCTTGACTTTGCCTAATGGGAGCGATGGCCTAGTGATTTATAGTGATGCTTCGAAAGAGGGTTTGGGTTGTGTTTTGATGCAGAATAGGAAGGTGATTGCCTATGCTTCGAGGAAGTTGACCCCTAGTGAACAGAATTACCCGACTCATGATATGGAGTTAGCGGCTATTGTATTTGCGTTGCATAAGTGGAAGCACTACCTTTATGGGGCGAATTTGAAATTTTTACCGATCACAAGAGTTTGAAATACCTTTTCTCCCAGAAAGAGTTGAATAATAGGCAACGCCGATGGATGGAATTGTTGAAGGATTACGATTGTACAATTTCTTATCACCCGGGAAAAGAAAATGTGGTAGCCGATGCGATTAGTAGAAAATCTTATGTGGCTTCGATGATGGTTCGGGAATGGAAAATGCTTGAGGATGTTCGAGATTGGTCTCCTCGTGAATCGAGACATGGGGCTATTTTTGCGAATATTAGGGTATCTCCGACCCTAATTCAGAGGATAAAGGAAGCTCAGAAAGAAGATCCCGAGTTGGTGAAGATAATGGGTAAATTGAAGGAAAAGAATTTTTCGAGTGGAGTGTTGACTTTCCGTGGTCGTTTGTGCGTACCCGATGTTGGCGGATTAAAGAGGCAAGTTTTAGATAAGGGTCACAAATCGAGGTATACTATTCATCCGGGTAGTACGAAGATGTATCAGGATTTGAAGCAACAATTTTGGTGGATTAATATGAAAAGGGAAATAGCGGAGTATGTTTCGAAGTGTCTAACGTGTCAGCAGGTCAAAGCCGAGCATCAGAGACCCGCGGGACTACTTCAGCCGTTAGAGATTCCCGAGTGGAAATGGGAGCATGTAACTATGGATTTCGTTACGGGACTACCTCGTACCCGTAGGAAGTATGACAGTGTTTGGGTAATTGATGTAGGAAGGGATATTAATTATTTTCTTATGTATTACATCAGATGTCATTAATTTTAAGCTTAATTTTAGAGGATTCTTAGGATTGATTTTGAGTCAATAGTCCTATTATTTACTATATGTTAGGATTAATTTTAGAAGGTTTAGATTTTTCAAGTTTTATGGGCACTATAATAGGCATAAGTTGTATTCCATTACATTATTATTCAATAAAATTTGATTGCTTTGCAATTTTTTTTTCTGGTGGATTCCAGATCTGTTCTTGGTGGATTCCAAGATTATCGTGTTTGAGGGTGCTTCGCTTGAAGGCTCTTGTGTGTAGTGCGCTACTCACGAATACTATCGCTATCGTTGGCATTATCAGTGCAAAATCATTTGGGAGATTTGCTTCATTATGGAATTAGGCTATCGCGGCGATTGACAACCAGCGTCGCTAAAGCTATGCTAAAGAACAGATCGCAGACGGTGATGTGTTCTAAAGTCTCAAGGGCTAATTCGAGGTGGGGAGAAAAATTGATCCAGTTCGGGTTGAAGCTTCCAACACCCATGATGAGGTATAACCGTGTTCCTGAACAACAACCCATGTGAGGGCGGATATTACCGATCCTTTATGAGGAAACGGAGGAACTTAATGAAAGTCAAGAGTTGAGGAACAAGATTCAAGAGTTGGAGGATCAGAATATAGGACACGTGGAATCCAAGAGACCGGAGAGATTCGTTTTTTCAATGGGAAGACTCGTTAAAATCAATATTAACAAGGAGGGAGGAAGTGACGTTTTTTTTGAAAAAAATATCAAATATGATTTTATATTGAAATGATGTATCTGATTTGTGTGATTTTTTTTAAAAATTATGCAGGAAGACCTTCAGAATGTTTCATGCACGTGGGGAGGAAATTTTTTTAATTCTGTCAATTCAAAGATGTTGATTTATTCAAAGTATCTTTTTAAGTGGAACGGAACTTTTCAACAACGGGGTATCTTTTTAAGTGGAACGGAACTTTTCAAACAACGGGGATGAACTCGACGAGTTCTTTTGAAGAAGAGGTGAATGATGTAGGAAGGGATATTAATTATTTTCTTATGTTTTATTATTTTATTTGTATTTTCGTCATTAATTTTAGTAGGTTAATTTTAGAGGATTCTAGGATAGATTTTGAGTCAATTTACTAGTTTTTGAGTCCTATTATGTTACCATATATGTTAGGATTATTTTAGAAGGTTAGGATTGTTTTTCAAGTTTTATGGGCACTATAAAAAGGCATAAGTTGTATTCCGAAAATTACATTATTATTCAATAAAATTTGATTGCTTTGCAATTCTTTTTCTGGTGGACTCCAGATCTGTTCTTGGTGGATTCCAAGATTATCGTGTTTGAGGGTGCTTCGCTTGAAGGCTCTTGTGTGTAGTGCGCTACTCACGAACTTATCGCTTCCGTGCTGCGTCAGTAATAGTGGATAGATTGACCAAGAGTGCCCATTTCTTGCCTATTGACATCAGATACTCAATGGAAAAGCTTGCGACCCTTTATATCGATGAGATCGTTAGATTGCATGGGGTTCCGGTTAGCATTGTGTCAGATCGAGACCCGAGGTTCACTTCTAGATTCTGGAAGGCATTTCAGGAAGCTTTGGGTACAGATTTGCGATTCAATACATCTTTTCACCCCCAGACCGATGGTCAATCCGAGAGGACCATTCATATTTTGGAGGATATGTTGCGAGCTTGTTCGATAGACTTTTCCGATTCTTGGGATAGACATTTACCGTTAGTGGAATTCTCTTACAACAACAGTTATCAGGCTAGTATCGAGATGGCACCGTATGAGGCTTTGTATGGGAGGAAATGTAGATCGCCTATCTGTTGGGACGAGGTCAGTGAAGCGAAAGTTTTGGGTATTGATTTGCTTCGGGATTCAGTTGAGAAAGTTAGAGTTATCCGGGATCGATTGAAAACAGCCAGAGTCGACATAAGAGCTATGCGGATAACCGAAGGCGAGATCTTAGTTTTCAGACCGGTGATTTTGTGTTCTTGAAAGTATCTCCAAAGGTGGGTATTCGTAGGTTTGGGAAGAAAGGCAAATTGGCTCCGAGGTTTATTGGCCCGTTTGAGATTTTGGGAAAGGTTGGACTTCTTGCGTATCGACTCGCGTTACCGTCATCCTTAGACCGGTTGCACAACGTCTTTCACGTTTCTATGCTTCGGAAGTACGTTCATGATCCATCTCACGTGTTACCGAGGGTACCGGAGGATATTGAGCCCGATATGACTTATGAGGAACGACCGGTTCGGGTCTTAGATTCTAAAGTTCAAGAGTTGAGGAACAAAAGCATCTCATTGGTTAGAGTTCTTTGGAGGAATCATAATATCGAGGAGTCGACGTGGGAGCTCCGAGATGAGACCGAGAGGAAATTTCGTGGCTTTTTAATTCGGGTAAGTCTCGTTAAAATTCGGGTCGAATTTTCTTTAAGGGGGAGTGAATGTCACGACCGAAATCTAGGCTCTATTTTATTAGTAATAAATAATTATTATTTAATTATTTGCCTATTTATTTATTTAAATTATTATTTATTTAAATATTTATGTGTGCATTTTATGTTCATAATAATTATGCCTAGCATTTCATTTGGGTCATTTGTGCTAGTGTAGAAGTGTTGAGTCTTATTTGTTAGTGGGGAGTTTATTTGAAAGGGTAGTATTAGGGGGAGGGGCCTTAGTGTAACATTTCAAATAATTCATCTTCTCCCTACTCCCTCCCTACTCTCCTCCCTCACCTCCCTCACACTCACACTCCACCTCCACTTCTTTCCCAGCTCATTTCTCTCTCTCTCTCCATAGAAGGGTAAGTTTTTTTTCTCTCACTTCTCTCTTCATTTTCTTCCTCTTCCTCTTGTTATTTCTCATTTCTTAAAACATGAATCTTGTTTAGATCGTCGATAGGATCGTAGGAAGCCAAAAATATTTGAAATCCATCATCTTTGGGAAATCTCAAGTAAGTTACTTTTCCCCCATTTTGATGCTAAAATGTTCATATCATGTTTATATAATGCTTGATGTGTTATATTTGAAGTTTGGTTGAGTTTAGAATTTATTTGGAATTTATTTGAGTTTATGGTCAAAAATGGTGATTGATATGAATGTTGGGTTTGATTCTTGGTTTTGGTTAATAAATGGTGTTATTTGGATCCCCATCCTAGATATAAGTTGTTTTGGTACATTTTGGAACTTGCTGAAGGAGTTGATTTTGAGTATTTTGTGTTTTGGTAGAATTTGGGTCGAAATTGTTAGAACCCAGCTCTGTTTCCTGGCCTTGAATCCAGACCGAGCGTCCGCCCGCGCGTACCCAGGCGCCCGCCCGCCCCCATTTTTTCCAACGGCCTGACCTTCTGGTCAAATGAGCGCCCGCTCGCCCCTACCCAGGCGCCCGCCCGCCCGCCTGCTTGGGATTTTTGCCCTTTTGCTTGGTCTAAGGCTATTGGCTTAACTAGTTTAGGTTTCCTTCTTCTAATTAAATTAAGATAACACCGTGGAACACTTTATTAAGTGGAATTGACTCTTTTGTGAACAAATATGTTATGGAATTTGATTAAGTATCATTTTGAGAATGTGGTTGATCCTTGATGTATTGTTTGGATTGGTTTACCTTTGTGGGGATTTATTTGGAATGGTTCCCTACTTTGGAACCTTAAGTTGTTTAATTAAGCTAGTATTTATTACTTAGCATTTATTTGGAAGCCCAGCTGGCATATTTGTTGCATCGGGCGATGGGAAAGATTATAATGGCAAAGCCAAGTCCATTATAATGTTGACCATTGTTTGCCCTTACTATACCCCTTTTCCAGATTGGCCTTGGAAGAGATAAGTTAGCTTCCTTTGTGAATGTCTCTAGCTACCGAGCATTACTTTGTGGCATGGCTCTTGTCCTTTGTGACACTTTATGGTTATTGTTCCGGTACCGGGGGTTTTCTCTTCGGCTTTCATGCTATTATGAAGATGTGATTTGTTGATTATTGAAGCTGCGCAGCGATCCTTTATTTGGATGTATCGGTTTGGAAACCTTGGCTAATATCCTTTGTTATGTGTTTATTTCCGCTGCTATTTATTATCTGATAATTTCTATGTTATATGAGATATTGATGTTGTTATTACTTATTGTATCATAACATGTCATGTAGTTGCATTAGTAACTTATTGAGATTTATCTCACCCCCTTTCTTTTATCTTTGTTTTTCCTTAACCCCCCCCCCCAGATGCTAAGGATTAGTCTCGCTGATCACGAGAAAGAGGACGTCGAGTGTGGATACATTCTTTTGGGGAAAGTTGTAATAGGTTGGTTTACATTATATAAATGTGTAACCTTTTGGGATAGTTGTACCAAACAATGACGTCATTAAGAATTGTACATTTATATTTTGTTGGGCATAAACTTGTGGAAGTTTATGATAGTTGTATTTGGTTATTATCAAACTTGGATTTGTAAAACTTTGGATCATCACCTTTTGGTATCAAATGGAATTTTTAACTTCGGTATTTCACAGTTTTGGTTTTAAGTCGACGTCCAGCTCGCGATCTCGGGCCCGCGGGGTTTGGGGTCGCGACACTACGCGCACTTGACCTTGCATGTTCCAAATACCCTTTAAACCCGGGATGGATGCCACGATGCAGCTTGATTGGTACTCTTGTGCCCTTCTAGCACGCACGGGTCCATTCCACCTCCCCTTCCGAGCCGAGTCAACCACACTTGTCCGTGACACACAAACACCAAGACTTTGGTTGGTTTTTGGTCTAGCTCACGTTACCACGTCCCTAATACGTGTCTGAGAATAATTATGGCCAAGTTAGTGCCCGAGTCACGACTCCTTGTGAAAGCAAGTGTGACCATGGTCAACTTTGACACGGTCCTTGACTTATGTGTTAATATTGGCTATAATCAACCTAAGTCATGTGTTATGGATAGGGTGACACCGTGTTTTCAAGCCCTAATAAATGGTCCATACTAATCATCCTTAAGCCCAAGGATAAAATTCGAGAGCCCTCATCAAAGATGAGGTTATGCCGGAAGTCCCTTAAGTCCCTAAGAAGAATATCGATCTTAACCGGGCTTAATCATGATTGGGATGGCTCACGCATTGGGAATCTTGCGATGCACTAGACCCTAGGTTCGTCGGTGGAAGCCGCTTGCCCTATAGGACCCTCGCCCGGGACAGTCCATCCTTGGGAGTGTGCAAGACAGGTGAAAAACAAGGGGTCTATAGGCGTAGTGATGGCCTCCACTGATCTAGGAATTAGAGTAGTTGCGAAAAAGAAGAGAAATTTTTTCCAACCATTTAGGAATAAAAATGCTTTTTAAGTAAACTTGGATGAATAAATAATTGCACATTGCATGACTTTGCTCCGCTTTTGCTTCTTGGCCTTGACGCATCGCATTCTTGCGTTAATGAGCGTCATTTCGTTAAGACTTTGGATGGATCCCCGTTATCCTCCAAGACATCCATAAAGGCGTTTCATTGAGTCTTTGGATGGATCCCCGTTATCCTTCCAAGACTCCCGTTAGAGTCCCTAGGCATAGTCCCCTACGAGGTTAAATCTTTGGACGGATCCCCGTTATCCTCCAAGACTTCCATAAAGACGTTTCGTTAAGCCTTTGGATGGATCCCCGCTATCCTTCCAAGGTTCCCGTTGTGATCCCATTGTGATCCCCGTTGTGATCACGTTATGATCCCCGTTATGATCCCCGTTGTGATCCCCGTTTTGATCCCGTTGTGATCCCGTTGTGATCCCCGTTGTGATCCCCGTTGTGATCCCATTGTGATCCCCGTTTTGATCCCGTTGTGACCCTGTTGTGATCCCCGTTATGATCCACGTTGTGATCCCCATTGTGATCCCGTTGTGATCCACGTTGTGATCCCCATTGTGATCCCGTTGTGATCCCCGATGTGATCCCCGTTGTGATCTCCGTTGTGATCCTGTTGTGATCCGTTGTGATCCCATTGTGATCCCCATTGTGATCCACGTTGTGATCCCCGATGTGATCCCCGTTGTGATCCTGTTTGTGATCCCCGCTGAAACCTCCGTTAAACCCCTAGGTGTTGTCCCCTAGGTCCCCGTTGAGATTCTCGTTGGAACCCTAGGTGTTGTCCCCTAGGTCCCCGTTGAAATTCCCACCAAACCCCTAGGTGTTGTCCCCTAGGTCCCCGTTAAGATCCCCGTTAAACCCCTAGGCATAGTTCCCTAGGAAGTTAGTCAAGTCTTTGGACGGATCCCTGTTATCCTCCAAAGCGTCTGTTAAAAGAAAGAAACAAAAGGTTCTTAGGGTAACTCTCTCCCCTTTCCTTGGGCCGTCACATGATGACCAATTCTGCGCCCCTCATGCCATTTCGTTCCCGTCAGTGTTGTCGCGTGACCATGACCCCTTCGAGTTTAGCTGTCATGGCACCACATAGTAATATACCTTGGTCAAGCATTGGCCTCCTCAGTTTGCACCTCCATGTGATGACCATCTCAGTTGCTCCGATCGCCTTGATGGCTCTAATTAGTGTGAGTACCATCTGGTCCCAAGCCAGTAAGGTTCTGTCCCATGTTGTTCTGACTATATTCCGACAAGCCAAGGAGGCTCCTTCTACCCGTAACCTTTAAGTTAGGGCCCTTAGGGCCACTCTCCGTCACCCTAGGAAGTCCGTTTGGAAAGTGAGTCAATCACTCACCTCTTCCCAAAAGCCCGTTGAATTAGGCCAACTTAAGTCATGTTTGTCTCTTCGCTAAACCCATTTGAATGTGTGAGTCTTTTACTCAAATGAAATGTGTGTGTGTCGATCCTTATGGAAAAAAAAAAAAAAAAGAGAAATGCGTGTGTCAATCCTCATTCAAAAAATTGGAAATCAAGTTTTCTTAAAATAAGAGGTCAACTCTTTTCCAAAAGGCTAATCCGCTAATGAGGCGTTCCTCTCAAATCATGGTTATAATTTCACCTCGAGGTTTAAAATGCTAAAATCCTTTGCGGTCTTGTCCACCAAAAAAACAAGAGAAATGTGTGAGTCTTTTACTCAAATAGAAAATGCTTGTGTCAATCCTCATTCAAAAAATTGGAAATCAAGTTTTCTTAAAATAAGAGGTCAACTCTTTTCCAAAAGGCTAATCCGCTAATGAGGCGTTCCTCTCAAATCATGGTTATAATTTCACCTCGAGGTTTAAAATGCTAAAATCCTTTGCGGTCTTGTCCACCAAAAACATCAAACAAGGAGCCCACATCTGAAATAGCGTCTGAGAGCAGGATTGGGACACCGTCCACGAGAAGAGGCCCATACCTCGGAGGCCCAAAGGCGGCTACATCAAATGGAGATCTGTACCCTCGCCGAATTCCATGCGCGAGGTTACGCCCCTTGAAAGGAGCCAAAGGCGAGTCCGCCGATTGCAATGCCAAGCCAAGTGGAGACCTCGCGACGTCTTTCCCGACGACAAGGAACCCGAGTTCCCCCGTGGAAGACATGGAATGTGCCGCCGATGACCCCTCCAACAATTGAGGAAGAAAACGGACCATTGCACTTATAGGAGCCCATCCCTAAAAAAAAAAAAGAAGAAAAAAAAATGATGAGTCTTCCAACCTCGTAGGATCTAGACTTTCACCAAAAGTCCGTCTTGAACTGTGTCTTTTTATTTTTGCAATGGTCCGTACTCGGACACATGTTTGTACAAAGTTATCTATATAAAAGAGTCATTTTCAATCTATTCTCTCTAGACTTGAGACATTATTTGCAATATACATTTACTCTTGAAATTGCCTTGCTTGTTATGATCAATTGATTGCTACGTCCCAAAAATGATGAATTGACTTCTAAGCATACTAGTCAATGACGACTCATTAAGGGCAAATGGACCTAACACGAATGAGAAATGCTAATGCAAACAATTAATCTTAATGTGAATAAATGTTGTGATCAATTGGCATGAAGAAACCATTAATGGCAAGTCTTCCCTCATACACTTCCCCGATACACAACCCGATACACCTTTCCAAACCAATTCTTGATGCACATCGAAGGCATCCCGAGACAGTGAAAAGGTGAGGACGTTGTTTCTCGACCACTGAGATTTGACAGTGATCACACGTGTGCGACCAAGCATAGGGCTTCCGGGAATCTTCAAGGTCAGCCCATAGTAACAGGCACGCCACCAAGGGCTACAAAGGAGCCAATGCCCGAGAAAGAGAGCGGGGGCTAATGTTTACCTCCTCACAAAAAAAAAAAAAAAAAAAAAAAAAAAAAAAAAAGGAGAAGAGGGAAAGGAAATGAATATGTGGAAAGAAGGAAATGAAATGAATAAGTGAGTTCGCCAAGAAGTTCGCCCCCAAGGGTTCACAAGAAAGGAAGTTCAACTCAAAAGGAGTTCACCACAAAATAGATGGATCTACATCAAAGGATCAACAACGTCCTCCGAGACAACGTGAGAAGAAAGCCAACTTCAGCAAAAGACGGCCTAAGGCCGAACTACGGTGACTTGAGCTCCTCAAAATGAGGGAACATAAGCAGCCTTCGGGTCCGGTCACAGCATGAGAAAGAACTGTCAAGCCATGCTTTTCCCAAAGTAGACAAGCCTCTCTCCACTCCACGTTCCCGTCAATGATCGATACACTTTGCCCGGTCACGCCATGGACCAATCCTTTAAACACCTCCCTTTTATCGATCTTGCCATTGATCGAACATTAATCTCAATTGATCACAACATTTATACATGTTAAGGCTAATTGCTTGTTGTAATCTTGACCTAATAATGAATATGGTCCATTAAAGCAATTATTTTTATGATATTAACCAAGACAAATTTCAAATGTCTCGACAAGTCTTTTTCTCTACATCTAGGAAAGAGCTAACACTTGTATTCTGTCAAGCAAGGGATTCCTCCCGTTTCATGATACATTGTTTACCAATACATTGAGGGACTCTCTCTCGCCTAAATGAATGCCCCTGCATGTTTCCTCGAAAAGATATCTTAAATCCCCGTTCTATTGAGTGGGCTGGATCAATCATAAAAAAAGAAGAGAGAAAGAAAGGCACCAAAAGAGTAGCCCGCTAGGTTGAAAACCCGTGAGGGAGGCCTAGGCAAAAGACAGGGTGTGCCATAAAAGAAGCAAAAAGTAGCCCGCTAGGTTGAAAATCGCGCAGGGCGGCCTAGGCAAAAGAAAGGGTGCGTCATGAAAAATGGATGGGTTCTTACCTCACTTCAAAGGTCATGTTTGGGTCTACGCCAACGCCAAAGGTCAAAAGATGATATTGGGTCTACGCCAGCATCAAAGGTCGAAGGACGACATTGGGGCTACCTCCACACCAACGACCACAAGGGCATGGGGCTACCTCCACAAGGGCATGGGCTACCGCCACAAAGATATGGGGCTACTTCCACAAAGACATGGGGCTTG